>OZ026601.1:2576900-2874400 GCA_964020085.1 Micromussa lordhowensis
AAAGATGACGGAGCAGCACCATCATGTTCGAATCTCTTGATGTACCGGACCGCAACACCTCAACCACCGCTGTGTTGTCTGAGCAAAACTCCACCCGTTTTGCTGACCACTGGTGACCCCACAAAGAAGCTGCCAGGGCTACGGGAAAGAGCTCTTTATACGCAATGGACAACGGCATCTGAGCGGATGACCACGCGCCAACAAACCATTCTTGTCCTAGAATAGCCCCATATCCAATAGAACCAGCAGCATCTGAGGAAATTTGAAGATCAGGCACTGGAGCCCATTGAGGATACAAAAGAAAACTATGGCCATTCCACGAGTGGAAAAACTCGCACCACCATGTGAGGTCCAAGTGAAACTCTCTGTTGAGCCGTATAGGGTGGTCCTCTCGGCGAAATGCAGAGAGCAAATTAATCATCCGACGAAGAAAGGTACGGCCTGCAGGGACCACTTTGCAAGCATGCTGAAGATTACCAATTAAAGACTCCAATTCCTTACGGGTGCAATGGTGTTTGTGGGACCAGGAGTTGAGCAATGCCAGGATGCGGTCAAACTTATCCTGTGGAAGGCGCGCCTGCAGTTGTAGAGAATCAAGTTCTATTCCCAACACTGTCAGCCTTGTGGACGGACCCTCGAGTTTGTCTGGATGTAAAGGAATACCCCACTCGCAAAACCTCTGAACACAGATATCTAAATTCCGTTGGCATGTTGACAAATTAGGGGGACCCAGAGTATGAAAGTCGTCCAAGTAATGAAGAAGAAAGCCAATATCGTAATTCTCCGTAAGGATCCATTCTGCCAGATCAGCTACTGACGAGAATATATATGGGGCTGAGCGTAAGCCAAACGGTAAGGCCATGTCAATAAAGTACTTGCCTCTCCACTGCATGCCCAGAAGGTAGCGATCATCCGGATGCACCGGAACAATGCGATATGCACTCTCCACGTCAAATTTTGCCAGTAAAGCTCCTCTGCCGAATGACATAATGCCAGCGATAATATCGTCAACTTTCATATACTGGACCGAGAAGGGGTCTCTTGGAACCCCGTCATTCACGCTGTGACCCTCTGGATGGGAAAGGTCCAGGATCAAACGCCACTTGTTCGGCTGATGTTTCTTGGGAATGACGCCAAATCGGCTGACGTGGAGATTGGGTAATGGAGGAGTGGAGAAAGGGCCAGCCACTCGTCCCTTGGCTAGTTCAGCCCGGAGGTAATCATCAATTACCGATGGTTGAAGACTGGCTGACAACATGTTCTGCCGAGCTGATCTCAAAGAAACTAACGCTGGATTAAAGCCCACATGAAACCCTTCCTGAATGCCCGTCAACACATAATCCACAAACCATGGATCAGGATGAGCTGATGCTTCTTTGCGTAGTCTATCCACTCTAATAGGAGAAACCTTGTGTGGGGGAAGCAATGGCAGATACAAAGAAGGGGCCATGTTTTGAACTTGTGAGACACCACATGATAACTGAACAGTTGGCAGTCCTGCCTGCCGTCGAGAAAACAGACTCGCGGCGCTAACTGAAACATCTGATGAACTTGTATTTACACTATTTACACATGAAGCGGCTGCAGTAGTCGTGGCAACCAGGATATCAGCGCCGGGGGCGTTTGCCACCGGATGGAGTAAGAGAGCGAGATCGTTGCGTCCCCTTGTTGGCTCGAAAGGGACAACGAACTAAGGGATGGTTCCCATCACAACGCTCACAAACATGGCGGAAACGGCATTGACCAAGGGTCCAGCGACAAGCTCCATCGTTCCAAGAGCGACAGTAGTACGCCGAAGTCGAAGAATGCGGAACAGGAGGAGATGGTGAGTTGGGAGCAGACGACGAAGAGGGAAGTGGGAGGGCTGACTGAGTCCCAGGAAGGGAGGATGAGGACTGAGGTACCCCAGAGGTCCGGGTGTGGAAGTTGTACAAGTCCAGATTCATTTTAGACCAATCTGCCAAGCATGACGCCGCAGCATCCTTCCTGAATGCAACATCATACGTTTGCCAGGCAGGACCCGGGAACTGGCGTGCCGTCTGCATGATGAGTAATTTGTACTGAGTTAAGTCCTGCCAACGATTTGGATGGGCGTTGCAAAACACCCAAGCGTAGATGGTAAAGGCCTGGACCCAAGTTAAAATATCGGTAATTTCCACCACTCGCTTTCGCGCCGGAGAAACAACCAATTTGCCATCCAAATATGTGTGGGGCTCAGATTCCTGTGCCCTTAAGTTCTCTGCCAAGAGGTCCGCCAGCTCCACAAAAACCCCACTGGTTATTTTAGCGACCAGTTTTGCTGGAATTGGCGCGTAACCGGGACCGACTACAAAGGCCTTGCCGACCGAAGGCGCGAAAGTCGAGGTGCCGGGTGCCGGCCACGCAGGAGAAACGAACGTGGGTGGTGTAGAAATAGCCATGAGCGGCGGCTGACCAAGTGCGGTGAACACCGGATTTCCTACCGTCGAATAAGTCGAAATAAACGAGGGAACAACAACATTACCTGACGTGGTGGACGAGCTTGCAATCGAGGAACTCGCCACGTTCGAAGCGTGCGCCATGCCCCCGAATGACTGAACTGCAGCGCTGGTCGACGAACTCGTCGCTCCATTCGCCTGAAACGCTGCAAGAATTTGGGGAAGCGACTGTCCTAGCGCTTGAGAGAGCGCTTGGGAAAGAGTCTCGCTGGAGATGGAGAATATGGGCGGCGAAGCCGATGAGGTTGTCGCGACCGAGGAGGTGTTTGTTTCGCCCGACGACGACGCCATGAAATCGTCCCAATGCAGCGCGGCTGTGAGGCTGTTCCGAGTAGACCGTGGCATAAAAAACAGACGCAAAGACACGCACAAGTAAAACGCAAATAACAGCTAGATCGGAGAGCTAGATGACGACTGCTCTCGGCCACGCTGGCTGACAGAACTCCACGCACTGCCAAACCTACGCCACATGGGTGACACACTGCACTAATGCGCATGCGCTTCAAACTGACCTCTGACCGCGGGTACTGTTGGCGCTCTTTGTTGTTAACTCCTTTAAATTGCATTTAAATACATTGAAAACGTAGCGTGAGACTTATGCGCATGCCAGAGATTTGTAGACCTCTGGGATGCGCATAAGTCTCACGCTACGTTTTCAAGAAACTTAACGCGTTTTTCCTCAGCGCGCGCTCCACGTGCTGTTATTTTTGAATCACGCGTACTAACATTATATTTCAACTGATGAAGGCTTAAGCACCAGCCGAAACGTCTTGAACGAAACATCAAAAAATAGTCAGTGTCAAACCATTATCTCACTATACCAGCTTGTCAAATTTGGTCCAATCACAGTGGAGATAAGGTTAGTTAAACCAATCAAATTTACGTTGCTCCCTCACGTCAATCACGCGCATTCGCCATCAGATCACCAATGGCTTTTTTACCAAGTTTACGAGCGTTTTTTTGCGAACTGAAAATTAATGGGAGGGTTATAAAATAAATAAACCCCTTTCTGGCTTGCTGGTATGTCGGCTGATAATGTCCTTGGCTGAGAGATTGTCCTCAAAATTTCACATTTGCCCTCGAAGCTTCGCTTCTCGGCCAAATGTTCATTTTTCGGACAATCTCTCAGCCACGGACATTATCAGCCGACATACCAGCCGCCTGAAGGGGTTTATTTACTAAATAACCCATAGAAACTTGTGGTATATTGCTTAACTACCCCTATGGCAGAAAATGTCTCTGGTTCCACTGAGAACTGTAGAAGAAACATGAAACTTACAGTTGATATACTGGTGTGATTGGCCAACATCAGTCCGCTAACTCTGTGTGCAGTCTGTACGTATGGAGACTTTCTTGAGAGAGCAACCTGAGCACAGCAAAAATGACAAAACAGACTGAGACATTTTTATAATTATGACATCAATGATCATCGCAGTTATATACATAACTTAAGCAGCTGTGAAATTAAAGCCTGGAAAAAACAAAACAAAAAGAAAATCAGGCTTGAAAGGGATTCGAACCCATAACCTCTGGGAATTACAGGAGCACACAATACAGTGTTTCAGTTGTGTTCCAAAATAAATGTATTAGATGAAAGACTATCTATGTTTGCAGTGCTTAATTTCTACTCGTACCATTACTAAAAGCTGGAACTGGAGTAAAATATATCGCACCTCTTAAAAAACAAGTCTCGTTATTACCTGAATACTGGCAGGTCCCCATGGAATAAATTCTGCAAGTTTTCTCTCCCGGATGCGTTGAAGACTCTTGTGAACCTTGAATGCCAAAAGAGCACCATTACGATGACCCTCAACAATTAAATAACGTATTGCACTAAGAAAATCAAGAAATCCATTTAGGGAAAATGTGTAAAAGAACACACTGAAAACCAATAGACCATTTCCGAGTTACCTAAAGCCTCTCTCTCAAAGCGAGGCCTGGTGCACAACCATTCATATGAAAATGAGTTTCATTTGCATGTGAATGAAATCTCACTTTCATATGAAAGGATGAGCACCAAGACTCGCTTGGAGAAAGAGGCTAAAGGTAATTCGGAAATGGCCTATTACGGGAAAGTAATTACACCTCAACTACTAGAAATAAACAATGGAACAGGATCTATTTTAATTATCTTGACTGGCTAAAAAGAAAATCGTTCGGTTGGATCAGTGACGTTCCCATTGCCTTTGCCGTCGCCGTTTTGTAAGGTCCTTTTTGTCTGATCGCGACATAAGGGACGCACATTGTCGCGAGCATGCGATGACAGAATTTATGTCCAATGTAAACATCGATCCTGTTAGTGCGACCCCTGCGCCTTAGGCTGAGGGTGGGAGATGACTGACATTTCAGGCTACTGGTTAGTTTGTCTGTTGCCTGGCCCTTAATGAAACCTCTGGCTTTGACAAGGAAAACTGGTATTCCAGAAAAACATTTGAAACAAAAACTCTTCAGCAGCATATTTCATGAATTCATTACAAACATTAAGTTGCTTTAACTATAAATCGTCACCAAACACTACAAGCAGGCAATGATATGGACGAATACAAGCTCTCAATAACATCACATGCTGTGTTTTCTTCAAACGCAGTGTACACCAATGTACCTGTGTGGGGTCAACCTCTCCCTGGATGATGTTGAGAATGGAGATGTAGCAGTGGTTATTTTTTCTGTCTCGCAGGGTCGATACCATTACATTTTTGGGCTAAAGGAAACAAAGAACATAAGATGCATTAAAATGAGAGCAGCTTTATTCATAGCAGTTAAAACATATTTTTTTCAGGACTAATGTAAAGCACATTTCAAGCTTGATTCATTTCGTTTTTATAGGAGAATATAAAATACAGCATCTCTTTTTGTGAATAGCCTCTCACCTGTAATAACCTTCTCATGACATCAAGCACTGTTGTTTTACGAATGTTAGCCACCTGAAACAAAATAATAATTACAGGCTAGATGAAAAATCATGTTCAGGGATATACCTGAAAATGTGTATGACAGGGTTAGAGAGGCTGGATGGTTAGAATGGTCAGAATGAAGGAATTATTACTTACAGCTGTAGCCAAGTTTATACCCCTGTGTCAGGTTGTTCAATGCCCGATTAAGGATTAGTGGGAAGTTTGGTGAGTTTTTCTTAACTATTTATATTGTTTGTCCTTCAGTTTTGTGGTTTGAATAATCTCAAAATGAACAAAACGTTATTAAGCGGTGAAAAACGTTTTTATACAAAAAAAAATTAACACTTTGGTTAACTTTGAATCATGAGTTCTAGACCCTGCGCGTGACCAGCAACATGAGAGTCAATTTGCCAACTTTTATAGACACACAACACCAGGGAAACGACTGGACTATGCTTCCCCACCCTGAACCCATTAATTAAGCAACCATAACTCAACAAATAAAAGCATACCTACTGACAATATCTAGCCAATGAATCCCTTGAAATCATATTGAAATGCCATTAGTTTTAATTCTGCTACTCAATACCAAGGGATTAGACAAGGAGCTAATAGCCCAATTTCGATATATTAAAATTCAGCCTAAAACAATAGACCTCAGCACGAGGCTTGTGGGAATAAACCCCACAAAGTCTGTAGTTATTCCCACGAGCCTCATGCTGAGGTCTATTGTTTTAGGCTGAATTTTAATATATCGAGATAGGGCTATTCTTGCTGTAGCAGAGGTTTTCTAAGCTCAAGTATTCGAGAAATTATAAACAATATAAATATGTGTTGCAAAGTAACAGACATGTGGATGTCAAGCAAAATACCTTTTGATCAGTAGTAAGTGGAGTGTACCCAGTCATCAGAAAATGCAACCGAGGAGTAGGAATTAGTGATGCAATCAAACCAATGAGATCATTGTTCATGTAACCTGGAAAAAGAATTGTTCATTTAGCATGATTTTAATCCGCTGTCTTGTCTCAGCTTCAAAAGGACAACAGTTTACTTTGACCCACGAGAGTAGCCTGCAGTGAGTAGCCTGCAGTGCAGGCGGATTTTGGCAGTGTCGAGTGGATAATTCCCATCGGACGTTCAGGCCGCCATCTTGAATTTGGAAAACAGTGGCGAGTTGGGGCGAGGTGAAAAGTTTACCAAGCCAGTGGGAGGGAGAAAGAAAAATTGGGGAGGGGGGAGGGAGAGGGGAAAGAAAAATTTTAGAGCCTCTGCAGGCAGGCGGTTTATTTATCCTTCCCCGCCCTCCACCCCCTCGGACATTCTCGCATCGCATTCTCTCCCCAATTCTCCCCGTCTGCAATGAATCCAAGATGGCGGCTAATCACACAAAAGGTGAAAAACACCAACAGCCCCCACCAAAACCGCCTGCACTGCAGGCTACACAAGAGAGGCAATTCATTAGCTTTTACTGTATTCTTTTGTCATGAGTTTTTAAAATCATCAAAATCATCTTTATAATTAATAATTGTTAAAACTTCTAAACAAGTAATAAAGTGTTGTTGTTGAAAAAAGGAAACACACTGTGTAACTCTTCATATAACTTTTGCATCACTTTGTAACTATGACTCTCTCTTTACCAATCTGTCACTTACCTGGATATCTGAGAGTTGTTGTACTTGTAGCCATTATTGTGGATACCTGGTAAAAAATTGTCAAATAAAATCTTCGTTCATCCTGAATCCTCAGGTGCTATTTAAAAATTATACTTTCCTCTTGTCCCCAAAAAGTGAAACCAATGACTGATGACAAACTTTACACAAATCTTTCAGCCCAATACTATCATGGCTAAAATGACCAGTCACTTTCAATGGACCCAACTTATGACATCATCGACTGACAACAACTATTCACTTGACTCTGAAGATGACTTCCACTCAGGTTGTCGAAACGTCAGTCACCAACAACACTTCTTCTCAGAACTACCCTTATCCGGATGATCACACTATACGAAATTAGTAGAATTCTGCCAGTATACTTATACAAATGCAGTAATCTGATTCGCTGATTCATTGCACACTACTGTATCAGCCATAAGTGTGTGGTGGCTTGTTGTGGTCGACAAAAGTGTGACGTTTTCTTGTTTCGCTGAAGTTTTGAAAGAACATTTAGAAACAAATGAATACACAAAATTTTCGAGAAGACTAAAAGGAGAGGATTTACGATTTCTTGAATTTAAAAAAGCCCGAAAATTTTTATTTTAACTGATAAGCGCACATACACAACCGCAAATGTCAAATTGACAATTAATTCAGTCCATGCGAGTTAACTCTCTAAACCGTAAAGTTTCATACTAAGACCAGAAATAATTGGAATCGTTATTTGAAGGAAATTTCAGTTAGAATTCGCTCTCGATTTCTATGAGGTGATAGTTGATGAGGCCGAAGGCTGAATCAACTATCACCTCATAGAAATGTCAAGCTCATAATCTAATTGTTCATTAGAATTTTGTAATGTTTAAAACCTGTTGAGAAGGCATTTCTTGGAGAGCTAGCAATTGCCTACTTAGCTCCACACTTGAATAATTAACGGCCAACACACAGAAAGTTGTCTCCACTTTTTTGACCCATGTTACCTTGCTCCAAATGTTATCAGTATGTTTAGTTTTCTCTTTTCTCTGTTGCATTTGATATGATCAGATCTGGTGAGCATCCCCTGCATGCTGGATTACGGAATCACAGCGTTAAATCAAAATAAATGTCTCAGCTTACCAGTTGATTTACTTGAGAAAATGTGGGATTCTGAATGTGGAGTCTGTCTGCAGCTATTCTGTTTAGAGCTGTATTGTCAAGTACAACCTTCAAAGGCAACAAAGAAATTTATTCTTAGTAAAACTACAGGTGAGGCTCCACTACCACTCGTCAATTATCAAAATCTAGATTGTGCTGTTCTAGAAAATATCCCACATACCCCATCAAAGACCATTGGAAAATATGCAGAAGGGATGGGGGCAGAGCTATACTATACATAGCAGAAGGTCTGATTCTGAGAATGGACAGAATTATTTCTCCAGAATCACTGAGAGATAAGATTATTAAGATAGCCCACAAACAAGGACATCTGGGTGTCAGTAAAACCAAGGAAATGTTATACAGAAAGTACTGGTTCCCAGCCATGAACTCTTGCATTGAAACCATTGCAGTGCAGTGTGCATTGCAGTGTGCAGTGCGGTGCAGTGCAGTGTGCAGTGCAGTGTGCAGTGCAGTGTGCAGTGGAGTGTGCAGTGCCGTGTGCAGTGCACTGTGCAGTATGCAGGGCAGTACAGTACAGTACAGTGTGCAGTGCAGTGCAGTGTGCAGTGCAGTATAGTGCAAAGCAGAGCAGACGCTAGTGACAAGGATAGAGTAGCAGCACAGGCAGTACAGGCATTTAAAATGCTAGTAACAACTTCCAGCATTTTTGGGACTCTTTGAAAAATATTGTTGAGATCACAGTGAACCCAGTACTTCTTCCAGCTTTTAACAATTGCATCAGCTGTGTTAAATTTTGTCAATTTTCCCTGTCTTTTCTTCAAAATGTCAATTTTTCCTGACTCAAAATAAAATTCTCTAATTTTTCCCCGACCTCGAGGAATAATTTTTTTCCCTTGCCATTCCCTGACCTGTAGCAACCCTGTTTCTTGAAGAGAAATTTATTTATCTATTAAATATTTAATTTCTATTTCCTGTCAGTTACCTACATGTACTGCCGTTAGAGTATACATAACAAGCCTTGCACTTTGTACAAGTAGTACACCTACCACACAATCTGCATTTTGAGTGAGTCGTTTGAGTGTGAGTATTGAGTTATATGGCTGTACTACAACATCACTGATGTCTTCCTGTAAAACAGAAAGACGGCTATTTTCAGAAATAAAGTGACTGTTGGTTTGCGATTATTCTCAATATTAGGTTACATCAAAATATTATTATAAAGAAATAATAATAAAGGAATTTTACCTGCTGTGGAAAAACTGAGTATGTTTGAATTAACTTCTTGGGAAACCTGTAACAGTTGGAAATAAAATAGAGAACTCAAAATAAAGTTCTCAGTCTCTATCTTTACATAGTTTTCAAGACAGAACAAAATACTCAGTTACTACACATGTTTTGGTATAAGCACCTTATTGGCTACCACTGAATCTCCAGGATTTGACAGAGACAGCGAGTTTTTTTAGCAAAACAGGTCTCAGCATTTCCTCTTCCAACACATTTATAAGTTAGTTAGCAATAAAATTTATTATTATATGGCTAGCTCCCTGAGCGGGCAAGGTAAACCAAATCCTGCACTGTGATTGGCTACCCAAGCAGGCAAGATGGCGTTATCTTGCCCACTCAGGATTATCTACTGTCTCCCACAAGAAAATAGTGCTCTTTTTCCATATAATAAGACATTTCTTTATTGACCAAACTTGTACGGTCAAGGTGGCTTGATATTGGCCTAGTTCTTTTTTAGTGTTTTTATGGACCTCGACTCCATCTCGGCTCATGGACACACAAAAAAAGAACTTGGCCAATATCCAGCCATCTTGACATCACGTTTGGCCAATATCCCATATACCTATCATTTAGTTTTTCCAAGAGGTATGAGCCCATTCCAGATCCCGTTCCGCCAGCTATTGAATGACACATCACAAAACCCTGAAAAAACAACAACAAAAACCATATTTTTAGACTCTGGTTTATTCATAGACTGAAACTCTGATTAAACAAAAAAAACTGAAAACTGAAAACTCTTATTTTCACCGGCTGCCAATGCAAAAGCTGTCTATAATCTTTTGTCACTTCTGCATATACGTAGCTTCTGTTTAAATATACATTTGTAAATAGTTTAACGTGATAATTAATAATTTAGATTTAAGAATTCCAGACTTTGTAAATGTATTTTAAAGTCAGTCACTTTTATCATGAGCCTCCGGCATGGGAGATTGGGCAACCACTCCCTGTGCATCTGACGGTAAATAAATTATACTTATACTTATACATACTAAGGCATGTAAAACATGTTTTGCCAAAAAAAACATTTGGATACATTTGAACTGATCTAAATTTCCTTGATATGCTAACTAAAATTTCCCTTCATCACTGGTACCTCTAAACTGTCGCTGCCATCAGCTTCTCTGTCAATAATATCAAATGTTTCTTCATGAAGCCGTTCAGCCTAAAGAAAATAATTGTATCATTGATTACCGACAATATTGTTAATTAACAAAATGAGTAACATCAAGAATCAAAATCTGGTAAAAATTTCCAAAAAACCAAGTTGGGAACCTGAGAATATCCACTGGCCCAATTGTTGCCTGCACCTCCACCATGTTTTGAAGTATACATGTTCTCAGGGTTGTACAGATTGGCATACGGCGAAGAAGTGATTCCATCTATTACCTGAAAAATAATATGATCAGTCAGCTGTATATTGAAGGGGTGGCAAACATGATCTTTTTATTTGGTCTGTCAAATACCCTTCATCAAATTTTAGGGGTCTCACAGTTTCGTTTTCTCAGAGATTATGTGCAGTTTCATTTTACCTCACAAAGCTATCTCAGGGTCTCGATTTTTGCAAGACTAGGAAATTCGCGAAATCCTGATTCGTCTCGCACTCACATTTGAAACATTTTGAAGTTTCTGTCTCTCAGTTTAAAAAGTCAATAATGTATTGGGCTTGCAAAGAAAATTACTAGACAAGTCTCACATTCTTGCAAAGTTTAGCATTTACCACTCACTACCTATGATTGACAAATGAGAGACCACCTAGCATGACAGAATTCACCTACCCTTGGTTCTAAATCCAAAAGAACTGCTCTGGGAATATAGTGTTCATCATCAGCCTAAGAAAAAAATTGGTTGTATCATGACTTTAAAAACAATCACTACTGCAAGGATAATTATATTTATAGCAGTCAGGTAGTGGGTGTATATCAACTTTACCTGGTAGAAAAACACATCTTTTCTATCCGTCCCATCTGTAGCAAAGTCTTCAAGGATTCCATCTGGAGATAAAAAAACACACACACAAGGGATAGACCATGAGTTTTTGAAGGGAGGAGGTTAGGAAATTTTCTGGGGCATGAAATTTCTTTCTCACCTTTAGGTGGTGTATGATTTTTTCATGGGTAATTTGAATAGCTTGTGTAAGAATTTTTTAAAGTCAAACACAGGACCCTAACATTAATCACCTTGCTACTGCAGTATTCCTGGTACTTGCATACACAATGAAACTTATGTGTTTATTCCAGAAAATGTCCATACCACCAAACCATTTACTATGTTCCATACCATCAAATTTAAGGCTTTTGCTTTGGACCCCTAGTCTCCCTTGCACACTTCTGGAATTTCCAGTTAACCTCAGCCTACTGCTAACTTTCAAATATCACAACATTGTGGCATTTGAAATCATTCACCTTCTAGAATTGCTAGTAGTGACCTTCCATGGGTTGCGTATGGATATTTTCTGGAATAATTTGCACGGAACTGCAGAATACCCTAGGAGAAACAATATATAGCGAACTCAACTACCTGGTCTTATTCCGTGTTCAGCACAAAGCTGCTTCCAGAATTCCATGCCAACTGTTTAAGATAAAAAGAGAAAAAATTATTTAACCTTGCTAAGTAGCAGTTGGGCATTTTTCAAAAGCGGCATAAACAATATTTCGACAAGTATAGCCAATATGCACAAAACATGCTTTCCACTGCGGTGGTTCTTTGATATACGCTACCAAAAAAACTTACTTTGATTTCCACATTGTCCAATTTGCAGAGTTATAATTTCACGGGGCATCTTGATTTAAACATAGGCGATAAATGACTTTAAATGATCACACGAACATGAAAACCATTAAAGTCGAAAATGGCGGCAAATCGGGCAAATTAGTATCATTGTGTCAGCGGTCAGCTAGAAATTCTGTCTTAGGGACGGGTGGGTAGGGATTACTTATGAGAAATCCATATTCTTTAAAAGATTGTGTCGTTGAAATCAAAGTTTGTTAATATCAGAACGAGGATTAGTAAGCATGGACAAAAAATGAAAATTTTATTTTATTAAGTACTGCTACTCCTTGTAATGGGCTTTTGACCATGTCTTTTGATTCGTCCCGTCCCTCCCATCCCTTTGTTCAGTGTTAAGCAACATTGTTGTTTATTCAGCCGACTGACAGTTCTAAATGGCCGCAAAAGACCTTCTGCAAGTTTTGCTGCAAGTCAGCGAAAAATCGGCCCAAATTGCACGAGCATGGCGCTGTCAGGAAGAACTGTTCGAGTTGATGGTCGAAGAGAAAACAGAGAAAGAGAAGAACCAGCGATTTGTACACGATTTTAAGACGCTGGTCGATGTTCTTGTCCAAGAAGTCGTGAATCATTATGTCACCCAGAAGGTGAGTTCAGCTGAACCAGAGCTGAACCTGTTGTATGGGCACAGTAAATCGACGCGTTTCTTGACTTTTTCACACTTTGATTGTTTCAAACCCGGGACAATTTCGCTCAAGGAGTGATCCTCCTTATTTTTAAAGTATAAACGTCTTTCTTTTCTTTTATTACCCCTATCCCATACAGTTTCCTGAGTTCAGTGGTTATATTTTCGGCGAGGAATCAAACATATTCACCAACAGCTTTGGCCAGGAAATTAGAATAGAGGTTCACAAAGACTCTTCTGCCACGTCAAAACATTTGGCGACGGTTCTTTGTGGAAATGAGAGTGCTGCCCGACTGCTGGCAGATCTAATTCACACTGATATTGTCTTGGAAAAAGAAGAGACACGGGCATTGGAAGATCAGTTATTAGATTTCGAGCTACCATTGAATGAGTTAGCCATTTGGATTGATCCAATTGGTAAGTGGGGAAGATTTACAAAATTTAGGAGCACAACACCTGTTTTGTTTTTATCATGATATGTTTGAAATGCATCTATAGCTGTAATCATTTGCGTGTTTCCAAAACGTATCTTGGAAACTTTTAAATTTGTTTCTGTGAATGTTTGCAATGAACTTGTAAAAAAACGTAAATTATTAACAAAAGGTACCTGTTACCAGGGATATTATGTGGCTTCTGATTGGTCTATAGAGCAATTTTTAATTGACTGTGGAAAGTAATCAGGCAATTAATTTTGTCAGGGGCAGAGATCTAGGATTTTTCAGGGGTAGGGGTGGGTTGGTTTCACACACATACATGTACCACACACACATTTTATGCCTTGCTTATATTAAACTACAGAAACAATGTATCTTATATGACTGGCCTCTTGCACTTTCCTCACGCGTAGAATCAGTCATGGCACTGCAGGTGTCACTCTTACTCAATAAATTAGCTAGTCAGTGTTCCAGTAGCTAGTTGAGGAATTACTTATATTAAAAAAAATGGGAAGCTTCTGGATAAATTGCAGATCCTAATCATTACACTTGTTACATGTAGACATGATGATAGATGCAAATGCAGCCACAACACTACTGGAAATATGACCTGAAAAAGTTTTCAGGCTTTGAACACGATTCAAACCCACAACATTTGCATTGCTGGTGCAGTGCTCTCCCAACTGAGCTATCAAAGCCACATGAGAGCAGTTGTGTGTGGGTTGGCTCTTTATGTTCAGTGGACGTAATACTCGGCTCAAGTATATGAATTCCATGGTAATAGATGTCCAACAGTAGCAATTTAATAGACTTATTGTTTTTGTCTCAGTTTTCTGATGGCATTCTCTTTTTTTGACAGATTCTACTGCTGAATACATGTCAAATTCTCCTGGAGAGGAAATTGATGGTACTGTAGTTTCAGGATTGCCTTGTGCAACTGTCCTTATTGGTGTATTTCATCGTGAAACTGGTCTGCCTGTGGCAGGAGTTATCAATCAGCCTTTTTCAAGTCTAATCCAAGACAGCTCAAGTAGTAATCAGTGGAGTGGGAGAAGGCTATGGGGAGTTGCACATGCTGAGCATTGCTGTTATTTCCTTGGAAAAGAAGAAACGACTCCAAATGAAGCTAAAAGAGATATGACATCTCCTAATTTTAAGATAGCGATAAGTGGAAGTGAAAGCGACAACTTGAAAAAGTCTCTCTTGTCTGCAGGTGCTAAGTTAATTCCAATTTCTGGTGTTGGCCGCAAACTTCTTCATGTAATTGATGGCAATGTAGATTTCTATGTTCTTTCCCATGCCTCCTCCTTTAAGTGGGATACTTGTGCAGCACATGCAATACTTTGTTCCATGGGGGGAGGGGTGGTGAGCTATAATGAGGCCATGACATTGAAATTAACAACAAAGGAACTTGATAAAGTGAATCTTGAAAAATGTAGAATAACATATCACAAACCAGATGATGACATTGGAAAGAAATGGAGCAACATCAATGGAGTGATCGCTTTTAAATCGTATCGAAGAGTTTTTCAACTCTTGGAAGCTTTACATTGATAAATACAGTGACAAACCAAATTTAAAAGTTGGGTGTATATAACTTATATAATCATAAGCTTGTAGACTACTTGCCGTGGAAAATCCTCTATTTATTGCACACTTCTTAGTTTGTATATATGTCTATATCACTGTCAATAGTTAATAATGCAATGTCTGCAGTTAAATTATTTTATCAAGGTCATGCTTGCATGGGATGATGAGGTAAATCTGCAAGATTGTGCAGTAAGGTTTTTTTTCCCTTAGAAATCTCCCCTCCCCTCCAACTCTAATTATCCCAATAGAAAAGCCCTGGGAACAAGCTTGAGGTAGAACTCTGACTGTGATAGGCTTAAAACTAATTTTCAAATTAGCCAGTAGATATTGATGTTGAAATATTGTATTTAAGATTATGCTAGAAGTCAGCTGGCTTGACTTTACTGATGAACATTGAGGAATTTAATTCCAGACATGGGAAGAATCAGACGTTTTGGGAGTATAATTATTATAATAAAATTGTTTGGAAAACTCCAGTAAATTTAATGTGTTATTGAAGATTTTGCAGTATTACTTCAGAGCTCATAGAAAAACGCGAAATAAGTTGTTTTTTTTAATCAGTAACAAAGAGATGTTCAATCATGACTTGACTGTGTAAAATCAAGTTTTTCAGGAAATGTATGTAAATTCACATGTAAGAGGTTATATGAAACATCTAATAAAGAAGGGTAAGGTGGCAAAATTGGTAAATGATGTGTCATTCCTTAGTTAGGTAGTCAACATTTTGTGATCTGACATGGAGCAAATTCAGGTTGGATTGGCAGAGCTGAAAGCTCCGAGCCACCAGTTGTTGGAATAAGTGGCCATCACCATTATTACTCAGTGAATAGATGTGTAATAAATAGAAGGAACTGCAAGGGTCACATCACCTTTCGGTTTATGATGAGGGAGACTCTTGTATAATTGCTTCTTTAGCTTGATTCTCAGACGGTCCGGGTCACTCGCGGCTACGCCCTCCATTGTTGTCGTTTCTGTGGCTACTCCAAAGTACTACTGCAGATGGAGGATGGATGTGTGTCGTGCTTTCATGGATGAGTGATGAGGCTAAACAATGAGAAAGAATGAGGGATGAAAAAATTCCCTGTGAACAAAAACTTTATATTCAATGAAGCTCTACAGTTGAAATATTTATAATTTATCTAATTCTGTTTAGGTCGTTTAGCTATAGTTCCTGGTACCTATTAGTGACATTGGTCCAAAAATTGTGGAAATAAGAATGGAAGGAATCCACAGAACACAGAAAAGATGAAAGTTTTACCAGAGCTGAGACAACTATTACAAACTTACCGGTACCCTTCCTGCGGAGCCGGTGTCGCAGTGATATGTGTACCCCCGTGATATGTGTATCCCCGCACACATATCACTAGTGATATGTGTACCCCCGGTGGGGATACACAAAACACTGAAGCTCCAAAGGCTTCAACATGGCGGCTACGAGTGACAGATTTTGTGGGTTTACATTTTAAAGTTTCAACCGATCCAAAATATAAACGGAGGAAGATCAGAATGCAACTGAATAGCAAGGTAAGAGGTGTTGTTATTCTTCCAAAACCTTTAAAATAGTTTCATGGATTTCAGTCGTTTCGCCAACATTTAATTAAACTTATAAACAAGGACCAACGATTAGTTCGCTCGAGCCACTGCTCGAAACTAAGGTTTGTCCCGTCGTTTGTGACAACGTAAAAGTGTGTTTACGCAAAGAGTCTCTTTGGTAAATTAAAGGTCTAGAAAATCTACCGCGTGCGGAAACTATTTCGTGTGCACGTTCCGTAGTTAACATCAATCACTCAGTATACATCAAATCCTCTTGAATTCATTTTTAAAAGGGGCGTCTATGTTGTTGTTGTTGTTGTTTTTTTGTTTCGAAATCTATACGGCCCTGGACAACCAAATCCTTATCAATGCAACCGTAGTCTGGGTTGTGCAGTATTTGCCAGGATGGACAACCTGGATTTTTTTTCTAATTCCGAGCACTGTGTATGTTGTGTCTATAATAAGTGCTCATAAAAACAACAGGCCAACCAATTTGAACTACATGCGAAAGATCAGGTATTTTTATTGATAAATCAACATAAGTAAATAAATCAAAAATGATTGTTAACTGATAGTATTAATCTACTATTAAAGGTGATTTCCACTCCACGATAAACAATATGTGCTTGCAATGTTCAGTCTTCCTCAACTGTATATCCGGTACTCTCCAAAATACAAATTTCAGAGCAAACTTTTGTTCTACGTTATAAATGTGATACATTCTTGCAAAACAGCAATAAGAATTAGCATTGTTCCAAAGCACAATAATGCTTATTACATTTACATACATAGATACATACAAACTTTATTGATGCTCCCTGAGTGGGTTTTTCAGCTCAATACAATTACAAATTACAAATGTAAATTAATTAAGAATATAAGTACAATAATATAATAATTACAAAAAATATGTCAAAAATATCAACCTAATTTGTGAACGTAACGAGCCACCTGTAAGTCAAGGGCAAACTCTTAAACTGCATGTGTTACAAAAGTTTAACCTAATCAGTCAAATATGCAAAAAAATATCAACAAACTCTTAGAAGGGGGAGTACTCACCGGAGATAGGCATTTATGGATAGGCTTGTTAACAATGACTAACAATAGTGATTTTTTTTTCAATGGTATTGATTTAATCTTTGAAACTCTTGTATTATTGTACTGTCATGAGAACTAGATTTTTATGTAGTAGACAATTAGCACAATGGCTTCATTGAAATACCACTGCCAAAATCCTTTACTTTTCCTTCTTTTAGCCTGAGTTGACATGGAAGTGTGTTGGCCTGACATTATGTTGAATGGCGAATTGCAATTGTAGACGTTTTGGCGACTCAGATATTTGGTGCTGGTATACTCCTTTCTGGGTGGTAGATTGCATATAAAAAAGACACAAGTGATTATCAATGAAGATCAACAGAATGCTTGACCAAAGGGTACTACACCTGACCTTTAGTGGGTATGGATTGTGGTTAATGGGGGGAACAATTTCAAAAAAATGTACATTAGTGATGGTTTCAAAAAATCGAATGGTGGATGATAACCAGAACACATTCATGTAAATTTTGTTAAGAGTGTGACACAAAGGGCTCAGATCCTGTGTGTGAGCACAAATTAACCAAAATGAAAGTGAGTGACAGGAGAGGAAGAAGTTTCCTGTTTCACATTTCCTGCCCAAGTGATTTTGGAAACATACACCTGGTGCACTAAATTGGTTTTGAAAACTCATTACAAAAGATACTGTTATAAGGGACTGTTCTGTTTTATGAGGTAGGGGGTTAGTAGGTTTTGGAGGTGTCATGCCAGAACATTTGGCTTGAAAGTGGAGCCAACTAAATTAAAATGGTCTGTTAGGAGAGGAAGGGTTTACCCCAAATAATTACTCATAAGTGTCACACATTTAGGGTAACAAGGGGGAACGGCAGGGTAAAATTTCTGATGAAAAAGGGAAGTCATCATATATTATAGCGACTATCCACCACCCCAACCACATACAAATTGACAGTCCCTTATATTTTCAACAACCATTTGCCTTAAAAAATAGATGTCTGTGTCCAGTGTGTGTCTAAGCAATTTGGCAGTTATTGCACTTCCATTGAAACCTTTTATACTTGAAAACTTTGTCAGGAATTTTTTGGCAGGCTTGATGGAACCACTTCTTGCAATTGGTGCATTCTGCCATCTGGTCTTTGGTTGGATTGTATGGGAGGCGGCAGTCACAGTACACTGGCATGGCAACAGTCTCTTCGTAGCCAGTGCTTGATTTTTCCTTAAAGGGGAATATACCAATGTATCCATTTTTAAGGGAATCTAAGAGATGTGCTCTTATTGCCCGCCTGTTGAACTTAAGTGATGTGGGGTCCATATTGTAGCAGAGTGCTGTGGCAAACGCAATTGCAAAGACTCCACAGTCTGTCCCATTTGTTTGCTGGTCAACAGGAGGGACACAAATTTCAATGCCATCGCTCTCTTGGTTGAAAAGAAGGGCAGCAATCTGCTCTCTGGTAAATGGCGCGATTCCACTGTACAGACTGTCATACAGTTTCACTTGGTTGTTGCGGCTGCATCCAATATTACTGACACAGACCCAGTGAATACCACCAGTGTGTAGCACTTGAATGAAGTTGTTCCGCATCACTGGAAACTGGTTTACCTTCCCAATATTATTGTTGGAGACAGCAGCCCCTCGATATAAGGATATTGGCGATGCAACAGCTCCTGGGCCATTTGTATTTGATGGTCTGTAAGCATTGCATTTTTTCGAATTATGTCTGCATCTTCCTGATTGAATTTAAATGTAGGCCTTTGCATTTTAGCAATAGATGTTTGGTCCATCCTTGCCTGTTTCAAAAACTTGACTTCGTCTTCAGCTTCTTCAGCTGCTTGCATTTTTCTTTTTGGAGCCTTTTTCTTTTTCAAGAATTTTCCTTTTCTTCTTTGTTGTATTTTTTGCATGAATGCATCTGCCTCGCGCTTTCCACCCTTCGCTAGGAGATCCTCAGCCTGGTTGCATGTAATTTGTAGTTGCTGACAACATAGGGTAATAAGAGCCTCTGGTAAAAGTACCTCCATTAAGTACTTTTGACTGACCTCTGGGAAGTGTTTTGCTAGTAGATTTACCATGTGATATGTTTGATTTTCCTCAAAGTCCCCAAATGGCACATTGAACTTGAGATCTTCCCTTTCGATCATCTCTTTATCCCTGTCTGATAAAATTCTTCCATGGAAAATTTCATGTCGCCAGCTTTCCTTGGTGCCACTGAGTACTTCCGAAAGGTGATCATTGATTACATTGTCAAAACAGGAAGCGATTTCCTTCTTTGAAATGTCCTGCATTTTTTGGTTTGGTTCACGGGGCTGGTATTTTGCTGGCTGATTAGGTGGTGTTGGCTGGCTGGAAGGTGCTGGCTTATGCGGTGATGTTGGCTGGCTGGAAGGTACTTGCTGATTAGGTGGTGTTGGCTGGCTGGAAGTTGCTTGCTGATTACGTGGTGTTGGTTGGCTGGAAGGCGCTGGCTGATTAGGTGATGTTTGCTGTTTAGAAGGCGCTGGCTGATTAGGTGATGTTGGCTGGCTGGAAGGTGTTGGCTGATTAGGTGATGTTTGCTGTTTAGAAGGTGCTGGCTGAATAGGTGGTGTTGGCTGGCTGGAAGGTGTTGGCTGATTACGTGATGTTGGCTGGCTGGAAGGTGCTGGCTGATTAGGTAGTGTTGGCTGGCTGGAAGGTGCTGGCTGTTGATGTTCTTTTGGCTGCTTGGATGGTGCTTGTTGGGATGACATTGACTGCTGTACTGTGACCGTTTTGGTTGGTGGTAGCTGCTGGGATTGTGTTGGCTGCTGCAATGGTATTGCAGGCTGCTGAGATGGTACTGGCTGCTGTGATGGCACCCGTTTTTGATGTTGGGGTGTTGCCGCTGAATGCTGAGAAGAACTATGGGGATGCTGCAATGGTGGTTGTGTTGTCTGCTGAGCTGTGGATTGGACCCTGTACGCTTTGAGGTCTTTCATGTTTACTATCCTTCTTAGTTTCTCGCCACTTTTTCCTCGTAACCTGCACGTTCCCTTTTGTAAGTCAACCTCTTCTATGGTATATGGGCCAGTCCACTGGTCTTCCATTTTGTGCCCCTTTTTTGTCTTTTGGAGCATGTTGCGGAGTAGAACGGCATCACCATTCTGAAATGTGCAGTCGAAGCCTCCTTTTCTTTTTAAGAACTGTTTCTTTTGCTTTTCTTGTGCAGCTTCTATGTTGCCCTGCACTTTTGGGAAAAGTGCATCTCTTGTGGCTGTCATTTTTTGCACATGCTCGTGGAGGACATCCTCTGAGGTTAATTCCCTTGCCAGTTTTTCAATTTCGCCGGGGTCGTTATCAACGTGCTCTACATACTTTTGGACTTCAAGAGGCAAACGTGGATGTCTACCATACATTAAATAGAATGGGCTGAACTTGGTGGTGTTTGATCTGTTGGTGTTGATTGCAAACAGAGCACCGTCCATGTATTCGTCCCAATCCTCATCGTTGTCATCCACAATCTTCCTAAGGGTACTGAACATAAGTGACAAGATTTGGAAGCAGTTATCTTACATACATCATGAAGTAAAGAGTGAAAGAAACGTGCTCAAAATAGGATAAAATGAAAGTTAGGGAGTAATTAGGTGATGTATTGCCTGCTCTCGTAATTCAGATAATATGTAATATTTAACATCTTTGCATTCGCTGCAGTCTGTAGTTTTAAAACTGGATCCCAAACATATTACCGAATTGAAGTAAACGTTGAAAGCGCTAGTTTAGCTGAATTATATTTTAGGTAACATGTCATGCCCTCCTCACTGACGTGATGTAAGGGTTATTTTTAGCCATAAAATGATTGCAAAGCTCACTTCTTTATTGACTGGTTTGATCTCTCATCTAGGCCATTAGACTCCGGATGATATGCTGACGCGATCCTCTGGTGGACTCCAAATGTCGTCATGAGGTGCTCACACACCTGCAACAGAGACAATGCAGCAACGTTATGCAAGCCGCTACACAGATGTCTTTCAAAGGTTTCCTTTGTGTACAACGCTGACCTACCTGGTTAACGAATTCTCTACCCTGGTCTGAAATGATGTGAGCAGGGGCTCCATGGCGACAATATGCTTTGTAAAGGCCCTTTGCCACGCTTACGGCACTCTTGTCTGGCAGAGGAATTGCCTCTACATACTTGCTGAAGTAATCCGTCATTGTCAGAAGATAGCGGTTTCCTTTGGCAGAAACTTTGCCGGCATCTATTAAATCAATACCGACTAGGTACCAAACTTTAGAAACCACCTTCACGGGATGCAGCACGTCGTAAGCTTTGCTTTCACTGGTGTTACGTTGACACCGGTCACAATTTCGAATCTGTTAGTGTAAAAGGAATGCCACACTTATCATAGAGATTCTTTTATTACAACATCAATTAGAAGTAAAGAAAAGTCATTGTTTTATAAATATGTTACCGTTATTGTTGTGATACCATGTATTTGCTAGCAAAGCAAAGCAAATAAAAGTTGTCCCTTAATAATAGGATCTCATTTTAAAAGAAAGTTTGAATGACCTTAGCTTTAAAACCCGCGCTTAACGGAAGAATATCAGATTGCGTATTTCTTCTCAGGCTTTTTTTGTAACGTCTCATTGACGCGGTCAGAGAACAAAAACACATATTAGAGCAGAACGCTACATTAGATGAGGGATCTGGACACTAGTTATGGTTTGCCCGATAGGGGCCTGGCGTGAGCCTCTCATACAAAGCTGTGCATGTTTCTATCATTCTCTTACGAGAATGTTCGCCTTTCCTGAATAAATCTCTCGATGAAATAGACAAAGTCTTATCTATGATAGAAACACACCCCAACACGGATTGATCAGGTGAACGAGACGCCGATTGCAAGCGGACTACTCAGTTACACGCCGAACAGAAGAGGACGCAGCCGTCAATCGCCTCGCCCCATGTAAGGTAATCCGGAATCCGGAATCCAGGTCATTTTGGTCTGAGGAATCCGGAATCCACGGCTTTGGAATCCGGAATCCAGCTAATGGAATCCGGAATCCAACCATTGTAATCCAGAATCCAGGTTGCTGGAATCCAGTCTGTTGCGATGATTGCAGGGTCTCTTCTTTTCCTCTAGCGACTGTTGCGTGAAAATCTCATGTCGCGAGGACGTGCAACAGGCATGTTCACGCGTGTTTCACTCGCAGGAACATCCCTTGTCATGGTGACATATTGGGTATCAATTTGAAATAATGGTCACATTATAATGACGTGACAGAATCCCAGGGAGTGATTCATATTACTGTATATTATCGGTCTTTTTCAGACAACCTTTCAACCGGGCCTTTCTACCTTTTTCCCCGTTGCGCTTTTCGAGTCAGAGGTTAGATTCTTTTCCTGTTTGGGCGAAATTGAAACTAATTTTTGGATTTCAGGTAGCTTCAAAGAATAATAATATAAAGTATTCTCATTCTTGGCCGTAGTATAAGTAGTCGCGGTGGTTGCAGTTACTGGCTTCTTTCAGGCACATGTTATTAGTGTCACTCAAAGAATCACATGTTGCACGTGGTGTCGACGTGGTGTCTTTTTCATTCAGTCCAGATTCAATCAGTCGAAATCAGAGATCTCGAGAGATCACTTTGAATTTTTTCTCAATCGATCGTTTTCAATTTTTGCCAGCATGGGGAAGCACAAGAAGAAGCATGAGCCAGAAAGGTAAGTACGTCTATAAATTCTGTGTTTGTGACTTTGTGATGGAAATTTTTGGCGGCGTGGTTTTAAATAAATCAGAACGTGTGAAAAAGAAATCTAAAACTGCGAGCCGATATATCTGTCTGTTTCTTTCATGATCAGAATTATTCCTGACTGCCCATACAACATTAAGTCAGTACGTTCTGCAGAGTTTTGGCATTGGATTGACATTGATGGATACCTAATGAATGTAAGGCTGCTTTTGGTGCTACGTAGAGAATACGAAGACATCAAGAAATCAGTTTCATTGAAAGCAGTTCGAAACAAAGATCGGATGGATGTAGAAACAGCAGTGGAGATTCACCGTAAAGCAATTCAAGATTCCATTCCAGATAAAAGAGTGAGCACAACATTAGTTCCTGAACTGGAATTCAAGCACTGGAAAAAGAACGGGGCCTCTTTTTTAAGCTACCCGGTAGGACTGGTATTCTTCCCAAAGCATAGCAAGCTGTTTGTTACTGATAGACTTCTCCATGCAGTATTCATGGTTGACATGCACTGTCCAGCAAATGTCACATTAATTGCTGGTGGTGGTGAGCCCGGGGACACTAATGGACATGGCAGTAAGGCCAGATTTAGAAACCCAGCAGGCATTGCGGTGAAAGAGAGTGGAAAGCTGTTCGTTTGTGACCAAGGAAACGGAAGAGTTAGAGTAGTCAATTTGCGAACGCTTTTCTGTCACGCGTCCCAGATTGTACAAGGGGAAGCCGAAGAAAGCCAAAGTGACGATGAAGATTGCGCCGTTAGACGTACCCGTAGAGTCCATGTACACGATCTTTCTCTTATTTCTGAAGGTAATGTACCGGATCTGGTGTCACCATTTGCCATATGTGCGTCTGCAAACGATAGCTTTGAACTGTTTGTGTCAGATGTTCGTCTTGGCAAGATTTTTTCAATTTCTGGTGTTGTAGACGAGGAGGAAATTAACTGCGTTGGGCAGTTAAATGAACTGTTTTGTTTTGATCGATCTAGTTTATTAACTTCATTAGCCTTAACACGTGACGAGCAATACCTGTTAGTTGGAGACGGGAATAGTTCATGTGTTTATCTTTGTCAAGTGAGAGGACGATTGAAACTGAGAACAATTTCGAATATTTCAGGCCTCATGGGTATCGCTGTGACAGATGGTGGAACCGTGTTCTTGTCCTCCAGCAAAGAACACGCACTGTTCAGCTTGAAGGAAGAAGAGATGCTTGGGGGTTCAGAAACCCTAAGAAATATGTGTGGAGAAACTGCAGGCCATCGTGATGGTGTCCAAAGTCGATGGAACAAGCCTACTGCTTTATGCGTATATCGAAACACTGTTTTCGTATGCGATACGGGTAACAAAACAGTAAGAATGTTGACGTCAGCAAAGGGACTGATCCCCCTGCAAAGTAAGATGGCCCAATATGCAAACGTGTTCCGACTGGACAAGAAAGCCAAAGAAGAAGACCTCCCACGTACATTTGAAGATCATGTGAAATCTGTTGAGGAGTTGGTTGCATTTCTCTCTAACCACGAACAGGAAGCCCTGGAGAGGACGGGGAAGCGGAATACCAACGGTCCCGACATGACCATACCTCGATGCACCCGACAGTCCTTCCTCATGGTGCTAGAATCACTGACTAGCCTTACCAACACGCTAACGGAGATTGGGCATATTCACCTTCTGGACATGATCTGTTTCGAAAGTATGACAACTTTGGGCGTGGAATGCTTTTTCAAAGGAATGCGAGCAGACCACGACATGCCTACAGTGGCTAACTACGCTTACAGAAGAGCGCGCTGCGTGGAAGACGATATGCTGCGCATTTATCAGAAGGATTTCTCATATTTCACTGGGCCCAATTCATTTTATCCGGAAAAAATTATCAAAGGTGAAGCCCCAAACATCAAGAGGCGACCAAACAAGCAGTCAGCAATCACTGAAGGAACAGGTAGCAAGGAAGAAGACACAAGGCGAGAAATTGCGATGCGCGAATTTGCTGGGGAGTATGGAAGAGGCGTAAGACAGGAAAATGTCCGCTCAAAAACGAAAGAGCTAACTGGCACTCTTCCTTATGCCCTTAGTATGTGTCCCACTACTATCACAGCCTCGTTAGAAGAAAGCGAAGACGTAACAACAGCCTGCCAAGTTGTGGATGCTAATTTGGCCCTGCGGAGTACGACTGTACGGGTGCAAACCATTTACCAGAAAGACGACATATTGGCAGTAAGACACAACCGTAGAAGAGAGATCTCACCTTTCTGGCTAGCAGTTCTTTTGGAGGACGTACAAATAGAAGTGAATAGTGGAAATTTTTTGCAGCAAAGAGTATCCCTAAAGTGGCTAAACCAGGCAAGTGGTTCACTTACATACACGTCCGGTGATGTCTGTAATGGGAATTCCCCCAAGTGCATTCTAACCCGAGTACTCGACTTTTCTTCCGATGGATCAGACATCATCCTAACAACAGAGGAGGATAACAGGCTCTGTCGAATTGCTAATGGGGACTATGGTGACGATGATGACAATGAGAATGAAACTGCACCACCAACTGCAGAGGATGAGGGAGAAGTATCCCTCCCAATAAGACTGCCGGGAGTTAGTTTATCAGGACGGAGAACGACACGGTTTATTCTAAGATAAACGTTTTCCATTGCCTGCGTGGCTGGTAGTATAGTAACTGGACTATCTTCATGCTATTTGTTGGTAAGCTGTAACTGAAGTTTTACATTTCTGTGTGACAATTAAAGAATTCGGAAACGAATTATGTTTGAGCCTGAAAAGCACTAATTTTGGCAATGTGTACCTCTTTTGTTATTGTTGACGCAGTTGTTATTATTAAAATAAGAATAACCCTTCCTCGTTAGT
Source organism: Micromussa lordhowensis (assembly GCA_964020085.1). NCBI lineage: Eukaryota > Metazoa > Cnidaria > Anthozoa > Scleractinia > Lobophylliidae > Micromussa > Micromussa lordhowensis. Next base: position 2,602,866 of record OZ026601.1, read on the forward strand.
ATTTCTTCAAAGATGTGGACTCAGGGGACTTCAGAAACCGCTCCCATATTCACAATCCTCTCGGGTAAGTCCAAGAATTATATTTTATACTTGTATTTTAAATAAGACAATGTACACTTTGGGTAAAAAAACAAGCTTTTTGTGAAAACAAAGTAGAAAGGAAAAATAGATTTTTGAAATCTGGAATCCAGCCACTTATGGAATCCGGAATCCACGGATGTGGAATCCGGAATCCAGGGATGTGGAATCCGGAATCCACAGACATGGAATCCGGAATCCACAGCGTGGAATCCGGAATCCAAGACTCTCGTGGATTACCTTACATGGGGCGAGAATCGCCGATCGACCGCCATCTTTGTTTTCTTCCCCGTGCGAGCAGAAAGATTGCCTGCCGTACCAGAGGACTACAATAGTACACAATGTCAAAGAAACACAAATGCCCATTCCCCGAATGTGCCTACGAGACAGAGGAAGTTACAGACGCGCTCGCGGCCGTCCTTCTATCGATGCACTCCTCGGGAACGCATACTGCTCAAGGAACAACGATCACGAACCCTAACACGAAACTCGAAAGAGTACGCCGTCCGACAATTTCAGCAGCAGGATCAAGCGAGGACTGGTCGTATTTCCTAACACGTTGGGGCGATTATGTTGCGGCAACTAACGTCACCGGCAAAGAAAAGGTAATCCAGCTCCTCGAGTGCTGCGACGAACAGCTTCGCAAGGACCTGACGAGAAACGCGGGCGGTTCTCTCACTGACAAAACCGCAGATGAGGTCATGGCAGCTATAAAAAAGCTTGCAGTACGGGAGGAGAACGCGATGGTCGCCCGTGTACAGCTTCACAACATGCGCCAAGACCGAGACGAGACGATTCGCAGTTTTGGTGCCCGCCTTCGCGGCCAAGCCGGTGTTTGCAAGTTTTTAGTCACTTGCCCTGGCTGCAACATGGAGGTCAGCTACACGGAAAATATCCTACGCGACGTCCTCACGCGTGGCCTGGCTGACAGCGAAATACAACTGGACCTATTGGGGGAAAGGAACCAGGACATGAGCCTAGAGGAAGTATTTCAATTTATTGAAGCAAAAGAGGCCGGCAAACGATCTGCAGGCCGCCTGTCCCAAAGCCACAGCGCTGACGCCGCACAGAGCGGATACCGACGTGCAAAAAATGATGAGGTCAAGCAGCGTAAAGATGGGGACGCCAACGAACTGTGCTCTTATTGTAACAAGAGAGGACATGGCAAGAGCGCCCCGACCAGAATCCGCCGTCATGACTGCCCAGCTTATGGCACCATCTGCGACAAGTGTGGACGGCAGAACCACTTTGCTAGCGTCTGTCGCAGCAAAAACAAGAACAACAGGCCCCAACAGCCACCGACACCCATCGGCAAGGGCAGAGAAACGGAAGGCGCAATCTTTGACTCACTTTGCACCACAACTAGCCTCAGCAGACCAAGCAAAGGAGTCATCTCACTTGACCACCACCTCTACTGCCACCTAACCGACCACTGGGTTCGACAGCCATCCAAGCCTCAACCATTCATAAGACTCACAGCGACAGCCCATCCTGAGGACTACACAGCCCTTGGATACAACCCTCCCAAATCACAGTTGACACCTGTACAACTCTCGGCTATGGCTGACACAGGCTGCCAAAGCTGCTTGGCTAGCATTAAAGTCGTCCGTCGCCTTGGCCTATGTGAGAGTGACCTGATACCAGTCACCATGAAAATGCACGCCGTGAACAACAATGGTATCAGGATCCTGGGCGCGGTCATCCTAAGGTTCTCGGGCAGGTCACCATCTGGAAAAGCCCTGGAAAGCCGACAGATCGTATACGTGACAAGCGACTCGGACAAACTTTTCCTCAGCCGAGAGACTTGCATGGCACTGGGAATTATCACTAAGACCTTTCCGACGGTGGGGGAGGCCCTGAACACGTGCAGCTCAACCGAGCTAAACACAGCCTGCGATTCAACCGCACAACCCCCCCATATACAAACTTCCGAGAGCACAACCAGCTCCCCGTGCACCTGCCCACGTCGCACCACACCACCACCGAAGCCCACAGCCACCCCCTTCCCTGCAACGGAGAACAATCGGATGAAGACACAACAGTGGCTACTAGACTATTATCAAACCAGTACCTTTAACACCTTTAACACCAGCCGCTACCCCTAATGGAGAGCATCCCTATGAGGCTAATGGTCGACCCTAAAGCAAAACCAGTTGCACACCACAACCCAATACCAGTACCACTCCACTGGCAAGAGGAGGTCAAGGCAGGACTCGACCAGGACGTCTCACTGGGTGTCCTCGAACCAGTGCCGGTAGGAGAGCCCGTCACATGGTGCCACCGCATGGTTATATGTGCCAAAAAGAATGGCAAGCCCCGCCGCACAGTTGATTTCCAGGCGCTTAACCTCCACGCAACACGTGAAACCCATCACACACAAAGCCCCTTCCACCAAGCACGTTCCATCCCAAGCAACACCAAAAAGACCGTCTTTGACTGCTGGAATGGTTACCACAGCGTCCCCCTCCATGAGGACGATAGACACCTCACCACTTTCATCACCCCATGGGGCCGCTACCGCTACAAAACAGCACCCCAAGGTTACATAGCTTCCGGCGATGGCTACTCAAGACGGTTCGATGAGATCGTGTCCCATATTCCAAACAAAACCAAATGCATCGACGACACCCTCCTCTGGGCAGATAACCTTGACCAAAGTTTCTTCCAGGCAGTTGACTGGCTCGACCTCTGCGGACACAATGGTATCATACTTAACCCAGACAAGTTTGTCTTTGGAGCTGACACTGTTGAATTCGCAGGATTTGAGATCACCCCCAGCAATGTGCGGCCATGCAGAAAATACCTCGATGCCATACGCAACTTCCCTACACCAGCCAACATCACTGATGTCCGCTCCTGGTTTGGCCTGATCAACCAGGTCTCCTATGCCTTTGCAGCGACCGAGCGCATGTTGCCATTCCGCCAGCTCCTTCAGCCAGGAACCCCTTTCCAGTGGACTGACGAACTACACACACTCTTCGAAGAATCCAAATCAGTGATTATCAGTGAAATCGAGGAGGGTGTGCGAATCTTTGACAAATCTAAACCAACCTGCCTGGCAACCGACTGGTCCAAAGGCGGCATCGGGTTCTGGCTGTTTCAGAAACACTGCCAGTGTTCATCCCCCGAACCCTTCTGTTGTCGCACAGGCTGGAAGATCACTTTGGTTGGGAGCCGTTTCACCCACGCCGCTGAGTCACGCTATGCCCCAGTGGAGGGCGAAGCCCTAGCCGTTGCAGACGCTCTCGACAAAGCACGGTTCTTCGTTCTGGGTTGCAGCAACCTGGTCATCGCTGTTGACCACAAGCCCCTCCTAAAAGTGTTTGGCGACCGGTCCCTTGAGGATGTCACCAACGCCCGGCTCCGCAACTTAAAGGAGAAAACCTTACGTTACCGGTTCCGAATGGTACACATCCCCGGCGTGCGACACAAAGCTGCTGATGCTGTATCCCGCCATCCTACAGGAACCACCAAACCAGACCTGCTAGTCTTGCCAGATGACATAGCCGCGGCAACAGCTACCCTAGCCGCCCTCCCGCAATTGGATGCCCCCCGGACGCTCCTTCTTAGCCGGCATCCGCCACAGTGAGCCACAACCAGGCACTTGCCCCATCACCATCGATGACCAGCTAGCCTCATCAGCCTCATCAACGTTAAACACTATTGCAGTCACATGGGAGAGGGTCAAGCTGGCCACAACAAGCAGCGGGGTCATGACTCAGCTCATCCATTTCATTGAGACTGGATTCCCTAAGTCCCGTTCTGAGCTACCACCTGCCCTTCGGGAGTACCATCAATTTCGCGAACACTTTTACACAGTTGATGGCGTCATCCTCTACAAGAATCGCATCGTAATACCACCCTCCCTCCGACAGCATGTCCTGACTGTCTTACACTCAGCCCACCAAGGTGTGACCTCCATGACAGCACGCGCCGAAAGCACAGTGTTCTGGCCAGGCATCACCCCAGCCATCATTACTCTACGGGAAACCTGCAACCACTGCAACCGCATGGCACCTTCCCAACCGAGTTCACCGCCCTCTCCAGCTGTGCCCCCAGCATACCCCTTCCAATGTGTTTGCGCAGATTTCTTTCACCACAAGGGGGTTAACTACCTTGTCATCGTAGACCGCTACTCTAACTGGCCCATTGTTGAGCGAGCAAGAGAGGGATCTAAAGGCCTGATCGACTGCCTGCGGCGAACCTTTGCCACATTCGGTATTCCTGATGAACTCGCAACTGATGGTGGCCCTGAATTCACCGCAACAGCCACACGCCAATTCCTGAAAGACTGGGGCATACACCACCGTCTGTCATCAGTGGCATTCCCACACTCAAATTGCAGGGCAGAGATTGGCGTTAAGACAGTCAAACGGATCATCACCGACAACACTACCCCAAATGGTAGCCTCGACACAGACTCCCTACAGCGTGCAGTTCTTCAGTATCGAAACACACCCGACCCGAACACCCAGCTGTCCCCTGCACAATGTGTCTTCGGCAGGCCGATCAAGGACTTCATACCTATCTTACCTGGCCGCTACCAACCACATCCTACCTGGAGTGACACCCTGGCTACAAGAGAGGAAGCCCTAAGAAACCGCCACATGAAAGCTGCAGAGAGATGGTCTGAACACACTAAGAGACTCCCACCTCTGGCCGTGGCTAACCATGTGCGCATCCAGAACCAAACCGGCCCATACCCTTCTAAATGGGATAAGACCGGTGTCGTGGTCGAGGTTCGCCAATTCGACCAGTATGTCATCCGCATTGATGGCTCAGGAAAGATGACCACCCGCAACCGCAAGTTCTTGAGGAAATATTTCCCAGTACAGACCACACCGCCCCATCTCACAATTGACGATGACCTGCGTCACCTTGCCATGCTGCCACACAGACAGCCCAAGCCAACCGCCCCCACCCCAGCACCAGCAGAGATGTCACCACATACTCCTCTACATACTTGCTGAAGTAATCCGTCATTGTCAGAAGATAGCGGTTTCCTTTGGCAGAAACTTTGCCGGCATCTATTAAATCAATACCGACTAGGTACCAAACTTTAGAAACCACCTTCACGGGATGCAGCACGTCGTAAGCTTTGCTTTCACTGGTGTTACGTTGACACCGGTCACAATTTCGAATCTGTTAGTGTAAAAGGAATGCCACACTTATCATAGAGATTCTTTTATTACAACATCAATTAGAAGTAAAGAAAAGTCATTGTTTTATAAATATGTTACCGTTATTGTTGTGATACCATGTATTTGCTAGCAAAGCAAAGCAAATAAAAGTTGTCCCTTAATAATAGGATCTCATTTTAAAAGAAAGTTTGAATGACCTTAGCTTTAAAACCCGCGCTTAACGGAAGAATATCAGATTGCGTATTTCTTCTCAGGCTTTTTTTGTAACGTCTCATTGACGCGGTCAGAGAACAAAAACACATATAGGTACGAACCGAAAAAAACGAAAAAAATTCAATTAAATTTCTTTGAATTTCTTTCCCATTAAATAAACAAATCACTTTATTTAAGTGTCAGTGTATTCAGCACTGCAGTGCTAATTGAGGACATTGTCAATAAACAAACAAATGTAATAGACAGAAAGTTGTTAAAATTCCCAACTGGTAGGAGGCAGGCTGATTATTGTACATTTCCTACCTCTACGTCTGTAAATTTTATTTAACTTACCATTTCAACAGTATCCTTGTAGTAAGAGGGCCAGTAGTAGCGCTCCTTTATTTTTTGTATGGTGTTATCCCGACCGACGTGGCCCGCAAAAGGTGAAGAATGACACTCTTCGAAAACTCTTGCCTTTTCCTGCTCTTGAATGACCATGCGTTTAAAGGTTGACCCATCGCTACCCCGGTCGACGTAGAAAAGCGAGCCTGATTGTACATCAAACGTGAACTGCTTCGCAAGTCTCCGTAAAACTCCTTTTTCCGACTTGCTTGCGCCCTCTGGATACTCTTTATCTCTCAAATAATGAACAAGATTTGAATATTTCGTGGCATCCATCTTTAAAATTCTCGTAAGATGCGAATTTCCCGCGAAAATAGGTCACGTGTATCCCCCATCGTCCTATTCGGGCGTTTTTAATAGAGGATTTTCCGAGTAGGAGCGTTGCGTTACAACAGTTAAAACGACGTAGCATATATTTAACAATTATCCTGCGAACTCGCGCGGAATATCGTCTGATACTTAGCCGACGAGGCCGTAGGCCGAGTCGGCTAACATCAGACGATATTCCGCGAGATTGAGCAGGATAATTGTTTTATTATTCAACAAATTGATAACTTCATCGATTTCCAAGCTCGTAACATTTTTAAATCTTTCTGTCGACATTTTTTCACTTCACTTTTTCTTCCCACATACGAAGCTACGTATATCGCCGGATATCTGTTACCTACGGATGACAGATATCGAGAGCATCATGACCATATTTGGATAGTGTTACAATTTGTTGAATAATAAGTGTTACTATCTACGGCTGATGGAATAATTCGTTGTATTTGAGAAAGGGATCCTAGTTCTATAAATATGCGCCTATGGGTGCTGAATTGAAATATTTTTGATTCAAAATTGTTTTTGGCAAGTGTCTAGTCGGACGACAGCGCTTACAGGCCAGGGATACCAATATTACTATACGATCACCGTTCAGTGATATGTGTATCCCAACGTATCACAAAACGTTTGCTTGCCACTGCGCCTATGACTGCTGTTTTGAAATATTTTATTGATTCGAAATTGCACTAGGCTAGACGGGCCAGGATACACATATCGCTACAAATGATATATCAGACCATATCAGGGGATACACATATCAAAGAACAGCGATCGTCGTCTATTAATTTACAATCAGTAATAAAGTTACTAGCCATATATAAACTTAGCTAGTACTTAGTTGGACAGACAACAGCGCTTGCTTAAACAAGGCCATACATATATCACTGACTGCGATTGCCGCGATATGCATATCCACAAGATATATTGGGGATACACATATCACTGAACGGCGATCGCAGTGATATGTGTATCCCCCTGGCTAACTCGCTGTCGTCTGTCAATTTGGAATCAATAATACACTTACTAGCCATATATAGGCTTAGCTAGTACTCTAGTGGACAGAAAACAGCGTTTGCTTTACCAGGGGATACACAAATCACTGACTACGATTGCCGTGATATGCGTACCCCCGAGATATGTTGGGGATACACATATCACTGAACTGGCGATCTCAGTGATATGTGTATCCCCTGGCTAGCGCGGTGTCGTCTGTCTAGTTTTTAAATTTGTCAGTGATAATTGGGAATCAATAATATTGGCTGTCAGTTGATGGGATATTTCATGCACTTACGTACTAGCCAGTAAAAAGGCTAGTAGCTAGTAATGACAACGCCGATAGGCCAGGGGATACACATATCACTACGATTGCAGTCACCAGTGATATGTGTATCCCCAAGATATATTATTGCTTTAATGATAATTTCGATTCCTTTATATTTCCAGTAGATTGTTTGATGTTTGCTACTAAAGCCCATAAGAATATTATCAGCCAAGGCATGAAAGCCATTTGGTTTTATTTTATTAATACATGGACCTGTCGGACTCACGAGTCGTGTCTTTACACTTCTGATTGTGGAAGATGGTTCAGTTGCAAATAAATGGTTTCTAGTGTTGCTACCTTGAAAAAACTCATGTGTGATCTGTGTTTACCGATTTCCGTCCATTAACACAAGTTAGCCGTAAATTATTTACTTTTTGGAGGGGAGGGGGGTGGGGGATACACATATCACTGGCCGCCATATTGGAGGGGGTACACATATCACTAGTGATATGTGTGCGGGGATACACATATCACGGGGGTACACATATCACTGCGACACCGGAAGTTCCTTTGGAACGACATATCCCACGTGACCATTCTAAAATTTGGCGGGCTGGTGGCAGCCATATTTACTCAGTCTGGAAAAATGTCTTTCTTTGAAACATTGGAAACACATTTTGGAACCAGAGATTTGTATGAGGTATTGCGGCTAACAAAAGCCGCCTCAGAATCGGAGGTAAAACGTGCCTACCGAAAAAAGTCGCTGGAAGTCCATCCTGACCGCGCTGCCGAGGACGATAAAGCAACAGCTACTGTAAAGTTTCAATGTTTGAGCAGAGTTTACACTGTTCTGTCGGATCAAGACAAGAGAGCGTTGTACGATGAAACCGGAGAGGTTGACGACGATGTTGTTGTACAAGAACGCGACTGGGATGCCTACTGGAGATTACTGTTCCAGAAAATAACCGTGGAAGACATAGCGGAGTTTGAGAAGAACTACAAAGGTTCCGAAGAGGAAGTGAACGACCTCAAGTCAGCTTATCTGGATTATCAAGGGGACATGGACGCGATCTTGGAAAATGTGCTCTGTGCCACGGTTGACGACGTTGAAAGGTTTAGAGGAATTATTGAAGAGCTTATTTCAAAGGAAGATCTACCGAAATTCCCAGACTTTGTCAGTGAGGATAGAAAGAAGAAGAAAGCTCGAAAACAAAAAGTGAGTGACAATAATTCACTTCCTGTTTCCCCTCTCCAACCCCCTTAAGGCTTCTCCATATAACTGAAGTCTATAAAAATCATCCAATCTATGCACTCCAGTAGGCGCATAAGGCTGAATCATAAAAATCATAAATATAAAAAGTTCAGGCCCTGGCGGAAAATATATATATATACGTGGCGGTATACAGAAACCTCGGAGAAGCTAGATACATGTATCCTCCAAGGCATTTGGAGGATTTCAAGATTCTGAAAAAGCTATGATTTGTTTTCAGTCTCAATCTGGTTTTGAACTTATCTTATTATATGGCTAGCTCCGCGAGCGGGCAAGATGAATCAAATCCTGCACTGTGATTGGCTACCCGAGCGGGCAAGATGGAGCCATCTTGCCCGCTCGGGACTACCCGCCTTGTCCCGCAAGAAAAATTTCCCCAAAAGCCATATAATAAATCCTTTATTAACCAAGCTTGTTCAGTCAAGATGGCTTGATATTGGCCGAGTTGTTTTTTGGCGTGTTTATGGACCTCGACTCCGTCTCGGTCCATAAACACACAAAAAAAGAACTCGGCCAATATCCAGCCATCTTGACCTCACACTTGGTCAATAACCCATACATAATGTGCACTTTGTATGTTTGTATAAAAATATTTTTGTCTTAAACACAAAAACAGTGGAGAGGCTTGGTCCCACCCCCTTTCCTCTCATAAGCTTAAATGAACGTTTAAAAATATTTCAGACAACCTGAACAAGTGTTGTTTTGAAAGCAAGTTTTTCAAGATTTTTCAGATAATGTGTACTAAAGGCATCTGCAGTCAGGTGTCGATCAATACCCTCAATCGATACCTTAGATTGACACTGGATCGACACTCTATGGACACCTCAGTTGACACTCAATTAACACTCCATCGACTTCTCGGCTGACAGTCAGTCAACAGTTAACTAATTTTTGATTGATGCATGTACGTCAGTCGACACTCAGCCAACTATTGATCAAGTATTACCTAGGATTTCAATCAAGGCTATCAATCAAGGACATCAAATCGACGCTCAACCGTGGATACCTTTAGTACACATAATCGGATTTTTCTTGTGCTGTCAGTGAAACAGCAAGCAAAATATGGCTCCTTTTGCAGACAACAAATAAAAATTAGCAAGTTAGATTATGCTGAGGGCTTCATAACGCAGTATTGACTACCATGTACTTATCTACCACAGGCTCAGAAAGAGGCTGCTGAGGCAGAAGAAATGGCAAGAGAACTTGGCTTGAATGACAAATCTAATGACAGCCTGCAACAGCTAATAATGAAACGCCAGCAGAACAGGCAAGGAGCTATGGATGATATGATTGCTGGGCTGGAAGCAAAGTACTGCAAACCAAAGAAACAGAAAACCTCCCAAGGAAAAAAGAAGTGATCACTGCGGTAGTGACATTGTGCGAACCAACGAAATCAATGTAACTGCAGCTGCATAGTGCATGCTTTCTAAGACAACAATATGGCGCAGATTTACCATGTTCATACTTGATATTTGATACTTGAGTTCACTTCAAGAGTTCTAAACAATTTTTGTCTTAGCCCATTGTGGATGGCTTTTACATCCTTCCTGTGTACATCATTCCTGTCTCCAAGGTTTTGTGATATTTGCAAATAAAGTTAATAATTAATATGTAAGATTTAAAAGGAGGAAGTGGGATTTATATTTAAAATGTATATATTGTAAGAACAGCATAATAGAATATAAGAAAGAAATGAAAAAAAAAAAACATTCTTCCTTTCATCTGTACCCAAGAGAAATTTATTCTAGCACCCCATAAATGCTGAGTGTTTCCTGAAAATTATCTTCTTTCTAAAGATGTATGGTTCTCAAAGTGGTTTTAGGTTCCAGAGTTCTAGCTTTAAAAGCATTAAGCTCCTGGATTTCAAGACAAGTCAAATTTTACCCACATAATTATATTAAAAAGGTTCAGCTCAGTAAAAAGGAAAACTTCAAAGATGTCCATCCGGGTCTGATCCTATCACTTTGGGACATCAACAATATGCTTATATTACTCAAGGCTAGTTTTCACTAGTGGCAAAGTGTCAGAGTCGTAAGAGTGCTTATGACCTAGTGAAAATCAAAAATCAGAGTCGAAAGCTGAGTCATAACCTCGACCGAATCGGAGTCGGAACAATCAGTGTTTCCATAGTCGGAACTGTAATCAGACAATTGAGTGACACAATCTAGTGAAAATCAAACCGCCGGAATCGGAAGCAGAATACCAATTCTATTTATGACTTCATTGCCTACAGTCTTGTGAGGACTAGATTGTCAGAGTTGGAAGCAGAAGCAGAAGAACCAAGCAATCACAAGGCCCGAAAGTTTGATTGGTTTATTCTTCTGTTTCTGCTTCCGACTCGGACAATCTAGTTTTCACAAGATCATAAGCGACGGAGTCAGAATCAGTGTTCTGCTTTTGATTCCGTTGGTTTGATTTTCACTAGATCGTGTCACTCTACACTTCTGATTACGGCACCGACTACCTCTGTCGCTAGTGAAAACCAGCCTTGAGTTGACTCGAAACAGTTTCCATTACTTTCCAAGATTTTGATGGGTCATTACAACCACTCTATATCAGTTGATGCCAAAATCATGGTATCAAGAAACTGCCCAATCATTGCTGAAGATTTTGCTGTCAATTTTATGGCGTAATAGGTTACTATAGTAACAATATGACCTTCTAAACACCCTTAATTTGAGCTTTAAGTGCTTATAACTCAAAAACGAGCTCGGTGACCCCCATTTTTTATTATCAAGTTGTAAATCAGCATGATAAGATGCAACTTCTTGGAAAGTTTAAAAAGTTTTGTGAAAGGGGATCAGAGCCACCTTAAATGTTTGAAAATTTAAGGTGGCTCTGAAGCCCCTACGCAGAATTTTTCAAAACTCTGCAAAAAGTTGTGTCTTATCATGCTGGTTGCAATTTCATAATAACAAATGGGAGTCACTGAGCTCGTTTTTAAACATGTAAAGCTAAAATTAAGGGCGTTTTTAGCTGGTCATATTGTTGCTATGGTAACCTGTTATATATAAAAAAAGATGACTGCAACTTGTTTATCAATGATTGGGAATTTGTATGATACCATTATTGTAGTAGTGGTAGTATTTATCCTTCAAAGTATAGCTGTTAGAAATGTGCTCAAAACTTTTGCCAGACTCCTTTAGGTAACCTTTATTCACCCTTTTGATTCAGATGTCGTTTCTTGAGATGTGAGGGTGGGGTATTGCTATTCACTTGGCGTGAAAGAGGAGAGGTCTGCATGTAGGATTTTATGTACTAGGATTTGTGCAAATTATTTCTAAGCATCTTAGCCATGATTATTAAGTATACGTGAATTAAAATGAGTAATCGAAGTGTCACCTTTGCCTACCCCTGTGAAAATAGTGTTCCGCTACTTGCCGCATGGGACTGAGTCAGAGTAAACAGTTTTTTAGTCGGCGGCTCACGTCTCAGTAATTCATTCATTCACGTCTATTAACCCTGCCGGATACTATTTTTGCTCCGTAGAGTTTTCTAGAATTAAGAAGACGTAACGGACCTTTTGTAGACACAGTTGAGGTTTCATGTTATGTATAATACGTTGGCATGCCACCTGAAAGGAAGAGAACAGGTTGTGTATGAAAATATTAAGCGAAGGTCGAGTTTTCGGCACTTGTGTTCCGCTGAGTGAAATTTTATTGGATTCTAATTCAGTTTGCATTGATTCACAACTGGACTGCAAAAGAGGAAAGGTAATGTAATTTTTCTGATGTATTTTTGCATTGATTTCAATCGGAACAGCTTTGTTCTGACTATTATTTCCCCATACATGCGCAACACCTTTGGAGACCATATCTTGTGACAACTGAACTGTGGCCTCGCTCATCATGTCAACTGGTGTTGTTCTGTTGCGTTAGACAACAAGAAAGTGCGTAAATAAAGCGTGACTCAAGTCAGGATTGCAATAATTTTGTTGTTTCTTTCAGTTGGGTTAGGTTTAATCACCGAAAAAGACATGAATACATAGCAAGCACTCAAAATCATTAAACATGGACTCCGGCGCCTTGGGGGAAGGCGCATTTGCCGCAAGTGCAAGGTAAGCTGTAAATTGTAACATTTGTGTGGACAGCCTTTCGTTCTCAGATTACCCGAACTACAAACGAAAATAATATATAGATTTAGGTCAACCTAAAAGCGGAGCTCCTGTAGCCCGATGAGGCTTATCCAGGATAAGGTTGAATTTTGAGTTCAGTTTTGTAACTTTGCTGCAAGGTTTTCTGCATATTGTTTGGCCTTCTGTTTTGTGTTTAATAATCACAAAACCTGATACACACAAAAAACTGCTTCCACTGTTCCACTGTTTCCACGTAAACACGACAAACGTTACTCCTTTAGCTGACCTAGCATATTGTGTAGCCGCGTTGAGCTCCAGAAAGCCCGCGAAAAATTAAGCCTCCTTTTGGTTTAGAGGTCCCCTTATGATCCCCTTATGGCCGCCATCTTGCGCGACTCCACCGTCGTCGTCGCCGTCGTGCGTACGCGCCCACGAGCAATACCGCTGTCCATGATTAACCATGAGAAAATCCATACATGGGTTTCTTTTTCCTATATGGTTATGGGGCTCCGCTTGGCGGCCCTTCGGGCCGCCGGAGCTCCGCTATCACCATTCCTAGGTCATATTCTTACGCGTCGTAAATATTTCCACGTACAGAAAGATTTCGCATTTTTAATTCGGCCTGTTACTGAAATAGAACCAAAACAATTTCAACCAGATGAATTTTAATGTACGCAAACCTCGTCAAGCGTACGAATATCGGCTCACACGTAGGGTTAAAATTACCCTTTGCTGTCAAAATACTTGTAGAGATTTACGCGTGCTGTGGTTTTGGAGAGTATTACATGTTCTTTTTATCGAAGGTCAATATCCACTTTTGGATTAGGATGTGAGCTCATTTTAAACGTGGGAAATCTGTCGGTTGCCTTCGAAACCTGGAATTCCACACTGTGCGGATAGGAAAAGTAAACAATAAGAAAACAATGATTCGAAAATATTATTTTTAGATTTCCGATAGTATTAACTATCAGAAATCTGCAATATGTTTTTCTATCATTTCCGGTGGGAAATTAAAAAGAGTTGTATTCTGTACAATATCTGGAGCTTTGAATTAATACTGTTTCATACGCAAGATTAAAATTTAGTTTGATCGTTTGGACTTTCAGTGATTAGGAAAGTTTGTCATGTATTACAAATGTACAGTTTACCGAAGGTTTATATAGAAAAATATCGTGCCCAAACAATAGATATTTACGATTCCAAATAATTATTTCAATGTTTATCCATCTTCGCTTTTAAAAAGGTGTTACTTATGAATAATTTTTAAATAACACAAAATCTTTTGTTTTGTTAAGCCGTAGCATACAAAGGAAAACCTAGTGGTGGAACGAATGGGCCTTAAATTAAATTTAGAACCGGAAATTCCGAGATAATTATTATTGTTGTGGGAATGGGGTCATGATTTACTTTTAGAGAAATACCTGTGACTCCATCTCAAGCAGACATGCCCATGGGCAACTTTGTGCATAGGCTTGTGTTAGACAAGACACCTCAGTCTGTAATTCATGTGAGTGACAATTTTTCGACAAGTTTGAGTTTTCTATGAGTAAATAGTCAACATGGTGCAGCTGAGTTGATTGTCGCTCGGAGAAAACGTCGGAAAATTAGGGAAGCCAGTAGATGCTCTAAATTATTGGAGTCTAAAACATACAATTTTAATATTTTTTGAGCCTAAAATTAACAGGAATTTTCCATTCAAGAAGAGCAAAAGGTACATTGTCTATAGTGAAATATTACACATCAATGGGAAAACCAATCAGATTTGTAGATTTCCAGTCGAACCCTCTAATTGCCCATAAGTAAGCAAACACTCTTGGGACCAGGAAAAGGGTCAGCTTAGAGAGGTGAAATGTTTATATGTAGCTTGCACAATAATAAAGTGTCCATTTACAAAGGGGTTTTCTGCTGTGAGAGATGTCCGTAATTGGAAGAAGTTCAGAAGTTACTGTGTTGTAAAATAATTAGTTATTAAAAATTAAATGGCTGAAAAATTTCCTGGTATATAATTCTGTCAGATAAGACTGATTAACAAACAGCAAACTTCATCATGGAACTACCATCTTAAAAATTGTGACAAAACTATTTGAGAACACCAGATGTTTTGGGGCATACATGTAGCCACGTGCAGACGGCTGTCTTCTGTTGACGTCAGTTCGTGTCCAGTATTTCACTGATACCAGTAGCAATATTGGATTAGCCAATAAAGCAATATTTCTACCAGTTAAAACGCGCATTTCTTAGGTATGTTTGACAGACATCACTATAATTGTTTACCACCCCTTCCTTGACCTCTGTGTCATGTTATTTTGGAGCATCTTTAGCTGTATATCAGAACTGTACGTCAGTGCCATTCAGACACAGATCTACATGTAGATAAAGGTTTTTCAAAGTGTAGGAATTAAATTTTCCATTGTACAAACAGATATAACAAAGCTAGTCAGAGCTCTTTTTTAATATTCATTATGTACCTTCCGTATCATTGTATGATATTTCAGATATACATGTACTGCTTAGGAGATGCATACTTCTGGCACCTATGTATGAACTGTAAACTTCAGGAAGTTACTGTTCTATCTGCGTTAGCTTAGAGGGATTATTATAAATACCAATTTTATGCCATATTGATATCCTTTTGAGAAATAAGGTGATGATCTGCACTCCAGGGGTGTAGAGCTAAGGGTTTTATGTTTTTAAAACACTAAAAGACATGGTTGTCAACACTTGACAGTTCAGTAATAAATTTGGCATTTTTTTCAGCTCTTAAATATATTGGGATAATGACATTGTAACAATATAATGAAGCAAAATATTATTCCACCTGGAGAGGGTAGCTTAGTATAACTATATTCAAGTGTTAATATATAATGGACGATTCCATCGAGGTGTTAGCTACTGAATTTCTTTTTTATTCCAAGCTTTCGCTGATCTACTGACTACAGCATTGTCAGGGAATGTAAGGAAAATATTCCACTATGCATGATATAAAAGTGCTGAAGGACAACTCGAAGCATTTTACTGTTAATACAATGCAAAGAGCTATCAGATTATTTCCCAAATTATACAGTGTATGGTTCTATGCACAATATATTTAAATTTGAACGCAATGGTAATACGTAACATGAACAATAAATGAGAAATATTGTTTCAAACAACTTCCATTGCTGGCTGTAAAATTAGTTGGGCTCGCTTCTCAAATTGGACATCTCTTTGTCCAAGTACATACAACTGTACATGTAAAGATGATCATGTTCCGTCAGCTTTATATGGTTCAACGTCCTTAGTTCCTGTGCTGTTTGTGAGACTTGCATGATGATTGCTGTTCATATTTGACTTCAAAATGATGAAATTTTGCATCAGTTGTCAGTATGTAATCTACATTGGTCATTTAAATGACATTTGTACATTGAATTAGAGCAGAAAGAGTTGAGAACCTGGAAATTCAAAGTTTTGTTTGAAGAAAAATACATAGCAATAATAAACAAATACTGCGGAGGACACATCTTTGATCAAAACAGTGCAAATATTTATGTGCTATTCTTATGTCAGATTGATAGGGATTTCTTTCATTGCTACATACATGTATGAGAATTTATTTTTAAATCAAGAAAATCTTTTTTTCAGTCAGTTAGTAACCTTGCTGAATTTATTTTAATTAATGTGCCTACTTGTATTATTTCACAGAACAATGTAATGGAAATAAAATTTAAAATTAGTGTATATTTTAAATTCATCAGCTGTTCCTCTATAATTCCTTTGTGTGTGTGCATGTATGTTTTTCATCAAGAACTTCCAATACAGTGACATGTATTATAATTATTGTTAACAAGTGAACATTATTTTTTTCAATTCACAGGGTGCTTTCTTCAAAGCAGCGAGCCCCTCCCCCACCCCAGAAGGTCATAAAATGTGATCCAGCAGACACTGAGATACAAGAAGATGATATTCCAAAAACCTTGAGTACAACACATCGCAAAGCATTGCTAAAACAATCACAGGATCAAGCTAAAGAGCCTCAAGCTCTGTTGTTCAGAAGACTTGATGATCAGGGGAGTGGATTAAAAGCAAAGCCTGGTAGTGAGCAGAAGGTGTCACTTGCATATGCTGGAGAAAAACTCTTGGCGACATTTTATGGAATGCTTTACACCAGTGACAGCGCTGAAAAGGAATGGAAACTTGAGGTGGACGGATTCATTCCCATTTGCTTTGTTGAGGTCCAAGGAAATGCTAAAAAACTATTCAGAATTATTGCTGTTGAGAAGTCAAAAAGAGTAAGTTTTTCTCCTTTGGTATGCAATAAGTTTCAAATAAGAATCAACTGTGAAATATATCTCCATTTATATTTCCATGGAATAAAGAAAGAGGTTGTTAAGGCCTACATAATGACACACAACAACATAATAGTTTATTATCTTGTGTGATAATTGTCCGAGTGAGGGTTAAGTTCTGAAAAGAACTATTGTTGGTGACTGACGTTTCGACAACCTGAGTGGATGTCATCTTCAGAGTTGAGTCTAAAGATGACATCTGCTCAGGTTGTCGAAACGTCAGTCACCACAACTACCCTCACTCGGACGATCACACTTTACGATCTACTGATACTCCTGGGTTTAAACCATTTACTATTTAATAGCTTATGTTGTAATGTGAACATCAACATAAAAGTGTAAAGAAAAAAGATCAGTTTTTTTCCTTGTCATTATTTTCATGCTGTTCTGTTGCTATTGTGTCACTATGTCAGGATGTTCACACTACAGAGTCTGACATATCGAAACGTTCTTCTTATGTCATTATGTTGTAAAGTTGCTATAGTTGTGTACTAGCCTGTGGGGGGGGGGGGAACTCAGATATGAAAGGGGCGGGGATGCTGCTCGTCTCGCTTAGGGGTGTAAAATTCAGATTTTGGTCACACTCAGGGTGTTCTGGGCAAAACGCCATTATATTTTGCCATGAAGGTTTTGTGTAGGGTTGCACATGAAGAAATATAAATATATATATTGCACTGAATGTTCTGGTCTTTTAAGTTCCACACATGCTTGCTACAGTAAGTTCGGTTAAGCTCATTTCGCAACGAACGATATAGAAACGCAACCGAACTTAGCAAGCATGTGTGGAACTTAAAAGACCAGAACATTCAGTGCAACATCAAATGGTGTAAAATTAAACAAGCTCGATCTTATTCCAATGTGACAAAGAAATGTAATTTATGTCTGTGGGAGAAATATTTTATTCTGTGTAAACCTGAAATGTCATCTTTAAACAATCGAAACGAGCTTACATCGTCCTGTAGACACTCTAGAAAATTTCTGCTGAAAAATGTCATCACCTAATTAGCCATAGCATTGCGCGTGTCGCGCCACGCGGCACACCCAGTATGTATTGTCTCGTTTTTTTCATTATCTTAGAATGTAACCGTTTTTTTAGGCAGTCGCCTGATGATTGCTTCTGATGGAGCATGAAACTCTGAGTAGCGATTAAATGTCTTGGACCAAATAATCCAGCTCTTCAATTTTATTATTTATGACAGTGCTTTAATAAAAGCTAGTTATTGTTAAAAGTATTTGATGATAATGTCTTTACCACATCAAAAGTCACTGTATTTTTCATTTGTCTGTGTTTTAACATGGTCCCTTTTAGGGGTCAAGAAAAGCTTGGGCCACGCTCAAATCGGTCTCCTTTAGGGGTTTAATTCAAAATGTCCAACAAGCATCCCCCCCTCTTTCATATATAATACTGTATCTGAAAGTAAATATTTTAGCAAGTAAGGAAGGTCATAAAAATGGGAAAATAATTTCTTATTTTGTGATTTTCAGATTTTTTTTCCAGCAGTATATTAAACTTAAAGTAGCTGCCTTTTAAACCAAATTTTTGCATGGTCAATTAAGTCATTATTTAACTGGTCTATCTGTTTTATTTTTCTAGATAGTGGAGTACCAGGTGAATGTTAATACAATTTGTGCAAGGAACTCAACATTTGTAAAGTGGCAAGATGGAGTGTCAATGTTTGGCATACGTCTTACTAAAGAAGATCAAGCTGAACAGGTACTTGTCACAATGAGATTAAAAACAAATAAAAGCTTGTAATAAATTATTAATCTTGTCTTGGAACAAAATCTTTTACATAATGTACATGTAGTTTACAATTATTAAAAGCATAAAGAATACACATATTCAAAACGTTTTTCACTCCTCCCAACATATCAACTTAGCCTGACAGCAGGGTTGAACATCAACTCCATGTAGCCACCTAAACATCTACTTTTTTAAGAGGTACTAGCTGGCTTAAATACATCTTGGCCAACTATAAAATTGATGATACCATGGATTAATATTTACTTTGACTGAGAGTCACAATTTCATCTGAAAGATCAAACTTTTGGCTCAAAATATACGAAATTCAGGTCTACTGTCTTACAGTTAGCATTATTTTTAATAGATCTAACTTTCCTTTAACTTGTCAGTTTACATGATGTAAAATCCTTTAAAAGTGGCAACTTAATCCCTTGCCAACAAAAACGATATTAAAGCTTGTGTTGTTGTTACTTACACTCACTAACCCCCCTCCACTCCCCCTACCCTAATCTGCCACAGAAAAAAATTGTTGTCATTAAAAGAAAGCTTGGTTCATTTGCTAACGACTGAAGGAATATAATTTCTGATAATCTATTTTGGTGCCACCAAGGTGGTATGACTTTAATTGGCCTCAAAGTAAAATAGATTTGACAAGCACTGGTATTCACATTCTGTCTCAGTGGATCGTGTTAATTTATACCTGTAAATTTTAGTGCTCAAGTTAAGTCTAAATAAAATAAGTCTTAACAAAGTTTAAAATATTTGGTTGGTAGCCTGGCAGGGTTAAAAATTGGATAATAATATGTTGCCACATGGCTTAAAAATTATTTCAAGACATTTTGGTTGCTGCTCCAACCTTCTTTGGCTAACAAATGTAAATGAGCAACAGCGTCCGTGATGTTATTATGAAGAAAAAAGAAAGGAAAAGTCTTGTTAAAACAAGAATTATTAAGAATTATTATCCTATTGTTTTACTCATGTTTTAAATTCCAACCCCCTTTCCATAGAACCCTCATTAGAACATTTATTGTCAGTACAGTTTTTCCTTTCCTTTTTATTCTTTTAACATCAAGGAAGCTGTTGCTTATTTAAATTTTTTAGCAGAGGAAGGTCGTAGCAGCAACCAAAACGTCCTGAAATGATTTTTAAGCCAGCGAGGACATATTTCTTATCAAAATTTTAAGTCTAAAATAATAAATTTTTGAATTAGGTTTGTAAAGTTTCAACTTGCTTTTTAATTTGCAGCATAAAGAATTGAAGGAAAAAGTAAACCTTTTGGGGGGCTCAGTATGACAGTGTCTACTGTATACCAAGTGCTTGGCGTCCATGTATTCAGTTTTATTTCATTATAATACAGCTACAGCAAATATTGGCATTCAGTCTTAATTAGTGTACTCAGTGTAAGCCAAGAATGTGTGGGTGTTTGCCTGATGGTTTCATCAATACATTTTTCAGTTGTTTAATGTTCTGAGGAGGTTTGATTTAAATTTATCATTGGATGTGCACTGTACAGTTTTGTTGGGAACAATCAGTTAGAAACAAGTGCCTATAATTATTACTATTGAAAGCGGAAGAGAAGTGAATAATGTTGTGTAATTTGTAATTTATACGTGTAATAATAATTTTATACTCGTAACAAGTCAGATTCAACTTTATAGCCCTCTGTTAATTTATTATTAGAGAAAATTATGACCAGCTTTGTAAGTGCAACCTGGGTAGTTTCAAAATGTTGTGGCAAATGAATGTGTAATCTGCCTGAAGTTGGGATTGTTCCAAACAGGGAGTTATTTCTCTGTTTATCAAAGCTGCATTGCACTGTGTTACAATCCATCATTTGAAAAGACCAACCTAGAGCACATGTTTACATAGATTGTAGACTGTTCAAGTGCTTAGCTGGAAGACTGTCGGTTGTCATAATCACATATTTCTTGCCAGGATAATGTATCTTAGCACTGACTTCTGAACATTTTCCTTAAGGCTGTATAGTGAGTTGTTTTCTGCATTCGTGATGTAATTTTTAAATTACGTTTTGATTCTTATTTACAGTTCTTAACCACTGTGAAGAGAATGGCCTCCAATTTAAATAAAGCTGCATTACTTCTGAAGCAGCCAGAAAGAAAGGTATGTGTAAAACACACCTACACTGTTATTGTTTAAAGAAGCAAATGTCATTGTCTTCTGTATTACATACATGTATGTGCATACATGTATGAATGGCAGGATAGCTGCTTTAGGAGGGACTAGATATAATGCAAAGGTTCTTTTCTCTTATGTATCAAATGTTTACCCTTGGCATGTATTTTCACATAGTTCATCTCTCTCAGTTGGATAGTACAGTTAGTCTGTATGGAGTGGACAATCAATTTCAATATATAAAATACACAATCATTCAACTTTTGTTTTTTTTTGGATGCTTAGAATACATAATGCTTGCATGTGAATAGATTTCAGACTGTCCCTTTTAAAGTATTTGGTACTAATATATTATGTGACTGAAGCTTACATGTCTGTTCCCATTTGCCAAATTCCCAGAACTACATATACATTGAAATATAAAGAGAAAGTTAATGGCAATAAGTTATGAGAACTGACATTTTGAGTTTGTCTGTGTTTACAGGACATAATAAGACAGATATCTGATCCTGATTCAACAAGTAATGTACAGCACACTAAAGTGTCACTGATGATCAAACTGCCTGATAAACAATCGACAGTCATGTCTGTTCCTGGACTGTAAGTAGCATTTTTGGATTACTGCACATCTTTCCAAGGTTGATTTAAAACATTTTCATCTTCATGAATTCCTTGTTATACACCTAGGAGAGGGTGTAATAAAAGAACCAGCAGATTGGTTTTTGGGTAGTTAAACCTTAGTTTCCTCTGTAGCCCTTTCAATGCAGAACACTGTCTCCCTGTTTGTTATATCAAATCTAGAGCTATTTGTGCAATGGCTTTTTAGCTCATTCATGCGCGCGCATGCAAGCAATGAATGAGTATCGTGAGGGACCAAATGTCGACGGAAGTTTGTGGACAAAAATTTGTGGACGGAAGTTTGTGGACGGAAGTTTGTGGACGGAAGTTTGTGGACGGAAGTGAAAGTGTGCTCACCACCCCTCCCCGCTTCGGCTCAATAAAAGCCGAGATAAGCTTCGGTTTCTCTTCAACAAGCAAGTGCACAGAATAAAAAAAAATGTTTGTATGGTGTGATAAATAAATTTTGACATTCGTCAGAGTTTCGAAACCTCTGGATTGAGAAACCGGAATGTTTGCGTCTCTTGCGTGGAGGGGTACTCTACTGTAAATAGTTTTCGTTACACCCGCTTTAACCAAGTGTATGAGGCAGACCATCGAGGCAGCCATATTGGGAAGAACTGTCTAGAAAGAGTAAGCTTCATTGCTTTCGTATCGGTAAGTACCTGAATCATTGCGTTGTTATTCGATGTTTTGGTGGTCTCAGAATGGAAGACCAAGGTGAATGGAGTCCTCAAACCTTTCTGGAGGAAAATTTTTCATTCCTTCAACCGCGGCGAAAACAAGACGATCGTTGCACTTTCAAGTGAGTTTTGAATACAGTTCGCGGATTTAAAGCAGCTGCCTGGACTTAAGAAAACAAAAATGGTAATGTAGAGTATTAGTTCAAAGTCGAATTTAGCATTTAGCACGAATGGCAAAGCCACGGCCGATAAAATAACTTCAAAACTTGTAGGGAAAAACTCACGCTTTTCGCTTTAGCGTGAATAATTAATTCGAACACGCGGTCATGCGGTAAATCACGTCCGTGAAATTTTGAACATTTTTGTGCTTTTAGATAAGTTTTTTGCCTTGTGTTGAATGAAAATTTATTGTTATTGAACTCCCTGTCATGTTTCTTTCATTTGGTCGCCTTTATTTCGGAATTTTAGGTTTTAAAAGTGAACAGTATTTTGTCACGCTGAATTTCTGCATATTTAATTTACGGCGACTGCCGTGGTTTGTTTGTCTTGTGTATTCGCTTCCCTGAAATATATTTTATTGTAGCACATTCGGCTCATGCCTACACTTCAAAGTAAAAGTTCGGCTTTTTTCAAAGCTTACGTTGTAATGTTCTGGTTATTGTTACAGTGATATTTATTAAAAAGTACCTAACTAGTAGTTTTTCTTCTTTTAAAAAGCGACATACTTGTAACGTCAGCTTGTTAAAATATTCAATTAAAACAGTGTTTCTTCCCAAAAGGCATCTTGTACTGTTCTGTTTATTTAAGCTTAAGGGGACAGTGTCACAAGGATTTTGCTGTTTTAGATCAATTCTGGGCTAAAATCATTACTTTGAGGCTTTACTCATTAACAAAATGCTTCTGTGAAGCTACAACGACAATATCAAATGGATTTTATCAAAGATGGCTAACCATAATAAATTTCTTAAGGTTTTTTTTGAACACGTAGCATCAAAGTTTGAAAAAACTGGCAACTTTTTCAATCCATTTCCATCCTTGCCATCTGAAGCGACAGGAGACAGGAAACACTTTCAGTACCCTCAAATAGTCTTTAATAACAAACCTAGACCATTAGTTTTGGAATTCAATTGATGTGAAAACACCCTCTAGATTTTTATAAAGTTGCCAAATAGCGTGACACTGTCCCTTTAAGTGTAAAACTTAAAGTTTCCTTATTCCTAAAAAGCACATAATTTTGTAATGTTGTGTTTATTAAAATATCGAACTCAAACAAAAGTATATTTACAAGAAACCACATTATTATATGTTTATTAAAGTATCAAATAGGGAAGATTTCAAAAAAGCCACCCTGTAATGTTCTGTTTATTAAAGTTGTTTATTATAAAGATTGACTCTTGTTTCTTTACTAGCAAATATCGTAAAATTTGAGGCACAGTGACCTCCTGGTTAGTGCCCTTGTCTCCAGATAAAGCAGTCAGGGTTCGAGCCCCGGCCTAGCACATTGTTGGTTGTATTCTTGGCCAAAACACAGTCCCTCTCTACATCCAGGTGTAGAAATGGGGACCAGCCAACGTAATCCTGGGAGTAACACTGCAACGGACTACCATCAAATCCACAAGGGAGTACAAATACTAACCAACTTTTCTATGATGCAAAGAATATCATGCAAATACCATCACATGAATGAGCTGGCTCCAAGAGCCCTTTGATTTACAATTTAAACGTTATTTGATTTGGAACTCATACCGCAGTGTTGGAAATTTATGCTCGCCTGGTTGCCAATTGGAGTGTGAAAACGTCGGGCAAGTACAAATCATTGATCACGTACATACCCATTTAGCGAGTACAATTTTTATTTTTGGGAAGTTGTTTAATAAGCTTGACTAATTATAACACACTATGTTATTTTTCATTTTGGCAAGAATATCACTATACCAGTGCTTTTTTAACCTTTTTTAGCTTTCGAGAAAGCTAAGTTAATTAGTTTCCTCGCAGTGATAATTTACATGTACATAAGGGTTAAATATGTATGAAGTGATACTGTTGGTCTCTGGTTGAGCAGGCAGTAAGTAATAAGTGCATAATGGCACACGATTGGAACAATGATGTGCTAAGAAATTAATCTCGCAAAGATTCATCCAAAGGAATTGCATTGAAAGTCAAAGTGCCTCCATTATAATTATCTTTGGGTTGAAGGTCGACTTTTAGTATAATTTTTCATTGAAGTTAAAAACATAAGTCTTCAACCTGCTGACAAGTTGTTTGCCGGTACTCCCATGTCTCACTTCTAGGGACATATGCAAATTCTGAAATGTGGAAATATTTCCAGAGGGGAAGGGTTTCAAAGGATTTCTAAGCGGATGATAAAATCAAGGATAAAACAGTAAAATCGGTTTGCGATCCTAAAGAGGCATCTGGTAAATGCACCAGAACAAGAAAGCTCAACACAAATTGGCAAGCTGGGCTTCCGTGATTACAAGATATGAAAGAAAAACATAATCATGGCTTGTGAATCATTGCAGAGAGTTTTTTTGGAAAGGGGAGGCATCTTTCTTGGCGAGTGAAAATTACACTAGATGAGTGGATTTTGAGAGTCACTCACCCGAATGGTGAGTGCTGTCAAAATTTAGTTTCCAACACTGATACTGCATGACATAAAAAAGAAAAATGACATCTTTTAAATGTCAGTCAATTCCTTACCCATACTATTGCCCAGGTATGATGGGACTGGTGTCTATATACATGCAAAGTATACTGAGTCATTGGAAAGAGCAAGCATGGCAGTTTGTCATAATGATCAAGCTGAATAGGCCAGCACAAGTTGCTTGATGTCATATTGTGACACATTCCAAAATTTAGCTACTCATGATCTCATTTTACTTAAAATGTGATGTGTTAAATTTTGTTAGGTTGACAATGAGTGAACTGTTTGAAATGATTTACGAAAAGGAAAATCTCATTCCTGCTGAGCATCAGTTGTCTTTGCCGCGAACAGGAGCAAGAAAAGTAACCTTTGACTCTGGTACAGCCATTGGCTCTTTGAAGATCAGGGAAGTTGCTATTGTAAGGACAGTGATGACTTCAGAAAACAGTGCTGGGAGTGTCGAGGTTGAAGATGCGGAATCTGTAGAAGATTTACTTGATACAGAAGGAGAGGAGGTAATGGTTTGAATCCCCGGGGGTTCTCCCATAAAATAAAGGACGGGGGTGCTTGTCGTACCTTTTAGGGGTTAAAGAAGCAGTTTTGGGTGATCAGCTTCAAAAGGTCCACAGCGGGAGCTTTTGTGATACCTGTTAGGGTATTGATCTGAAAAAAGTATGGTAGGAGAGTATTTGACAATCAACTTTAAGAGTAGAAGGTATTTGAAGCAATCATCTTTATCACTATTCAAAATTATGAAAGTGTCACTTAATGTGTTTTTTTGGAATTGGCACCTCTTAGGGTAAAGCAATGTCAAGCCGTGCCCACAAAACAGCATCTTGGTACCTCTATGGGGTTCTTTTCCAAATTCCTGATGAGCACCCCCTCCTTTTTATATGGGTGTCCCCTCCCCCCCCTGGTTGGGAGGTTGAATACATTTTTGGTGTAGTTTCAGAATGGCATCAACATTTACTGGTCAATGAGAACTGAAGAAGTCGTTTTCTTGACAGAGTAAAATTCTTCAACTTATCCTACCAAATGGAATGAAGAAGTCGTATCGTGTGTCTCTGGACATGACAATGAAGCAGCTGGTAATGCGAGTCTGTTCGCGGGAGGGCCTCAACCCTTGTCATCACTCTCTGCAGTATATTGACTTTAAACATGAGTTCCTTGAAGCAGTCAGTACTGTTGATGAAATTGGTGTCAGTCAAGTTAGATTAATAGATAAAAAAGGTAAGAACTGAAAAAGTTACAAGCCATGTAAATATTGGGTTGTTTTTGACTGGAAGTGAGGGCCAGAGATGAATGTCTTTGGCTTCAAGTTAGTCAATGTAGAGATTGAGTCAAATGGTATGAAGGTATGGGCACATCAGAGTCACAAAGAAACAATAATTTAATGATAACAATTGGAATAATGATGATGATGATGATGATGATGATAATTATGTTTTTATTTGACACACAATGTTAACTCAGTGCATGCAAAAAAGTATACAACATGTATGTAATAACCCCAAATTTAAAAGCACTGAATTAGTAATTAAGATATCCATGTAAATGCTACTGTTAGTAAAAATACTAATATTAATCCCATACTAAGATTTAATGCTAAATTCTAATTCTAACAGTAATGCTTATCCTGATGCTATTTGGAAGGTTAAGTGCTAAGGCTAACGCTTATGATGCTAATGCTAAATGGCACACTTTAATTTTAAACGCTAGTAATTTCTGGAAGGGAGGGGTCGCTTGGTGATGGTATCATTGTATAGTGCACGTGCATGTGAATTTTCTAACTCATCAGTTCATTTCTCAATACAGTTTTAAAGCATAACAGCCTCACAATAATCAAGACCTCTGTAACTGATGATGACTCGCCATCTAATTCCCCACATAACCGTAGTGAGTACTTTAACGCTGATCATGATTCCATTGATTGTTGGCAACCTTGTAACATTACTAGTGAAGCGGTTAATTTGCTGTGGAGAGGTCATAATGCCGTGATTACAAAGCTTTTCTCAAAACTAGAGCAATCCAAAGTTAGGTGGAGGCTTTAAGCATCCGATAGCCGCGCGCGATGGGCTGAAACTTAAAGAAGTGGTAGGACTCAGACCGGGAATGACTGATTACTTGTCATGGTTGCAATGTGAGCTAGGCCAGAGAGAATTTTGTCTGAAAATGGCCTTCCCCGGCTCCTAATCTGTGTTTAACCGTTTTTGAGTGTTTTCAGTTATAGACAGCTTTGCAAGTGAATATATGAAGGATCTTGTTATTTGAACTGCGGAGAAAGATATGAAGACATCATTGATCATTTACACACACGCAACTTTAAGCAACTGTAAAATTACAGCCTGAAAAAATATTCAGTCTTGAACGGGAAACGTACCGTGTAAATATGGCTCCTTTTGCAGACAAGAAATAAAAACTAGCAAGTTGGATTATGCCTAGGGCTTCAAAACGTAGTATTGACTACAATGTACTTATCTATTGTACCACAGGCTCAGAAAGAGGCTGCTGAGGCAGAAGAAATGGCAAGAGAACTTGGCTTGAATGACAAATCTAATGACAGCCTGCAACAGCTAATAATCAAACGCCAGCAGGACAGGCAAGGAGCTATGGATGATATGATTGCTGGGCTGGAAGCGAAGTACTGCAAACCAAAGAAACAGAAAACCTCCCAAGGAAAAAAGAAGTGATCACTGCGGTAGTGACATTGTGCGAACCAAAGAAATCAATGTAACTGCAGCTGCATAGTGCATGCTTTCTAAGACAACAATATGGCGCAGATTTACCATGTTCATACTTGATATTTGATACTTGAGTTCACTTCAAGAGTTCTAAACAATTTTTGTCTTAGCCCATTGTGGATGGCTTTTACATCCTTCCTGTGTACATCATTCCTGTCTCCAAGGTTTTGTGATATTTGCAAATAAAGTTAATAATTAATATGTAAGATTTAAAAGGAGGAAGTGGGATTTATATTTAAAATGTATATATTGTAAGAACAGCATAATAGAATATAAGAAAGAAATGAAAAAAAAAAACATTCTTCCTTTCATCTGTACCCAAGAGAAATTTATTCTAGCACCCCATAAATGCTGAGTGTTTCCTGAAAATTATCTTCTTTCTAAAGATGTATGGTTCTCAAAGTGGTTTTAGGTTCCAGAGTTCTAGCTTTAAAAGCATTAAGCTCCTGGATTTCAAGACAAGTCAAATTTTACCCACATAATTATATTAAAAAGGTTCAGCTCTCTAAAAAGCAAAACTTCAAAGATGTCCATCCGGGTCTGATCCTATCACTTTGGGACATCAACAATATGCTTATATTACTAAAGGCTAGTTTTCACTAGTGACAAAGTGTCAGAGTCGTAAGAGTGCTTATGACCTAGTGAAAATCAAAAATCAGAGTCGAAAGCTGAGTCGTAAGCTCGACCGAATCGGAGTCGGAACAATCAGTGTTTCCATAGTCGGAACTGTAATCAGACAATTGAGTGACACAATCTAGTGAAAATCAAACCGCCGGAATCGGAAGCAGAATACCAATTCTATTTATGACTTCATTGCCTACAGTCTTGTGAGGACTAGATTGTCAGAGTCGGAAGCAGAAGCAGAAGAACCAAGCAATCACAAGGCCCGAAAGTTTGATTGGTTTATTCTTCTGTTTCTGCTTCCGACTCGGACAATCTAGTTTTCACAAGATCATAAGCGACGGAGTCAGAATCAGTGTTCTGCTTTTGATTCCGTTGGTTTGATTTTCACTAGATCGTGTCACTCTACACTTCTGATTACGGCACCGACTACCTCTCTGTCGCTAGTGAAAACCAGCCTTAAGTTGACTCGAAACAGTTTCCATTACTTTCCAAGATTTTGATGCGGCGTCGACAAAACCAGGAGCGGACTGCGGACCGGACCGCGGACCGCACCGCGGACCGGACCACGGACCGGACCACGGACCGGACCACGGACCGGACCACGCACCGGACCACGGACCGGACCACGGACCGGACCTCGGACCGGACCACGGACCGGATCGAAAAAAAATTCCTTTAAAAATTGGTAAAAATAGGACGAACGTATGAATCGAAACACAAAAAAGAGTAATACACACTAAGTATAGGTAATCATACGGTTTTTCTCGTTCAATTTGGAATTAATTTGCACGAGTGAGTTATTCAAAAAGCTGAAATTGCACGAGCCGCTTCGGCAAGTGCAATTTCAGCTCTTTGAATAACTCACAAGTGCAAATTAATTCCAAATTGAACGAGAAAAACCGTATGATTACTAATTAATAATATAAACATGAAAAAATTTGTGCGGAGGATGTTTTGAACTTTACGCACTCATAGAATGTGCTCGCGCGTACATTTTGAACTTCACTGTCGTAATTTTCCAGATTTTCATGTCTGTTGTATTTCCTTGCCGTGTTTGAGATTTTAGGCCAACCTTGCTGCTGTTTTTGGAGTTTTGAGTTTAGTTTCTTCACCGTTTTTAGCCATCATTGTGATTCACCGTTTATTGTGTGTTCTGAATTACAATTCCAAATTGAACTCGAAACCATATGATTACCTATACTTAGTGTGTGTTACTCTTTTTTGTGTTTCGATTCATACGTTTGTCTTATTTTTACCAATTTTTAAAGGAATAAAGGAATATTACTAGTGTAATTTGCTCTGCAAATTCTTGAATTTTGAATTTTGAAATTTTTTTTCGATCCAGTCCGTGGTCCGGTCCGTGGTCCGGTCCGTGGTCCGGTCCGTGGTCCGGTCCGTGGTCCGGTCCGTGATCCGGTCCGTGATCCGGTCCGTGATCCGGTCCGTGATCCGGTCCGTGATCCGGTCCGTGATCCGGTCCGTGATCCGGTCCGCGGTCCGGTCCGCGGTCCGCGGTCCGCGGTCCGGTCCTGGTTTTGTCGACTCCGATTTTGATGGGTCATTACAACCACTCTATATCAGTTGATGCCAAAATCATGGTATCAAGAAACTGCCCAATCATTGCTGAAGATTTTGCTGTCAATTTTATGGCGTAATAGGTTACTATAGTAACAATATGACCTTCTAAACACCCTTAATTTGAGCTTTAAGTGCTTATAACTCAAAAACGAGCTCGGTGACCCCCATTTTTTATTATCAAGTTGTAATCAGCATGATAAGATGCAACTTCTTGGAAAGTTTAAAAAGTTTTGTGAAAGGGGATCAGAGCCACCTTAAATGTTTGAAAATTTAAGGTGGCTCTGAAGCCCCTACGCAGAATTTTTCAAAACTCTGCAAAAAGTTGTGTCTTATCATGCTGGTTGCAATTTCATAATAACAAATGGGAGTCACTGAGCTCGTTTTTAAACATGTAAAGCTAAAATTAAGGGCGTTTTTAGCTGGTCATATTGTTGCTATGGTAACCTGTTATATATAAAAAAAGATGACTGCAACTTGTTTATCAATGATTGGGAATTTGTATGATACCATTATTGTAGCAGTGGTAGTATTTATCCTTCAAAGTATAGCTGTTAGAAATGTGCTCAAAACTTTTGCCAGACTCCTTTAGGTAACCTTTATACACCGTTTTGATTCAGATGTCTTGTTCTGAGATGTGAGGGTGGGGTAGGTTAGTCCAGATTTGTTATTCACTTGGCCTGAAAGAGGAGAGGTCTGCATGTAGGATTTTATGTACTAGGAAATTATTTCTAAGCATCTTAGCCATGATTATTAAGTATACGTGAATTAAAATGAGTAATCGAAGTGTCACCTTTGCCTACCCCTGTGAAAATAGTGTTGCGCTACTTGCCGCATGGGACTGAGTCAGAGTAAACAGTTTTTTAGTCGGCGGCTCACGTCTCAGTAATTCATTCATTCACGTCTATTAACCCTGCCGGATACTATTTTTGCTCCGTAGAGTTTTCTAGAATTAAGAAGACGTAACGGACCTTTTGTAGACACAGTGGAGGTTTCATGTTATGTATAATACGTTGGCATGCCACCTGAAAGGAAGAGAACAGGTTGTGTATGAAAATATTAAGCGAAGGTCGAGTTTTCGGCACTTGTGTTCCGCTGAGTGAAATTTTATTGGATTCTAATTCAGTTTGCATTGATTCACAACTGGACTGCAAAAGAGGAAAGGTAATGTAATTTTTCTGATGTATTTTTGCATTGATTTCAATCGGAACAGCTTTGTTCTGACTATTATTTCCCCATACATGCGCAACACCTTTGGAGACCATATCTTGTGACAACTGAACTGTGTGGTCTCGCTCATCATGTCAACTGGTGTTGTTCTGTTGCGTTAGACAACAAGAAAGTGCGTAAATAAAGCGTGACTCAAGTCAGGATTGCAATAATTTTGTTGTTTCTTTCAGTTGGGTTAGGTTTAATCACCGAAAAAGACATGAATACATAGCAAGCACTCAAAATCATTAAACATGGACTCCGGCGCCTTGGGGGAAGGCGCATTTGCCGCAAGTGCAAGGTAAGCTGTAAATTGTAACATTCGTTGTGGACAGCCTTTCGTTCTCAGATTACCCGAACTACAAACGAAAATATCACCATTCCTAGGTCATATTCTTACGCGTCGTAAATATTTCCACGGACAGAAAGATTTCGCATTTTTAATTCGGCCTGTTACTGAAATAGAACCAAAACAATTTCAACCAGATGAATTTTAATGTACGCAAACCTCGTCAAGCGTACGAATATCGGCTCACACGTAGAGTTAAAATTATCCTTTGCTGTCAAAATACTTGTAGAGATTTACGCGTGCTGTGGTTTTGGAGAGTATTACATGTTCTTTTTATCGAAGGTCAATATCCACTTTTGGATTAGGATGTGAGCTCATTTTAAACGTGGGAAATTAGTCGGTTGCCTTCGTAACCTGGAATTCCACACTGTGCGGATAGGAAAAGTAAACAATAAGAAACAATGATTCGAAAATATTATTTTTAGATTTCCGATAGTATAAACTATCAGAAATCTGCAATATGTTTTTCTATCATTTCCGGTGGGAAATTAAAAAGAGTTGTATTCTGTACAATATCTGGAGCTTTGAATTAATACTGTTTCATACACAAGATTAAAATTTAGTTTGATCGTTTGGACTTTCAATGATTAGAAAAGTTTGTCATGTATTACACTCACTGGTAAATGTACAGTTTACCGAAGGTTTATATAGAAAAATATCGCGGCCAAACAATAGACTTTTACGATTCCAAATAATTATTTCAATGTTTATCCATCTTCGCTTTTAAAAAGGTGTTACTTATGAATAATTTTAAAATAACACAAAATCTTTTGTTTTGTTAAGCCGTAGCATACAAAGGAAAACCTAGTGGTGGAACGAATGGGTCTTAAATTAAATTTAGAACAGGAAATTCCGAAATAATTATTATTGTTATGGGAATGGGGTCATGATTTACTTTCAAAGAAATACCTGTGACTCCATCTCAAGCAGACATGCCCATGGGCAACTTTGTGTATAGGCTTGTGTTAGACAAGACACCTCAGTCTGTAATTCATGCGAGTGACAATTTTTCGACAAGTTTGAGTTTTCTATGAGTAAATAGTCAACATGGTGCAGCTGAGTTGATTGTCGCTCAGAGAAAAGGTTGGAAAATTAGGGAAGCCAGTAGATGCGCTAAATTATTGCAGTCTAAAACATACAATTTTGATCTTTTTTGAGCCTAAAATTATGAGGAATTTTCCATTCAAGAAGAGCAAAAGGTGCATTATTGTCTATAGTGAAATTACACATCAATGGGAAAACCAATCAGATTTGTAGATTTCCAGTCGAACCCTCTAATTGCCCTTAAGTAAGCAAACACTCTTGGGACCAGGAAAAGGGTCTGCTTAGGAGAGGTGAAATGTTTATATGTAGCTTGGACGATAACAAAGTGTCCATTTACAAAGGGGTTTTCTGCTGTGGGAGATGTCCGTAATTGGAAGAAGTTCAGTAGTTACTGTGTTGTAAAATAATTAGTTATTAAAAATTAAATTTCCTGGTATATAATTCTGTCAGATAAGACTGATTAACAAACAGCATACTTCATCATGGAGCTGCCATCTTAAAACTTGTGACAAAACTATTTGAGAACACCAGATGTTTTAGAGCATACATGTAGGCATGGGCAGACGGCTGTCTTCTGTTGACGTCAGTTCGTGTCCAGTATTTCACTGATACCAGTAGCAATATTGGATTAGCCAATAAAGCAATATTTCTACCAGTTAAAAGTGCTTATGTATGTATTTATATTCCATTTGACAGACATCACTATAATTGTTTACCACCCCTTTCTTGACCTCTGTGTCATGTTATTTTGGAGCATCTTTAGCTGTATATCAGAACTGTACGTCAGTGCCATTCAGACACAGATCTACATGTAGATAAACATTTTTCAAAGTGTAGGAATTAAGTTTTCCATTGTACAAACATATATAACAAAGCTAGTCTGAGCTCTTTTTTAATATTCATTATGTACCTTCCGCATCATTGTATGATATTTCAGATATACATGTACAGCTTAGGAGATGCATACTTCTGGCACCTATGTATGAACTGTAAACTTCAGGAAGTTACTGTTCTATCTGCGTTAGCTTAGAGAGAGATTATTATAAATACCAATTTTATGCCATATTGATATCCTTTTGAGAAATAAGGTGATGATCTGCACTCCAGGGGTGTAGAGCTAAGGGTTTTATGTTTTTAAAGCACTAAAAGACATGGTTGTCAACACTTGACAGTTCAGTAATTGGCATTTTTTTTAGCTCTTAAATATATTGGGATAATGACATTGTAGCAATATAATAACGCAAAATATTATTCCACCTGGAGAGGGTAGCTTAGTATAACTATATTCAAGTGTTAATATAATGGACAATTCCATTGAGGTGTTAGCTACTGAATTTCTTTTTTATTCCAAGCTTTCGCTGATCTACTGACTACAGCATTAACTTGTCAGGGAATGTAAGGAAAATATTCCACTATGCATGATATAAAACCGCTGAAACTCAAAGCATTTTACTGTTAATACAATGCAAAGAGCTATCGGATTATTTCCCAAATTATACATTGTATGGTTCTATGCACAATATATTTAAATTTGAACGCAATGGTAATACGTAACATGAACAATAAATGAGAAATATTGTTTCAAACAACTTCCATCGCTGGCTGTAAAACTAGTTGGGCTCGCTTCTCAAATTGGACATCTCTTTGTCCAAGTACATACATGTAAAGATGATCATGTTCCGTCAGCTTTACATGGTTCAACGTCCTTAATTCCTGTGCTGTTTGTGAGACTTCCATGATGATTGCTCTTCATATTTGACTTTAAAATGATGAAATTTTGCATCAGTTGTCAGTATGTAATCTACATTGGTCATTTAAATGTCATTTGTGCATTGAATTAGAGCAGAAAGAGTTGAGAACCTGGAAATTCAAAGTTTTGTTTGAAGAAAAATACATAGCAATAATAAACAAATACTGCGGAGGACACATCTTTGATCAAAACAGTGCAAATATTTATGTGCTATTCTTATGTCAGATTGATAGGGATTTCTTTCATTGCTACATATATGTATGAGAATTTATGTTTAAATCAAGAAAATCTTTTTTTCAGTCAGTAACCTTGCTGAATTTAAATTAATTAATTAATGTGCCTACATGTATTATTTCACAGAACAATGTAATGGAAATAAAATTTAAAATGAGTGTATATTTTAAATTCATCAGCTGTTCCTCTATAATTCCTTTGTGTGTGTGCATGCATGTATGTTTTTCATCAAGAACTTCCAATACAATGACATGTATTATAATTATTGTTAACAAGTAAACATTTTTTTCAATTCACAGGGTGCTTTCTTCAAAGCAGCGAGCCCCTCCCCCACCCCAGAAGGTCATAAAATGTGATCCAGCAGACACTGAGATACAAGAAGATGATATTCCAAAAACCTTGAGTACAACACATCGCAAAGCATTGCTAAAACAATCACAGGATCAAGCTAAAGAGCCTCAAGCTCTGTTGTTCAGAAGACTTGATGATCAGGGGGGTGGATTAAAAGCAAAGCCTGGTAGTGAGCAGAAGGTGTCACTTGCACATGCTGGAGAAAAACTCTTGGCAAAATTTTATGGAATGCTTTACACCAGTGACAGCGCTGAAAAGGAATGGAAACTTGAGGTGGACGGATTCATTCCCATTTGCTTTGTTCAGGTCCAAGGAAATGCTAACAAACCATTCAGGATCATTGCTGTTGAGCAGTCAAAAAGAGTAAGTTTTTTTTTCTCCTTTGGTACTACAATAAGTTTCAAATAAGAATCAACTGTGGAATATATCTCCATTTATATTTCCATGGAATAAAGAAAGAGGTTGTTAAGGCCTACATGTAGTTCACGCTAGCGACATAACGAGTTAACAACATAATGACACACAACAACATATAGTTTATTATTATTATATTAGTTTATTATCTTGTGTGATTGTCCGAGTGAGGGTAGTTCTGAAAAGAACTGTTGTTGGTGACTGACGTTTCGACAACCTGAGTGGATGTCATCTTCAGGGTTTTGAAGATGACATCCACTCAGGTTGTCGAAACGTCAGTCACCAACAACAGTTCTTTTCAGAACTACCCTCACTCGGACGAACACACTATACGATCTACTGATACTCCTGGGTTTAAACCATTTACTATTTAATAGCTTATGTTTTAATGTGAACATCGACATAAAAGTGTAAAGAAAAAAGAACTGATCAGTTTTTTCTTTGTCATTATTTTCATGCTGTTCTGTTGCTATTATGTCACTATGTCAGGATGTTCACACTACAGACATATCGAGAGAAGGTCTCGTGTAGGGTTGCACGTGAAGAAATATCAATATATATATTTAATTTATGACAATGCTTTTAAATGCAACTTATGGGTAAAAGTATTTGATGATAATGTCTTCACCACATCAAACTTCACTGTATTTTTCATTTGTCTGTGTTTTAACATGGTCCCTTTTAGGGGTCAAGAAAAGCTTGGGCCATGCCCAAATGGGTCTCCTTTAGGAATTTATCTCAGCCTCTTTCATATCTCTTTCATCCCCCCCCCCTCTCAACCCCCCAGGTGAACTAGTCCTAATCCTTCAAAGTCAGTTGTGTTTACAGAAACCTGATTTAAATTTGAATTTATTGTTTGCCCCCCATTGTTTTAATTTACAGTTCTCTTTATTACGTGGCATCGATGTTGTTGGCAGGAGATCCCAGCAAGTTTTTGCAAACTTTTCGTGGGGGATCCACTAATTAAGTTAACTTTTAAATGCAGTTAAATGTTATTTAACTGAGTTAACAACAAAGAGCGCTTGCATTCCCCTGGTGGTCTGCGGTGTTGACACATATGCGCATGTGTCAGAATTCCATGTGCTTGTGGATTGTAGCGTGGCGTAGTGTGGCGTAGCGTGGCGTAGATACACGAGGCATTTTCTAGTGATTTTTGCAGTGGCAGCTCATCGCCCAGGCAGTTCTCCCCCCACCCCTGTCCCTCCCTCTTTCCACTGTTTCAACAGTGTGACGGGTGCCTGTCCCTGTTGCTGCGAGGGGGCTCATGGCTGGGTTGCCAGGATTTGCCAGCCATGGGAGCAGTCTTCATCTAGGAGCTGGCTGCCAATAGTGGAAGCTCCTGGATGTCTCGGGCACCCAACCTCCATTTTAGCAATGCAGTTGTTAATCAGGTCATAACATTCTTCAGAAGTATGCCTGACAAAAACCAGTGATAGTGGGTTACTTTACAGTATGTTGCAGTCTAACAAGTAATTTAATACATATTTGCAAACTGTGAGAAACTCTAGCAGGTGTTATTTGTGTGTTATTTTTCCAGATGCAAATTTATAACTGTTCAATACTATTTTTCTGCTTGCAAATGCAACCCCTGGACTTAATTTAGCTTGTTTTGTTTTCTAATTATATATTACTGTATCTGAAAGTAAATATTTTAGCAAGTAAGGAAGGTCATAAAAATGGGAAAATAATTTCTTATTTTGTGATTTTCAGATTTTTTTCCAGCAGTATATTAAACTTAAAGTAGCTGCCTTTTAAACCAAATTTTTGCATGGTCAATTAAGTCATTATTTAACTGGTCTATCTGTTTTATTTTTCTAGATAGTGGAGTACCAGGTGAATGTTAATACAATTTGTGCAAGGAATTCAACATTTGTAAAGTGGCAAGATGGAGTGTCAATGTTTGGCGTACGTCTTACTAAAGAGGATCAAGCTGAACAGGTACTCGTCACAATGAGATTAAAAACAAATAAAATATAATTTATTAATCTTGTCTTAGAACAAAATCTTTTACATAATGTACATGTAGTTTACAATTATTAAAAGCATAGAGAATACACATATTCAAAACGTTTTTCAATCCTCCCAACATATCAACTTAGCCTTACAGCAGGGTTGAACACCAACTCCATGTCGCCACCTAAACATCTACTTTTTTAAGAGGTACTAGCTGCCTTAAATACATCCTGGTCAACTATAAAATTGATAATACCTTGGATTAATATGAAGTCAAGTTATTAAATGAAACTCGTGTTAAACTTGAAGACATACAGTATTTACTTTGACTGAGAGTAACAATTTCATCTGAAAGATCCAACTTTTAGCTCAAAATATACAAAATTCAGGTCTACGGTCTTACAGTTAGCATTGTTTTTAATAGATCCAA
This sequence comes from Micromussa lordhowensis, assembly GCA_964020085.1. Classification (NCBI taxonomy): domain Eukaryota; kingdom Metazoa; phylum Cnidaria; class Anthozoa; order Scleractinia; family Lobophylliidae; genus Micromussa; species Micromussa lordhowensis. The sequence continues at coordinate 2,640,433 of OZ026601.1, forward strand.
TTTTCCTTTAACTTCTCAGTTTACATGATGTAAAATTCTTTTAAAAGTGGCAACTTAATCCCCTGCCTAATGTTATTAAAGGTTGTGTTGTTGTTACTTGCACCCACTAACCCCCCCTCCCCCTACCCTAATTTGCCACAGAAATTATTGCCCTTAAAAGAAAGCTTGGTCTGTTTGCTAATGACTGAAGGAATATAATTTCTGATAATCTATTTTGGTGCCACCAAGGTGGTATGACTTTGATTGGCCTCGAAGTAAAATCAATTTGACAAGTACCGGTATTCACATTCTGTCTCAGTGGATTGTGTTCATTTATACCTGTAAATTTCAGTGCTCAAGTTAAGTCTAAATAAAGTAAGTCTTAACAAAGTTTAAAAATTTGGTTGGTAGCCTGGCAGGGTTAAAAATTGGATAATAATAATTATGTTGCCACTGGCTTAAAAATTATTTCAGAATGTTTTGGTTGCTGCTCCAACCTTCTTTGGCTAACAAAGAGATGGCCTGCACCTCTTTACAACCTCTATTTTGATTCGTTCTTGTTAATCTGCACCTCTTTTGTTGTTAAGACTAGGGGCATTGTTTGTGTTGTTTACCCATTGTCTCGTTTGGCCAATTATAGAGACCCTTGTAAACGGTGCGTGCTCGCCCCTAACAAATGTAAACGAGCAACAGCATCTTTGATGTTATTATGAAGAAAAAAGAAAGGAAAAATGTACAATGAATGTCTTGTTAAAACAAGAATTATTAAGAATTATTATCCTATTGTTTTACTCATGTTTTAAATTCCAACCCCCTTTCCATAGAACCCTCATTAGAACATTTATTGTCAGTACAGTTTTTCCTTTCCTTTTTATTCATTTAACATCAAGGAAGCTGTTGCTTATTTACATTTTTAGCTGAGGAAGGTCGTAGCAGCAACCAAAACGTCCTGAAATGATTTTTAAGCCAGTGAGGACATATTTCTTATCAAGATTTCAAGTCTAAAATAATAAATTTTTGTATTAGGTTTGTAAAGTTTCAACTTGCTTTTTAATTTGCAGCATAAAGAATTTAAGGAAAAAGTAAACCTTTTGGGGGACTCAGTATGACAGTGTCTGTACCAAGTACTTGGCATCCATGTATTTAGTTTTATTTCATTATAATCCAGCTACAGCAAATATTGGCATTCAGTCTTAATTAGTGTACTCAGTGTAAGCCAAGAATGTGTGGGTGTTTGCCAGATGGTTTCATCAATACATTTTTCAGTTGTTTAATGTTCCGAGGAGGTTTGATTTAAATTTATCATTGGATGTGCACTGTACAGTTTTGTAGGGAACAATCAGTTAGAAACAAGTGCCCATAATTATTACTTAACTATTGAAAGCTGAAGAGAAGTGGATAATGTTGTGGAATTTGTAGTTTATACTCATAACAAGTCAGATTTAACTTTATAACCCTATGTTAATTTATTATTAGAGAAAATTATGACCAGCTTTGTAAGTGCAACCTGGGTAGTTTCAAAATGTTGTGGCAAATGATTGTGTAATCTGCCTGAAGTTGGGATTGTTCCAAACAGGGATTTATTTCTCTGTTTATCAAAGCTGCATTGCACTGTGTTACAATGTCCATCCTGTGAAAAGACTGACCTAGAGCATGTGTTTACATACATGTAGACTGTAGACTGTTCAAGTGCTTGGCTGGAAGACTGTCGGTTGTCATAATCACATGTTTCTTGCTGACTATGTAACTTAGCACTGACTTCTGAACATGTTCCTTAAGGCTGTATAGTGAGGTGTTCTCTGCATTTGTGATGTAATTTTTAAAGTCTGTTTTGATTCTTATTTACAGTTCTTAACCACAGTGAAGAGAATGGCCTCCACTTTAAATAAAGCTGCAGTACTTCTGAAGCAGTCAGAAAGAAAGGTATGTGTAAAACACCTCTACACTGTTATGTTTAAAGAAGCAAAATGTCTTTGTCTTCTGTATTACATAGGTGCATGTATGAATGGCAGAATAGCTGCTTTTCTATAGGAGGGACCAGATATGATGCAAAGGCTCTCTTCTCTTATGTATCAAATGTTTACCCTTTGCATGTATTTTCACATAGTTCATCTCTCTCAGTTGGATAGCACAGTTAGTCTGTAGTATCTGGAGTGAACAGTCAAGTTCAGTAGAGTTGTATATAAAATACACAATCATTCAACCAGGTTCGTACGGGTCCTGGAAAACCTGGAAAGTCCTGGAATTTTATTATGGCATTTTCGAGGACTGGAAAGTTCTGGAAAAAGGCCACTGGTCCTGGAAAGTTCTGGAAATTTGTTTAACTCGGCTAAAAAATATGAAGTGTATGAAAGGCAGTAACGAGAATTAACATCAAGATTGTTGGAGTGTAGGGGTTAATGTGAATTTTAGAGCCCTTGAAAAATCTATCCCCCGAGTCCTTGAAAAGTCCTGGAAAAGTCCTGGAAATTTGTTTCTGATAAAGGGTACGAACCCTGTTCAACCTTTTTTTGGATGCTTAGAATACATGATGCTTGAATGTGAATAGATTTCAGACTGTCCCATTTAAAGTACATGTATTTGGTACTGATATATTATGTGGAGCTTACATGTCTGTTCCCAAACAGAAAGGTGGTGATATCTTGCTGAGATCTTGCCAACTTCCCAGAACTACATGTACATTGTAATATTAAGATAATTTATGACCATAAGTTATGAGAATTGACATTTTGAGTTTGTCTGTGTCTACAGGACATAATAAGACAGATATCTGATCCTGATTCAACAAGTAATGTACAGCACACTAAAGTATCACTGATGATCAAACTGCCTGATAAACAATCAACAGTCATGTCTGTTCCGGGACTGTAAGTAGCATTTTTGGATTACTGCACATCTTTCCAAGGTTAATTTAAAACATTTTCATCTTCATGAATTCCTTGTTATACACCTAGGAGAGGGTGTAATAAAAGAACCAGCAGATTGGTTTTTGGGTAGTTAAACCTTAGTTTCCTCTGTAGCCCTTTCAATGCAGAACACTGTCTCCCTGTTTGTTATATCAAATCTAGAGCTATTTGTGCAATGGCTTTTTTACAATTTAAACATTATTTAGTTTGGAACTCACACCACAGTGTTGGAAATTAGCACTCACCTGCTTTCCAATCGGAGTGTGAAAACGTCGGGCGAGTACAAATCATTGATCACGTACCCAGTCGGCGAGTACAATTTTTATTTTTGGGAAGTTGTTTAAGCTTGACTAATTGTGTAGTTCCAGAAAATATCCATACCCCCACCACGGAGGGAATTTCACGTAAGCCCCCCCCCCCCCCTTCCCGGAATTTCCATTTTTTGACCACTAAAATACCCCCCATCCCTCCGGAATTTCCACTACTATTTGTACACCCCCATACCCTCTGAAAAAAAAAAAAGTTTTGGCAAGAAAGTGTGTTAAAGTAAAAGTAAACACTCCAAACATTTAGCCATCTGCATTGCACATAAGGACTTAACTACTAAGCTTAATATTCTTGATCGATTGTAACATCTATATCTGAAGATACTCGCAAAGAAAGCATTCAAGATTAGTGAAACATGCTTTAAAAGAAGAGATAAAATGGAAGCTTGTCAAATTACCTTCCAACACGACCAACTCCCTTTGTAAATGTGGTACAATTTCCATTAAGGACTGATAAAATGCGTGTGGATGAAATTGACACTGTACTTTTATTGCAAACACGATCGCTAACAGACTCAAGACGAAAGCCAATTTTACAGCAAAACTACATACAAATAGACAGAGATAAACAGGGATACGAAATTCTCAAGTTTGTGAAATCGTAACATCATTTCTACCTTTATAAAGAAACTAATTTTCATGAAAGAAATCGACTGCCACTTCGAAGACCGATGCGAAAAAGGCTAGTCTCCAGTGCTTTTCGGTCCACAAGGTGACTGCATGTGTACTGGTAACAAGTAATGGCGGCCATCGCAACGGCACGTTCTTCGCATTTGTTAGCTTCCAAAATGCTTTTTGAAGAAGGAAAATGTATTTCAAATTTAATGCGAGTCGAAAATAAGTACTCAAGCCACTATTTTTCATGTGAAAGTTCTACTTAGTAGATAAGAGAGGATTTTTGAACAGCTAGATCGACACTCAAATCCGAATTGAATCAAAAGACCTCTGGAAACTAAATAGATCATACAACCCCCCTTCCCCCTGGAATTTCCTGGGTCTTTGACCCCCCCCCCCCTCCCTCCCTTCGGAATTTCCAATTCCCTCCGTGGTGGGGGTATGGATATTTTCTGGAACCACACATTATAACACACTATGTTATTTTTCATTTTGGCAAGAATAATTATCACTATACCAGTGCTTTTTTTACCTTTTTAGCTTTCGAGAAAGCTAAGTCAATTAGTTTCCTTGCAGTGATAATTTACATGTACATAAGGGTTACATAATTATGTATGAAGTGATACTGTTGGTCTCTGGTTGAGCAGGCAGTAATAAGTGCATGATGGCACACAATTGGAACAATGATGTGCTAAGAAATTAATCTCGCAAAGATTCGTCCAAAGGAATTCCATTGAAAGTCAAAGTGCCTCCATTATAATTATCTGGGTTGAAGGTCTTTTAGTATAATTTTTGTCAGTCTTCAACCTGCTGACAAGTTGTTTACCAGTACTCCAATGTCTCACTTCTAGGGACATATGCAAATTCTGAAATGTGGAAATATTTCCAGAGGGGAAGTGTTTCAAAGGATTTCTAAGTGGACGATAAAATCACGGATAAAACAGTAAAATCGGTTTGCGATCCTAAGGAGGCATCTGGTAAATGCACCAGAACAAGAAAGCTCAACACAAATTGGCAAGCTAGGCTTCGGTGATTACAAGATAAAGAAAAAACGTATGGCTGGTGAATCATTGCAGAGAGTTTTTTTTGGAGTGGGGAGGCATCTTTCTGGGCGAGTGAAAAATTACACTGGATGAGTGGATTTTGAGAGTCACTCACCCAAACGGCAAGTGCTGTGAAAATTTAGTTTCCAACACTGATACTGTATGACAAAAAAAAGAAAAATGACATCTTTCATATGTCAGTAAATTCCCTACCCATACTATTGCCCACATGTGATGGGACTGGTGTCTATATACATGCAAAGTATACTGAGTCGTTGGAAAGAGCAAGCATGACAGTTTGTCATAATGATCAATAGTCAGCACAAGTTGCTTGACGTCATATTGTGACACATTCCAAAATTTAGCTACACATGATCTCATTTTACTTAAAATGTGATGTGTTGAATTTTGTTAGGTTGACAATGAGTGAACTGTTTGAAATGATTTGCGAAAAGGAAAATCTCATTCCTGCTGAGCATCAGTTGTCTTTGCCGCAAACAGGAGCGAGAAAAGTAACCTTTGACTCTGGTACAGCCATTGGCTCATTGAAGATCCGGGAAGTTGCTATTATAAGGACAGTGATGACTTCAGAAAACAGTGCTGGGAGTGTCGAGGTTGAAGATGCGGAATCTGTAGAAAATTTACTTGATACAGAAGGAGAGGAGGTAATGGTTTGAATCCCTGGGCGTTATCCCATACAAAAAAGAACCGGGGTGCTTGTCATACCATTTAGGGGTTAAAGAAGCGGTTTTGGTATCTCTTAGGAGGTTCAGCTTCAAAAGGTACACAGCGGGAGCTTCTGCAATACCTGTTAGGGTATTGAGCTGAAAAAATTATGGTAGGAGAGTATTTGACAAGCAACTTTGAGTAGAAGGTATTTGAAGCAATCATCTTTATCACTATTCAAAATATTATTATGAAAGTGCCACTTAAGGTGTTTTTTTTTGGAATTGGTACCTCCTTAGGGTGAAACAATGTCAAGCCGTGCCCACAAAGCAGGATTGTAGGGGCGCAGTGGCCTCATGGTTAGTGCGCTCGACTCCAGAGTGAGCGTTCCGGGTTTGAGCCCTGGCCGGGGACATTGTGTTGTGTTCTTGGGCAAGACACTTCACTCTCACAGTGCTTCTCTCCACCCAGGTGTATAAATGGGTACCGGCGAATTTAATGCTGGGGGTAACCCTGCGATGGACTAGCATCCCATCCAGGGGGGAGTAGAAATACTCCTAGTCGCTTCATGCTACTGAAACCGGGATAAGCTCCGGCCTGATGAGCCACTAGGCTTGTATCCAGACTTTACCATGGGGTTCTTTTTATATGGGTGTCTCCTCCCCCCTGGGTGGGAGGCTGAATACATTTTTGGTGTAGTTTCAGAATGTCATCGGCATTTACTGGTCAATGAGAACTGAAGAATTTGTTTTCTTGACAGAGTAAAATTCTTCAACTTATCCTACCAAATGGAATGAAGAAGTCGTATCGTGTGTCTCTGGACATGACAATGAAGCAGCTGGTGATGCGAGTCTGTTCACGGGAGGGCCTCAACCCTCGTCATCACTCTCTGCAGTGTATTGGCTTTAAACATGAGTTCCTTGAAGCTGTCAGTACTGTTGATGAAATTGGTGTCAGTCAAGTTAGATTAATAGATAAAAAAGGTATGAACTGAAAAAGTTACAAGCCATGTAAATATTGGGTTGTTTTTGACTGGAAGTGAGGGCCAGAGATGAATGTCTTTGGCTTCAGGTTAGTCAATATAGAGATTGAGTCAAAGGGTATGAAGGTATGGGCACATCAGAGTCACAAAGAAACAATAATTTAATGATAACAATTGGAATAATGATGATGATGATGATGATGATAATTAATTATGTTCTTATTCAACACAATGTTAACTCAGTGCATGCAAAAAAGTATACAACATGTATGCAATAACCCCAAATTTAAAAGCACTGAATTAGTAATTAAAATATCCATGTAAATGCTAATGTTAGTAAAAATACTAATATTAATACCATACTGAGTCCTATTGCTAAATTCTAATTCTAACAGTAATGCTTATTCTGATGCTATTTGGAAGGTTAAGTGCTAAGGCTAACGCTTATGATGCTAATGCCAAATGGTACACTTTAATTTTAAACGCTAGTAATTTGTGAAAGGGAGGGGTCGCTTGGTGATGGTATCATTGTATAGTGCACGTGCATGTGAATTTTCTAACTCATCAGTTCATTTCTCAATACAGTTTTAAAGCGTAACAGCCTCACAATAATCAAGACCTCTGTAACTGATGATGACTTGCCATCTAATTCCCCACATAACCGTAGTGAGTACTTTAACGCTGATCATGATTCCATTGATTATTGGCAACCTTGTAACATCACTCGTGAAGCGGTTAATATGCTGTGGAGAGGTCATAATCCCGTGATTACCAAGCTTTTCTCAGAACTAGAGCAATCCAAAGTTAGGTGGAGGCTTTAAGCATGCCATAGCCGTAAGCGATGGGCTGAAACTTAAATAGCTGGTAGAACTCAGACCGGGAATGACTGAATGACAGAGAGAGAATTTTGTCTAAAAATGACCTTCCCCAGCTTTTAACCTCTGTGGTGAAAATATAAAGGATCATATTATTTGAACTGCGGAGAAAGATATGAAGACATGATTGATCATCGCAGTTACACACACAACTTAAGCAACTGTAAAAAATATTCAGTCTTGAACGGGAAACGAACCGTGTAAGCGTCCCATTGCTGATTTTTTTCAGGCTTTAATTTCACAGCTGCATAAGTTGTGTATATAACTGCGATGATCAATCATGTCTTCATAAGGACAGCTTTATTTGTCGCGTCAGTATGGTGTTACTAATTCTCAGGATAGCTTCATAATTTGTCGACGAAGCACGACAGTTGTGATCCAGTCCTCTCATGGGAGTGCATCTTATTGTTTTTCTCCAGAACACAGGAAAAGCTGCGGCGACGAGTTGGAATCGGATTCGTCTCCAGCGAGCGAGAGAGACAAAGAAAATAAGATGTCGTGGCAGCAGAGAAGCAAGTCGTTAGAAGTACTTACGGATGAGAAACAGGACAAGGCGTTGTCCCAACAGAATGGACACATGACCAACAAGGTGTGTTGATTAAGCCGGCCTGCAAGTGTTCACATAGTTCGTATTGTGTGATCACGTAAACTTGCCCCGGGATACTTCCAACAGTTGTTGACTTTCTAGTGCGCTAAATACCGACAGTACCGTTTAAGAATTCACTTTACCCAAGTTACTCTCATACTGTTTAAAAAAAACCCGTATTTTTAACCAAGTGAGGCTCATTTATGGAGCAGTCTATCCCACGAGGGAGTGTCAGCTCCACTGAACAATTCTTAAAGAAAACTACATCACTTATCGGATTTATCGGATTCCCACAGAGCAATTATGTAAAACATTATAACTGTAGGGTTCTTTTTTTATTTTTATGTCATGTACGATTATTTTGAAACCGTTTATAAATATAAATTACATGTGTATGTTTTTAATATCTGAGGCTACGTTCACACTTGGTGCCCGGGCACGGTGCCGAGTACGATTCTCGCCTGGTACTAATGTGAACACACATTTTTTTCCAAGTACTCACAGCAGAATTCGGGCACGGTATCTTCGGGCACTAAATGACACTTGCGTACTTGGAGTACCCAGTGTCTGAACGTAACACCATTTTGTGTTGGTGCCCAGGCACGAAGTGTGAACACAGCCTGAGTCATGGCGTGGCTTGGTCACGTAATTTATCATTCTCATTTGTTTCAGGATTCTCTGAAGCACTCGTCGTCTAATGGTTCAGTTCCAGTAACAAAGAGACGAAACTCCAGTGAAGGAACCACAGTGAAAAAGCCGCCAATCCCTCCCTTACCTTACGGTTATAAATCTACGAATCTAAAGCAAAGCCCGCCTGGTGACATGAAAAATGGAGGGTTACGAGATCAGAACCTGAGCCCAATTAAAAAGAACGGTATAACGTCCGCTTCCACTCCTAATCTAAGCACTATTTCATCGCGTTCAGATTCGCCTGACAACATCAAGACATCCACACCAGATACTAAGAGCAAACGCAGAGCTGCCCCGCCTCCTCCACCACGCCCAGCAGCTCCTAAGGCATTATTTACTGACGTGAAGTCACATACACAGGTGGATGGCGCTGGATTGGCTGCCAAAGCTAGTACTCCTCCCCTTGTGGCTAGCTCTAATACGCCCCAAGCACACGCTGTAGGCGAGGTGAAGTTGAAGCCGACTCACAAGAAACGGCCTGCACCTCCGCGGCCGGACCGCCCCACTCCCCCACAGCCTGCGCCAAGGCTAGCAACGCAGGGATCGCAGGACAGTAAAGAAGTAAATGGAACAGGTGGAGAGAAGGAAGTGAGCGTTCAGTTGAAACAAGAGAAGGAAGCAAGAAGTATTGATCGCGCTCCATTGTCACTGGAACTTGAGACGCGTCCTCACTCTGTAAGCTTAGACGAGAAATCTGGAGGGGATGAATTGAGCGATTTGAGGGGTATCCCCATATTTATCCCCCCTCCCCCTCCGGATGAATTACCTCCCCCGCTGGACGAGTGTGAGACCCCGGTCGGACCACTGACGGATTTTGAAGCAGATATACTAGAAGGTAATAGCCGAGGATACTCCGTTTACGAGACACGCACTCACTAATACGTCAAGTCCTGAACTTGCCGAAGTAAAAGTCTTGCCTCCTATAGGCATACAGTTCTTCTCAACTGTCCGAAAATCGACCCGAAAAAATCGGAACATGAAGTGTGACATTTCTTCTATTGGTGGTTGCGTGCAAAAGTTCAAAACCGAGCAACAGTTGATTGTAATTGATTGCTTTAATTGAGTTTAATTGATTGATGTAATTTTGATTTAATTGATCAGTAAATGCCCCCTTGAGGATCATCTCACCGTAAGTGCAGTCGAGACTCTGCTAGATGAGGTGGTAACACAGCCTGAAGATTACTTACTGGTCATCCTGTGCAAACAGGGTAATCAGTAACTGTCGGTCTTCCCTGTGGTATAAATGTCATAGACTGTAAGCAGTACCTCTTGGCGCTTTCTTGTCCTCACGCCCGCGTTTACTTTTTCTCTGGCGCTTTTTTACCTCCTACGTTCGACGGATTAAGAAAAATTAAAATTTCAAAGATGTGAGCGCTCCACAGATGCTTGATGTTATGATAGGACTTAGTTTCTTTCTGTTGTTTTCCAGGATCAGGGAATGACGACTTTCCTGGAACACTTAACGGTTATGTAGGCATGCAGAATATTGGAATGCTTGCTGGTCACGGTGCTGGTGACTCACAAGCTCCAACTGTGCTAAAGTCAGGACAAGAAACTGCTCTGGAGTCTGTCCCTGAACAAGGTCACCTTCCTGATGGAAAAGATTTATTCCCTGTTGTCCCGCCGCCCCCGCTTTATTCAGAACCCAAGTCTTCAAGCTTAACTGATATTACACCTCCGTTATTAGAAACACAGACAATGCAAACAAGCCAAGAGAGTGAAGAAAAGGAACATGATTCAGGGTTCGATCAGAGCCCCGAGCACCTTACTGTCACTCCTGCTGAAGACCTGTCGGATGATGTCCAAGTGGGGCACTGGGATGATCCCGATACTGGATCCAGTTTGGACGTCATTAGTGCCATTCCACCACCAGCGGATTTTGAAACGCCCCCACTCACCCCTCCCTGTCAGTTTGCTAATCCTACCGTGGTACCCCCTGAGGGGTTTGTTAATTCGGTGGAAGATGATAAGAAAGAAGAACTAGAAAAGCCTCGAAAGAAACTCGACATCAGTGATGGTTTATTTCCTTGGATGAACGAGCCTCGAGCGCCTGTCAATGCCGTAATACCGCTGGACGAACCCAAGGACTCAGAGGATGATAGGGTTGTTAAGATAGACATAGGATATACAACCCCTGCCAGTGAAAATCGTAAAGACTCTACTGAGACCACGGCGCAACCTACATTACGAAGTGTCGATGCTCCAAGTGTAGGTATTACTACAGATGTGAATTCTAGGCCAGTACCTTGCGAAGATGAAAAACCTGCAAGGCCAGAAATAAAAGTCAAACAAAATGTCATGCCAGGAATACCTGAAGCGAGTGCAGAGGCAAAGTCTAGCGTGGAATTACAGAGGAGTTCATCCGGTGAAAAACCAAAGATAACTGAATCAAACGAAATTGGAGCAAAGAAAATCTTGGTTACAAATGAAAATGTCAAGAAATCGGGATCACAACAAGTTTTGGACACGATTGTTAAACCGGTTAAACCAGAAACCACTGCTAAGCCAGTTGTCAAAGAAACGGAAGTTAAGGTTGAACCAGATGTTGATGTTCAACAATATGCATTTTCGTCGTTTTCTCCATCCACAGAGGCTGCAAAACCGGAACCACAAGTTAAACATGCAAAACTGGATTTGCCAGTGAAACCTGAAAAACCAGAAACCAAAGCTAAGCCAGTTCCGGTTGTCCGAGAAGCGGAAGTTAAAGTTGAACAGTTTTCATCCTCCTCAGTTAAATCTCCTTTTAGGCCAGAACCTCTGCTTGAACTTGCAATGCTAGAAAATCAAGTAAAACCGGACAAACCAGAGCGAATTATTATACCAGCCACGGTTATTAAAGAACCAGAAATCCAGCGGCCTGTGCCCTCAGAACCACTACTGGTTAAACACTTAAAACCGGAACAACATGTTAAACCTGAAAAACCAGAAACAACAGTAAAGCCAGCTCCGTTTGTCAAAGAAGCAGGTGTGAAAGTTGATGTTCCACCGCCTTCTCTCTCATCATATAATTCATCTACAGGAGCTGCAAGGCTGGACTCTCAGGTTTTACCAGAAAAACAAGAAAACTTGAAAATAAGCCCAGTTGAAGAAGCTATAACGCCACAGTCAAAACCTAAAGTAGAAATGTGTGCTAAGATGCTTCCAGAGGAACAGCATGATCTTCCTGTACAAGAGACACCCATAAATATTGTCACTGTTGGAAAGCAGGATATTGTTGCAGAAGCTCCTGTTACTCCAGAAACTAAACCTATTTCCCGTGCAGATGACGAACTGAAGGATTTAGAAGCAAAGCTGCAGGAATTGGATAAAGAACCTTTGCCTTCTTCAAGTGAATTGGAAAAGCTTGAGAGCAAGGCAACTCCTTTAGTTTACAAGAAAGTAGAAGTTGCAGGGCAAACTAAAGATCCTTTCTCAGAAGAGGTGATTGTGGCCGAGACTAAACAAGTGGAGTTCTCAAGTTCTGAGCATTTTGAGAAGCTGTTTAAGATGGACACTGACGAGCAAGCGACAAAACAAGATACTCCTGTACAGCACAAAGATGACAAGACTGATGTCATTATGGAAAGCCACGTTCAACCTGTGAGTTCTTCATCGCATGTGGAAGAAAAGCCAGAGCTCAGTTTAGATTTGTCATCTTTAAGACAATCTCCTGGACCACCTCGCCCTCCTTCATCTTCACCACCGGCTGTGTCACCTCGCTCGTCCAACGTACCCTCCCCTGTAGCGCTAGACAGTGCTCGGTCTACTGATTCTGGGTTCGCGACTCTTGAGAAGCCCAAGTACCCCTCTTCACTTGATGGCAAACCGTCCGAGCCGACCTCGCTCAGCAACTCGGCGGACAAGACTGCAGGCGAGACAAACCTGTCAATTACCGCTGGTGTATCCAATGAGCAAAAGGACTCGAAACGTCCCGCATCACAAACTGGGGAACAGGGTGGTACTAACACCATGCAGACAGAAAGTGTACCTGGAAGGCCGCCTACAGCAAAAAAACCTTCACACGTAAAACTTCAGCGGCCGCTGAGTATGCCAACAGGAATTCTCAGAAACTTCAAGAGTGATACTGTGCAAGACAAAAGTAAATCTGCAGGATCAGATTTAAGGGATAGCGAGGCTGGTCAAGAGAAAACTATACTGACACAATCTGATTCAAGAGCATCCAGTTCGTCTGACTCTAGCGGTATTCCCTCGCCTTCGCCAGCGTCGTCTCCTGTTCAAATGTCCACAGTAGATATGCCCAAGCCACCACCTTTCACTGTGCCGCCGCTCCGCCGCTACTCCGACCTCGCAGCTGATCTAAGCTTCATTTCGTCAGCAGCTAAGGCAGCAGAGAAAGCGAGCGAGTCTGATTCCAAAGCGGAAGTTCCTCCGAAGCCACCGAATGTGCTGCTGAGGAGAAACCCGGGTACGGCTCCCGTGGAGAGACCCAGGAGTTGGATGGGACCAGAGACAGAGGCCAAGCAGAGGCCCAGAATGTGGTCGTCAGCGTTTAAACCGGTTTCATTCGATGCACAAGCAAAGAAAGGCGTACGGCCAGTTGATTTCCAAGTCAAACCCTTCGCTGCACCGCCTGCAGTTCCAAGCAAGCCTTCTGCTCCATCAGCAGCGCACTCAACTGCTTCGGTGCATAGTGAAACTCCAGTGACAGAAACATTAGGAACAAAGCAACCGGACAACAGCACACAAAGAGAAGTTGAGAAGTCTTCAAAGCAAGCTCCGTTGGTTCCAGGAAAGCCGTCAGTGGTTTCAGCGAGTAAATCCGCAGTTCCTGTGGTCTCGCTGTCAGGCAGGGCGGAAGAATCGTCTCCTAGTAATCAACCTGTGAAGTCTGATTCCAAGGTGGAAAAGACGCCAAGTCTTCCTCTGACCAAGGAAACAGGCATTGGCAAAACCAAATATGAGATTGTCTACTCTAACACTTCGTCCACGTCGCAAGGCGCTCCAAAAGTGCAAAGTGACAAAACCGATGGAGGATCTCATACTTCCTCTAAATATACGCCTAGTGCTGCTACATTGCGTCAACAGATAATGCGTGACCAGTCACGCGCTCAGAACAAAGTCACGCGAGATAGGCCTCAGTCGGCCATTGTCAGCGGTTCTAAGTTCCAGATACTGCCTGCCAATGAAAAGTCGCAGAGCAACAACGGTATGCCTTCAGCAGATGCCAAGAAACCTGCTACAATCCAACCCAAAGGAGTGTCTTGGACACACACTAAACAGCAAACGAATGACCACAGCATCAGCAAGCCAGACGTGCCACCGCCTCAACCATCAGCTAAGCAGCAGGCAGCAGGGAAGCCAGCAGTGGCAGACAGCAAGCCGTTCCCGGCTGTGGCGATGAGAACCAAGACGGAACAACAGGACCACCCGACTAAGAGACATTCAATGCCTACTTATATTATCGAGGGAGCTCAGCGGAAACCACCTGTCAAGACGATTTCTAACAAGGAGGGCAACGTAAGAACAGTATAGAACATTTTTAGCATGTTAGTTTTTATGACTGGGTATTTTATTTATTTAGGAAATAACCCAAAGCAAATACGCACGCTGATTGTTTCTATAACTCCATAGAAACACAGAACTAGCACGAGCTGTTGACGTAACGAGGGCGCGAACAAAGATAATTTACATTTTGATGATCGAAGTAAACAAGTTGGCGTGCGGCTCGTGTTCCCACAGCATTTCTCGTTCTCCCAAACTTTCACTTGTGTTTCTATAACTCGATAGAAACACGGCACATGTTTTCTATTTCTTAAATACAACGAATGAAATGGTTTTGATAAGAGATAGTTGACACTAGGCCTGAATAAGTATCGTTGGGGGGTTCCCATATAAAATGGGCGGGGGTATTCGCCGTACCTTTTTAGGGGCTACAAGACCGATTTTGGTACCTCTTAGGGGGGTCCACAGTGGAGCTTTTGAGGTACCTTTTAGGGTATTGAGCCACAAGAATATGACAGGAGACAGACACCCTCCCCCCCACCTCAAGATGCGTACTTCAAATTTGAAGGGGAAAGAGAGAGAACTCCTTTTACCTCTCCACTTCCCCACCCCCCCCCCCAAAAAAAAAAACATAAATAGGTAAGAAATTATAGAACATTTCCGAGTTCCATTTTGCCTCTATGCCAAATTGAGTCTAAGTGCGAAACCATTCATATGAAAATGAGTTCCGCCTACAGGTTCATTTTCATGCAAATCAAAGTTAGTCACAACAATGGTTTCGCACTTAGACTCGCTTTGAAACAGAGGTACAAGGGAACTCGGAAATGGCATGTTATTGTAGCTGCATTTCTGCCTTTAAAAAAAGCTTTGTTGCTGGCCAGGCTGACCCAGTCTAGCACGCACATGCAGCAACTCGCCTCTTCGCTTCTTCCATGCACGTGACTTCACTCGATCCCTGCACTAATAAGGTGACGGTTTGTGTTGTTATTTACAGTTTAATTTCATCGTGGAGGAGGCACAGACAGACACGACAGTGGTGCCTCGCGGAGTTGTGGCAGCCATGAAAGCCTTGAGGGAGAAAAAGGGATTAACGGAAGGTAGGTCTTTGTTTATGCGGTGAACATCTTGAAGAAGTTAGTAACATATTTTGTTTAATGTCATTGATAAAAAATATAATGTGAAAGATAATTCTACACGGGCAAGCTAACTGACCTCCTCTGATCACCTTAAAACTGAGGTACATGTAACTACTGCATTGTTCTGTTGGACAAATGTCTTCGTCGTGAACTAAGCTACATTACAGACAGAGCGGTTATTTTATTCTGAACACCTTTTGAGCCTGTCGGAACTTAACGCAGCAAAAGTCGCCTAGGTTCCCAATGAGTGCGAAAAAAGTCACAAGTTTAAAATATCACTGCCTAAGAAAACAACATCGCCATTTTGAATTATAATAAACAATACCAAGATATGGAGAGCTCACAAAACGGAAAACCCATCCTAACACACGTTTGTTAGTTGATGTATTACGTTGTAACGTTTTAGCACTTTAAACTTGCTTCACTGAGGAGCCGTTTGATCGGCTGATTCTAGTGTGATGAGATAAAATTCAAGACAAACGGAACTCTGCTGTCTCACCCGAATTTCAAACCTATAGCAACCTTTGCGTGCTTTTGTTGCTTTTGCGCCTAAACTCTGGAACGGTTTACCTCTTGAAATTAGAATGGCCAAATCTGTTGATACTTGTAAAAAACTTTTAAAGACATATCTTTTTAGTAAGGCTTTTTCACTCTTAGTTAGGTCTGCTTAATACCTCTACACGATGTAATTTTTATTCATTTTAGGAAAATATTATTGATTTATCTTTCAGTAAGGCTCTCTATTCCTGGTTAGGTTTTAATATTTTTCATATCACACGATTCAACTCTTATTTTTATGATTTAGTTATTCTTATTCTATGTATTGTTGTAATGCACAGTTGATCATTTCATCATGAAAACTGCGCAATATAAATCCCTTAATTAATATTATTATTATTATTTATTTGCCAGGAGACTGAAGGAAATGCCCTGGAATCTCGTGAAGTAAGTGCATGTAAGGCTGACTTTTGCTTTTGTCTGATAAACGCTTCGATCAGCCTGGTCTTTGAAATAGATAAGTCTGTAACCTTCTCGTGCTTTCATTTTTCTGTTGAATCTTTTGTAATTTACCTCGGATCTTTCATCTCATCAATGCCTGCAATAACATTTGCAAGCGATTTTAACCATTTCTACATATTCAAGAGTTTAGTTGTTTTAATCAGTTTATGTTGTTATTCAAGTCGGCTTTTGAAATCCTCTTATTTCTTGCTAGAGCGGTTCTCGTTTGAATGTTGTGAAAATCAAATCAAAGCAAGTACAGTGCAGCCAATGTATGCAACGCAACAAACATGATTGATTAAATTGCTGGAGCAAGACTTTTTAACCAATCGCAAAGCGAATTTAAGCAAAACAAAAGCAAGAGGCCATTTCCGAGTTGCTTCTGCCTCTGTATCAAAACGAGTCTTGCGAAACCATTCGTATGAAAATGTGTTGCGCCTACAGGTTCGTTTACAAACTCATTTTCATATAAAAGGTTTTGCACGAAGACTCGTTTTGAAACAGAGGCACAAGGTAACTCGGAAATCGCCCATTGCGATTTACTTTAGTCTGTCAACTGAAAACCACTCTACAGCAAGTATTGAAAATGTTAACTAAATAACAGGAAACTCTGAAATCATGACTAAACAATAACTTCTTGCACTAACAATGCCACGTTAATATGTACCACCTTCCTTGATCATAGCCATCTGCTCCAATTATTTTGGTGCCCTTTTGTATTGGCTGACTGACTGACTGACTGATTGTCTGACTGATTGTCTAATTAACTGATTGACTGACTGACTGTCTAATTGATTGATTGACTGACTAACTGACTGATTGTCTAATTGACTGGTTGACTGACTGACTGACTGACTGATTGACTGACAGACAGACACTCTCGTAAATTACTGTTTATTCCCAAAAGGTGTAAACAACTGTCTCCTAATGATTAAGATGTTCAAGACTAACCCAGCAGGTGAATCTCTACAGGCGCGATATCAGTATGATTGTTTTGTTCTCGAATTAAGGGCTTGCGTGTCAAGTCACTGGTGTTCTATGAGCAATATCTATTTTTGTAATGAATGTTTTTGTGCTTCAATATTTGGTTCAGGTACCGAGGAAGGCGTGGTGGATCTTGAACAGAAGCAGATACTTCTTGTTTACAACACTAAACCACGTCAAGTAATCAGTACTGACTGTAAATAAGCTCCAACTTGTTTCGTTATAGGTGACTAAAAATTGCTGTGCACAGTGTGAGTTAACTAGCGTTAGTTTGTAGAATGTAGTAGAACATGTTAAATTTGCGGTCAAAATCAACAGCCGCGGAGATAAGAAAATCTATTTGTAAACCATAGCGTTGTTTAAAAATTTAAAATTATACCTGGCTTAAAGCTTTTGTTGTATGTTTATTTCAAGTGTGGTGGCCCATGAATGTTTCTTTTTCAAAATGTTCGCCAAATATGATTGTCGGGCTGTTATAAAAAGAAGGATGCAAGATTTTCTTTCAATTCTGTATTATCGGAGATCTATATTACAAGGCGGCTGTTTTTGGTACATATGTATAAGTATAAGTATTAGTATGAGTATAGTTAGAAGTCATATCACAGATTGGTAGATAAAGCTGGTCAATGAAGAGTGAAGATTATTGTGACCACGTTACCTTAGTAAGAAAGACTGCAAGACTTGCCAAACACTGGCATGCCATTTCATTTTCAGCCATATTGGGGTCCTTCTGTAATTCGCATTAAGGAGGAGAATCTATTTTATTCCCGGAGGGAACATTTGCAAGCAATATCCTGATATATAATTTCAGTTATTGGAAAGGTGTTTATTTTCTCTAGTCTTGCATACTAACCTCTTTGAAAGGTGATTGTGATCTATTCCACCCATGTAGGGGTGGGGTAGCTAAGATGTTTGTTGACAGGCATGATACCAGTAGACTAGTGGGGTTTGTTTACAAAACTAGAACGGTTCTCTGTTCAGCGTTCTATTTTCTTGGCGCATGCTTAAGAGGAACTCATCATGGTATTTTGATACCAGTAGAAATGGTTTCGTTACTTTTAAGTCTTTTTCGGGGTAGTTAAAAATGTTCAAGTTATTTCTCCAATAATTCGTGGTGTAAAAAATAATCATTGGGCAAATGAAAAGTGTAAATACGAGAATCACTGAGCTAGTAGAGAACGCATTAAGAATTTATTTATATTATTTGCAATAATCAACAGGGCTTTATTACCTGGAGAGAAATGATATGGCCGAAAAAGAAAAAGAAGGCGTGTTGAACGCATCTTTGTTCGTTTTCTTTGAAATGTCATAAACTAGTTTGTTGGTTTTCATATGTTAAGGACGTTTATACCTGGTACATGCACCATATCACTATATATCAGTGAGTGAATGAGATTTATGACTTATGTAGTTAGAAGTATCGCAGCATTTGTATAAAATGATATTTGTGATTAATTTTGTTACCACTGTATAGCGTCGGATAAAGAGAATTATTTTGTTTACATGTTTCTTTTTAATCAAATTGAAGTCGTCGTCATATCCATATAATTGATTGTATAATTATGGAATGGTTGTGATTTAAATTTTTGTAACATTGCATAGCTCCGATACAGATAAAAATAATTATTTTGTGCTATTAGATAGAAACAAATAATTAAAGAGTTCTTCAATCTTTCTATTAATGTTGTTTTAAGTTCTTCTTTCGTCGATTTCCCTTGCCGCCATTATAAGGTAGAGGGAGAGGGGGGGTGGGGGGGTTAACATGATTTTAAGTGAAATTTTTAAAGAGGGAAAAACGTTTTAGACCACCAGACAGTTGAACGCCCCCGAAAGGACACCCCAGGTTGTCCGTCCACCAATTTTTACTTCAAATTCTTATTTTAAAACATCAAATCTTCAAAATTTCCTACTGCCATAAATTTTACTAATCCTTTGTGAAAAATCACTCAAACATTTACACGACAGCCCAAACGTAGATATGTGTGGGATGAGCAGAAAGATTTTTGACTCCTTCAAACGTGAACGAGATATTTGCGTTAAAACCATAATACCCAGCCAAAATACAGCCTTCATGTAACCCCTGCCTTAACTTCTATTCACGAGAGGACCTGGGGCCTAATATAGCCACCAGGACGTAATGGCCGCCATATTCATTTCACATTGATTGATGTCAATAACCCGGATCCAATAGAGCGGTTTTCAAATGAGTGTTTACAAAACAAAAGTTATCACTCTGGCCAAACACAAAAGACAGACAACACAGTGAGCCAATTAAAACTTGAATTACATGTAGCTGACGCCATGCGCGGGAAAACGCGTGTGCGTGAGTCGCGATTGGTTTTGGTTTTTCTTCTGATTGGACAAAAAAGTGGCGCCAGTCTTTTAAGTGTTGCGAAGTTTATGCAAAACCAATTACTTTTCGACACTCAGATGAGAACCGCTGTAGCTCCGTAAGTGAACTATAACCTAGGAACGTCACGTACAACAAAACTCTTCATACGAATACTGCCACGCAAAACTTTGGAACACGTTTTATTTGCCTATTTACAAAAATATTATTTACAGTTACGTTTATTTACCATTTTTTTGATAACGTGTTGATAACGCAAAATCTTCTTTTTTTGAGTCGTGTCGCTATCATAGTAATCGTATCTATAACAAAATTCTCGATCGTGATTGGTTCTCCGAGCGCCTATTTGTCACGTAATCGGCGCGCGATAACGTGGGTGTCCAATTACAGATTTGAGCTTTTTGTAATTGGATACCTGTTATTGGATACCCACGTTACATGTCAATTACGCGCGCTTTAATGTCTTTTTTCGCAATGTTTCGCACAGTTTTCAATAATTTTGAAAAGTGCTATAGATATTTTCGCACATGAGAACTTCCAAAAAGACCTTTTTAACTCCAAAATTTGTTATAGATACGATTAATTAGTAATTGGACCGAGTGGAGTACAATTCAGGGAGTAATCGTGCTCGTAATTTCAAATCGGCCTCGCGCTTCGCGCTCGTCCGATTTTGAAATTACTCGCGCGATAACTCCCTGAATTGTACTCCACTCGGTCCAATTACTATTACTTATACCATAGACACTGATGGCATAGTTTTTCAAAGTGTATTAGCAATTCCTTATGCGTTGACCACTTCTACGTCAAAATAATGAAATGCGGGGAATGGGCATGAGTTCCTCGATCCAGGGCCTTCAGAGGACTGCGCACCACCGCAGCGCGCTTGGATGTGTGGGCTTGTTTGGGACGCCAACACGATAGCGTCCGTTGTAGAAACGTGGATGTTGTCTTGGCTGGAGTAAGAGCTTTCGGAGGCAACCTAATCAGCCGTTATTATCAGTTTCTTCGTAAGTTATAAAAGGCTAGAAACTGTTGCCAATTTTTCCGGTTTTCTTTCACAGCCGTCATTAATTCCCTTCATCCAAACGATGAAGGAATCGTGTCTTGTAATCCGAGGCCGGGTGGCACTTCCCACTTCGTATCAAATCAGATTAGAACTGCAATGACTGTTCAATTCGTTTGCACTCATGATGTCACATTTCACGAAAAAAAAGCCATCTGCTCGATTCCTTGTGGGTTTGATCACGTGACTCCTACTGGTCATGCGTCTCGTCACATCCTTATCACGTGTTTCCTTCCTTCTTGTCACGTGTACTCGCAAATGTGGCCACAGCCCGCGGGACACCAGATGTACTTTGAAAACCACTCCTGCATGTGAATAAGATGTCCGCCATGACCGCAAGCTTGACACCACACATTAGGACCTTTCACCATCAGATGGCTGTAATTGAAAGAGAAAAAAGTGAACAGTTCCTTTAAAGATTATAAGATATCTGTAAGTCACTATTCCTGGATATAAATACTGTTTTGCAATGTAAGAACTTCCGTCTACTTAACTACGGGTCAATAGCCCATGAGGCGAAGCCGAATGGGCTCTTGACTATGTTAGTTTGTTTGTCTATCCGTCTCCCTGACCTAAACATGTAAAATATCTTTTCTTTCAACCGGCTGCCTGGCACTTTAAACTCTTATGTTATTTCACGTAGCCAGCACCCCTATCATTTTTGTTTTTACTCAAGCAAAACATTGTCATATCTAACTCTGCGGTGAAATAAAAGTAGTTGTTGTTGTTGTTTTTTCGCTGCTATTATTCGGTGCCCTTATCCAGTAAAGCAAAGCTACACTGATCAAAAGAGAGTAAGTCTTACCACAAAGAACATGGTAACACAAGACTCCGACATCTTTCACAATACCAGCCGGACTTGGTCAGCGGTTTGGAACACCGTCCACATGATGTATACACTGTTGTAGAGTCCTTACAACGGGACGAAAACAATAAGTACAAACTACTGTAGAAATATATAACTCCCGAGTGGAAGGTAAGCCGTAATCTCAGTCATTATATTTACAGTCCTTTGAACGCGGGATAACCGGGTTAACCTCCTGCCTGATGGGCCACTTGGTTCGTATGCAGACTTTACCTTTGTACGAGCAACATCCTTTTATGCCCCTCCGGAAGAGAAGGGGGCAAAATGAATTGTTGGATAAAACTGACAAGAACCACTTTACGGCGTGAAATAATCGATCTCACTATTTTTCGCATTATTTTTTCGTGGAATGCGTTGTTTCTTCAAGTTTAACAACTCTTATGAAGCAAGATACAACGATATTGGACAGGCAGCGATACTTTTAATGAAATCAGTGTTTATCTTATTCTTGTAATGCCATATGGGTACTTTTTTTTACGCCTTTTCGGCCTCTCCTCGCTCCTTCTCGGCCTATATCACCCTTTATAAATTATTTACCTGATTTAATGAGCTCACTGCCGGGAGACTAGATAATTTGATGATCTGAGTAGCCACTGACCACAACTGAAGACGACCGAGTAAATCTGTTGAAAAAAGAGTACTCAGTAACAGCTTTCTTCCGAGTTTGATTTCACATTTTCTCTTTGCATTATTTCTTCATTCGCTATTGCTATTTGCTATTGTTCAAATCCTCCAGGTATCCGCGTGGATGGGTATAACTCATCGAAAAATCGCACAAGTAAGACTTCGTTTGAATCCATCAGTTTACAGAGTAAATCACCACACTCACCGATATACGACATCAGCCACTGCTCTTGAATTTGCTCGTCTATTTTATGGCGGATTTTATCCCCAAGGACTATCAATGCTGATACACACATTTGAACGTCTCCCTGTTGTGAAGTCGCAAGCCAAAAGTAGAGAAATTAACAAACAAGCTGAATAACAAACATGTTTTTCGGGATACCACTGAACGCACGAACGAGCTTGATCAGAACGACCTGGGCAATTCAAGAACAAGAAACGTGAACCACGACAGAGGATTACATTAGTTGCAAACATTTTCGGATGTTATATTTCGGACGTTTAATTTTCGGACCCTTTTTATCTCATTTTAGACAATTTCGAGACACTTCTGAAACATAGCTAAAAGTAAATTTACACAAATTAGACTGAAATAGCATCACGAGAAATGATAGTTATAGTGTACCCTCAAGGTTTTACGAATTCACAGACGAGAAAATCACACAAACTCTACCAAGCAGTTAGATATGAAGTCTATATGTCAAGCAGTGCCTCAACTAGAGTTCGCTCCCGGGCATAAAGGAAAAACTCAGTAAGAGCTTTGGAGATATTTTCAAGTTTTATAATGTACTGTAAATATTTAGGACGCTTAAAAATTTCGGACGGATTTACCTTGTCTGCTAAGTGATGAAGCATTTCAACCACCAGTGCTGTAAAATCCCACTCTGGGAGAGGCTGCTCAATGAACGATTAAAAAAAAACTTTTAAGCGTGAATTATTATTACTAACAATGGTAATCACAACAAAAAAAACACAGATCTAAGTTGGATGCTACCATGGGCCTGTCTAAAAACCCTCCAGACATCTAACACTAACGGACACTTTTCTGATAATGCTGCCGCCATATTGACTTTTTCCGTGTCCACTGAGTCCCTTCTGATACTCCTGGAAGCAGAAGGAACAGCTGGCCAGGCACATAAGGGATTGAAGGAGTTTTGTTTGTCGCCTTACGCTTGTGCTCCGAAATGGAGTACGGAGGCTTCAGATCGCATCAAGCAGTCCCGTAACCACTCGGGCGAACGCGTTTCTGAGGCGCGCGAGGTTCTGTCATGTTATCATTTGCTTACCAAAGTTTTGTTGGAGGAGATGTCAGGGCCTTGATATTCAACACTTGAATCAATTAGCGACTTGGCATTCGTGGCACTTGCTGTTTCAGACTCGATATTACTAGAATGCGAAAATAAATAACAAGATTGAAGTTAGAGAAGGGGAAAAAGTATACTTTACGCGTAACCAAGGAACAAGTGTTCCCGCTTTAGAATCAAGGAATGATCGCTAGTGCGTTTGCCTAGTAACTATAGGGTGCCATATGGCATCTGCTTTCTTGGGCCATGTTTGCCTATTGCGTTTACCCTAACCTTGAACGCGTAACTGAAATGACCGAACAAGTGGCCTGAGAAAGAAGCAAGGGCCTCTCTAAATACTAAGCGAACTCTGAATATCTTGATGAAACATAGAATTCTCCATAATTGTATTACAGGCTTCACAAGTATACCGCTAATGAGAATTAAGATATTAAAATTCAAACCTGGTGGGTGACTCTGGCCTGTCTGTGTCCTGATCAAGCGATGGAGAAGTAGGTCTGTTAAATAAAAGAACTCAAAATATCAGTACCGCTACACATAGCACAATACCTGTTAAGAATGAAGGACTTGCGCAAGGATATATTACACACCAGCCGATCTAGGCAACACTGACCAGATTTTATCTCATATATGACGCATTAGTACTTCCAACGAAAGTAGTTCTGGTTCCCAACAACAAAAACAGCACTAGCGGTATGTCCAATGCTAATAACATTTCTGCAAGACGTTATGTGGGTGATATCAGGATTTTAATGCTTGCAGACTGGCTCCAAAATTACTTTAACACCATCCAAGCACCAAATACATTCGAAAACAGAAATGTCAAACGCTATAATCTAAGAATATTCACAAGAAGATTTTCAGCCTGAAATTGGCAGAAAAATAAGAATATTATATTAGGCCTCGGCAAAAAACTAAAGAATATCCTTATAAAAAAAGAGTGTATTAAGTGCTTGTCTTCAGCCATTGAACTGTTAAAGAAGACATCTTCCTCTTTGTTCTGGCACAGTTTCAGTACGCTTTCAACGTAGAAAGACATTAAATCAGCTTGAAGTGAATGAACTCCCAACGTCTGAATTATTTTTATAACGAATATCGAGTATGTAAAGCATAGGGTAATAACATAATGCCTTATTACCTGTCATCAAGGGCAGCTCTAGGCTCAAATGCTTCCTGAAATAAAAATATCAAAACACGAATTAGGCCAAATTTGCCTTTATGTTTTCAATTCATGGCTGTTTTCGGTGTCTTTCAAGCTTTAGCCACATTCTAGTAGCTAAAAAAATAGTTTGTTTGCTAAAATTGTCTTTTATTAAAAACAACTTGGTCATATTCCTGTAAGTTTCCAATGCACGATTTCATTTTGACAAAATTGCCTTTGCTTCCTAATCCTAGAAATGCCATTCATAGAGTACACTATAAAACACATGAGAACATGTTTAGATGACACTCACGCTGGGTAATTTCCAGTCTTGCGGCGCGTCTCTGAGGGGGACTGTGTCATCATAAAAGAACTGCACCTCGTCTTGATCTTCACTGAACATAAACTCTATGAAAGAAAACAGTTTTAACACACAGGGTGAGCAAATGGCTGAGGAAAAGGAGTTGGGTGTGCAAAGGATGAGGTCCTCCTGAAATATCTATACCAGTAAAGCTTGGGTGATTTGAAATACAACTAACTATTGTCGCTGTTGCTTGCTTGTTTGTTTTCTAGACAAGAGTTACTGTTTTAAATACCTCGATTGGCAAAATTCATCAACTTTGGATTTTGCGCTTCACTACTTGTGGACGATGATTCATCGTTCTCATCTGTAAAACAACAACAGCAAACCAATTGATCAAACTTAACTTCATACGTTGGGTTACAGGAGCCTCACTTTAGTAGACACGACGTGTACATATAACATGACGCCTTACTTACCTTGCGTTTCAGGCGCTGGTCCGGTGTTTTGTCCTACTGCTGGCTCACCTGATGATTTAGGATTTGCTGATGTGGTTTGTACATTACTTTGCGTACTTGCGCCTCCTGCGGCAAGTAAAGAAAACCCGAGGCATTTTCAATGCTTACACGTGGTCTGCGGACTAGTGTTAATCGAATTATCTACCTGTAAAGTCAGTAATATGTACTTATTGACTGAGTGGGAGGGCCGGACGGGAAAATATTTGGCTCGAGGTCAGGACGTACGGACCGAGCTCAGCGAGGTCCGTGCAGCTTGACCGAGAGCCAAATATTTTCCCGTCCGGCCCGACCTCACTCAGTTAATAAGCGTTTTATCATATGACCACTTTTTTTCATTTTCATTCTTTGGTGGAACGAGGTCGCGCGCGGTAGCATTGCAGTGGCTTTCTTTCTGTTGCTTCGCTGTGAGTAGGTCATTGCAGCATTTCGGCGCCCGAAAGCTCACTGGGATAATAGAACTCACTGTCGGAATGTTCGCTTTCACTCATTTTTCAGGGAAACACTTTTTAACACTTTGTTTCGCATTGTTTTTGCCGGTTGTACGCATTTCTAGTAGGGCCGTACGCGTTTTTCCGAGCCTATCACTTTGACGCGTACGGCCCTCATACGGGACCTTTTTTCTTATGGTTTTCCAAGGAAATTGCTCGCGGGGCCGTACGGGTCATATGATAATAAGTAATACGTGACAGTAATAAGTGTAATTTGTGAATAGCTCCAAAATTGCACAGCAAAAAGTAGAATTGAAAAGACAAAACGTTCAAGGAGTGGTTTATTCCGTTACCAGCGACTGGTTCAGGATTCCCTGTCGTGCTCAGGCCCCCACCACTGCCATGACTCCCTGCTGCAAGAGCAGTCTTAGTACTGGGTCCAAGTGTTGAAACAGTAGTTCCAGATCCCCCTGGGCTGCTATAAAGAGTCTTCAAGACGGACCACGTCTGCGCATGCTCGTGCATCATAAGCTTAGACGCTACCTAAAAGAAATCCAAAAGCTGCCAATCAAACCTTGCAACTGGCCCTAAATAAATGATCTGTTTTTATATCACAAACAACCTGCCACATTTCCAATTTGCCAAATCTTCGTTAAAAACGAAACAAACGTTTTAAATTTCAAGGAAAATGACCGTTACGCCCGACTTTTTGCCGCTTAAAATAACAAGCTGAACAACATAAATGAATATGATCTCTCCTCGAAAAGAGTGTTAAAATTCTCTAATACAAGAGCGGAGTTGTCCAATGTAAGAACTGCAGTATCTGTGTTGCTACAGACGTTTTGGTCAATTTTAACATTTGTTGTACACTTGAGAATATTAAATATATCTTGCCAAAAATGTTAGGATAAAGCAATTTGTTCGTTGTCTTGAAATCCTCTTACCCTCCAACCACTTACATTGCAATTGTACTCACAGAGATCTGAATAACTTCGCCCAGTCAGCTGATAGCTCTTGGCAAGAATTCCAAACCAGTCTTCTTTCTAAAAGAAAGCCAGAAGACTCAGAAGAGTGAATGCTGGAATGAAAGACTCGAGTTTCCAGTATTTGCTAAAAGCAAGGAAATGTAACCACCCAACTACCTCAAGGACAGTTGGTTACCTACGAGTACTGAATGACACATTATTCAGCAAAACATCGGCAAACAAGTTCTCATAACTGTAGGGAGAGTCTCTTAACTTCTTGTTACAATCTTCACTTCCTTCCGGTTTGCTGATATTTTCTGAGTACAGTGTAGTAAAATCAAACAATTATTGTGTGGTATATTTTCTTAACTTCTCGGAATCTGGCAAAAAATACGACTACGCCTCTTTTGACTCTTGGTGTATAAATCGGTATTTTTTTAGCCTCTCCTTTTTGTCATAAATACGAGACATACCGTGGACTTGTTGCTTTCGTGAACAAAAAGCGTGCTCTTGACTTCAGACACGTTGTCAGCCATGTCTTGGAACTTGCGATGAGAGATTAAGCTGCTGTTTTGTAACATGAGAAGACTGTTACCGCCACGCCTGTCAGTAAAGAAAGCACAGAGATGAACCAGTAACCTCTCTTTACATCATTAATGTAATCTCATGCGGACAGGTGAAGAGAATAAGGAACATCATCAGCAAGACAATAGTCTTGATGTACCACTAAATTCTCAGAGCTAGCACTAAAATAAAAGTATGGCGAATTAGTATAGGTAATCACACGGTTTCCAGTTCAACTTGGAATGAATTTGCACGAGCGACTTTTTCAAAAAGCTGAAATTGCAAGAGCCGCTTCGGCGTGTGCAATTTCGGCTTTTTGAAGAACTCACAAGTGCAAATTCATTTCAAATTGAACGAGAAAAACCGTATGATTACTGATTAATAATACAAACATGAAAAAAATTCGCGCAGAAAAATTGCCGGAAGATGTTTCTTGAAGCCATTTTTTCGCATTCGAGAAAACTTTTTTCAGAGTTCCCGTACAAAATTTTTGTCACTGCTTTACATGATATCATTGGCCTACAAAATTTATCATTGTCTTTCTGCCAATCATTATCCAGAATTACGATGTGTAATTTGCACTGGTGTTACACTTTTTGCACTGGTGTTACACTTGAATTGCACTGCTCTCAGCCAATCAGAATCGAGTAATTTTTTCAAATGCATTATTACTATATTTAACTTCAAACCAATAAGGAGAACCGTCGGGCCCTGGCGTTATTTTTGGTGCATCACGCGTCACGCACATTTTGTCAGGAGGGGGGACTCCCATATAAAACGATCGGGAATGCTCGTCGGGAAATTTAAAGTGGTACTATGATAAAATTTTTACCCCTTGATTTTTAAGGTGCATGAAAACGCCGTTTGTGTGTGAAGCCTTAGAGCCAAGGCTGGCTCATAGCTGCCGGAGCTTATCCCGGTTTCTGTAGCATGAAGCGGCTAGAAGTATTTCTACTTCCCCTGGATGGGATGCTAGTCCGTTGCAGGTCACTCCCCCCGCAATTTTGTTAGGTTTCCCCAACAAATAGCAGGTACCCATTTATACACCTGGGTGGAGAGAGGCACTGTGAGAGTAAAGTGTCTTGCCCAAGAACACAACACACTGTCCCCGGCCAGGGCTCGAACCCGGACCGCTCGCTCCGGAGTCGAGCTCGCTAACAATGAGACCACCGCGCCTCCCATGAAAACGCCGTTTACCGTTTGTAAATATCTGCGTTAGTTCCAGAGATATTTAAGTTTGAAAAATGTGTAAAATACATGCAAATAAGATGTCTGACTGATGATGTCATACACTTAACCCAATATTAAATCAAATATATAAATAGATAATTTGGTTTTATCAACTGCGTTGATAATGTGAATTGGCCACCGTAAAGAGATTTGAAAGCTGATGTTTCGAGCGTTAGCCCTTCGTCGGAGGATGAGACCATGCGCTAGCAGACCGGACCCCAGAGACCAGCAGAAATTGAGCTAAAAAAGGAAATAAGAGTGTTTTTTTATCATTATTTCTTCAAGTGCACCCTAAAAGATACTTTCACAGCCAAAAATAGTGGCGTTTCATCATGAACACCCTAAGTGAGACCGGTATTCTTGATTTATGCCCCTAAGCGGGACGACAAGCATCCCGACATTTTCATATAGGAGTTCCCCGTGGCATTTTGAGAAGTCCAAAATGACAGTAATGGTCGATACGTGAGTGAGGATTCAATATACTTACGGTCTTGTGTGTATCGTATTTTGTGATGGAAACCTCTTTGACAACTGATCACTTGACGCAACACTGATGTCACCATTGACATTGATTGACAGCCCAACCCTGGGAGCGTGATCAGCGGGAAGCTGGGCGTCACTGAACACATGCTGACAGAGCATGGAGTCTTTAGCGCATGACAAGAATACAAATGGGTCTTTGTTGCGGAGTGATGGTCTCCAGTGGATACCTGACAGAATAATGATTTCGCAATTACATGTTGTTCTTTGTTGCTGTCACAGCTTCTGAAAGCATTTGCTTTGAGAGCAAATCAAATGTTATGCTGAAGAGCCAAGGAAAAAAAATATTGCTTTCAAACAAAACGCCACAACAGTTGCAAATCAATACTGTTTCACAGTTATTTAATATAATGTTAAATGTAAAAGAGAATGCCTTGTTACATATACAAGGTGACATTTCAACATAAATTGAAAAAGAAAATTCAAGAGGGAGGGAAAATGGTTTTTTTCCAGTGAAATGGTTGTGGTTTCTACTTTGTTCAACAGGTCAACGTTTATACTTTAATAAAACTGAAATGAAACAGAGTTACAAAACAGGTTTAAGCAAAAAAATGTTCCGTTTTATTTTTTGCAATTACACTGCTCCAAGACACTTTTTCAGAACTACAAAATTTCTACTTCACATGTATTTCTGTATTTATGAAAACTAAGTGTTGACGAAATTGCACCCTGCTCATAAGTAGACAATATTGAAATTAAAGGAACGTCAGCCTTTTTTTCCTCCACTCTCTTATCTTCCTTTTCTTGCTCTTCTCTCTTTTTTTATATCGCTTGGAATGATTTAAAGGCCTTAAGGAGTCATGAAACCAAAGTGTTGTGCATATGGTGGATTTGGTGCCACATGTTGACAGGGTTTTCATAAATCTAGTCATGTGTATACAATGCAAAACTCTCTTATAAAACTCCAAGTTTAGTAAGTGGGTCAAAGTTACAGTTAGCGGTGAAACCAAAGAGAACCATGTAAAAAACCATCCACAGCTCGATTCTACTATTGCGTTAGTCTGACGAGCTAAATTTTAGTTTTGGCATACGCAGATCTACAGGATATTTAACTTCACTTATCTACCTGCCAGTACCTGTTACAACATCCTTATGTTCACAAAACGATGCATAAGGTATGTAAGGTCTTCTGATGTCCCAAACATGGATATCACAATCCACAAGAAGAGAACAACTGAAATGGAAATGGAACAAAGAATTGACACAAAATGGTAAACTTACAACCTCAGGAATTGGAAAAAGTGTCTGTTAGTAGGTTTCATTCAAGGTCTTAACTTAAAGTGCCCCTGTGACAAAAAATAAATTATTTTTTTCCTTTGGATTTCAAAACTATGTTAACTAAACACTAAGTGACCCAAGTTTTAATCCTTGATTTAAAAAAGGCACCTGTTTATTTTAACTGGAACTTTCCTATTTAATGATCCGCCATTACTAAATTTATGTTCTTGAGAGAGCTGGATCGAGGAGAAAATGACGTCAAAGGCTCACTAGTTTAAGAATGCAATGCGTGTGTACGCTGCAGAATTAATATGCAGCACGGGAGTTTTGGGCTTTCACACTTTTAAACTCGCAATTTGCATACATAATAAGCTGCGTTCACACGCTGAAATTTTAAGCTGGTGAGCCTTTGACGTCACTTTTCCCGGATCCAACCCTCTGAGGTCAAATCGGTCAGGTTTGAACGTGAGTAATGGCGGATCGTGAAATCCAAAACTTGCACTCAAAGTAAACGGCCTTTGGATAAAAATGAAAGGTCAGAATTTTGCCAGTCAAGTGTTAAGCAGACACACTTTCAGAATCTCAAGAAAAAAAGGAAGTGATTTTTTTGATCACAGGGGCACTTTAAACATCATATTCATGTACATGAGATTGGAAAATAAATCTAACAGATCACATGATTAAATGTAACTAAGAACCAAGTTTTGTAAATCACACTTGATCACCCATTGAAATCAATTTTGCACTAGATATGAATTTCAATCAGTATTAAGAGCTATTATTACTAGCTATTACCTAACCTTGCTATCTGGAATTTTCTTTGTGGCCTCCACTTAATGCGAGCAACAGCAGCTATTGTTTGAATCGTGTTTACAAGACTCGTCTTGCCATGTACATCCCACACCTAAAGAATCAAGTAATTAGCAATATCTAATTACCACAAAAAATTGTGTTTGATGTTTAACTCAACTGACACCTATCTTGGGCACAGGTTTTTAGGCAGATGGGTGTCCAGGTGTGATGTGGGCAGCCACTTTTTAAAGAAATTGTTTTATTTTTCATATGTTGCCTTACAAATTGTTTTTTATACTATAGCACAGTCATTTTGAACACCCACTTTTCAAATCCTGGCTAAAAGCCCGCTTGGGAATTTGCCCTGCGTAAGTGATTATAATGAAGGAATAGAGCAATGTTTCCGTGTTTGTATAGCCTCATATAAACATGAGGAGGGTAGGGAGAATTCGAGACAGTTATGCAAACCCGAGACAAGGGTTTGCATACTTTTGAGAACTCTCCCAACCCTCCGAGTGTTTAGATGAGGCTATATAAACACGGAAAAAGTGCTATATTGATTAATATAAAATTTTTCTCAAAAATACACACAAATCTAAAACGTCACAACCGTGTTTACATACTCTCATCTAAACACGCCTATCAACCAATGAGAACGCATGTAGTGGCTCAATTTTTTTAAAAATGATTTTTTGTCACATTTCATAAGAGTAACTAAGTCAAACAGCAACTTGAGCTTCAACACTCACCACTGATCAAAGGTGACAGAAACCGAGGCCATGCAATCCTGTTATTTCAACACAGCCCTGTGGCTGATCTTAAAAACAGTCATGTCGGTAGGATTGATTTGTTGATAGTTCTCCCAGTGGGGAGACTCCCATATAACTCCCATTATTAAAAACTGGATCATTGGATAATGCAATTAGAGACTTTTCATTGGCTTAGCCATCATGGTATATGAGGCATTATACCATGATCTACAAAAATGGCGTGCGTATGCGTGATTTTTTGGGCCTTTTTGTTTTCATTGTAGTCTAGTTCTTTACTTTTTGGGGGCGTTTTTAATAAAACAATTATTCCACTTGCGCTTGTTGGATATGAGATGATTATAGCCAACTCGGCGCTACGCGCCTCGTTGGCTATCTATCATCTCATATCCAACGCGCGCTCATGGAATAATTGTTAATTATTTTTAGTAACAAAAAAGACGATTGCTTTAAATAGCTTCTACTTGTGAAGTTAATTTTCAGATAATTATCTCAGACTGGTCATAACGTTTTCTACTCAATACCCTAGAAAGTATCGGGAAAGTTCCAGCTGTGGACCTTTTAGTTGAACACCCTAAGAGTTATCAAAGCCGCTTTAAATAATTTTTTACTCCTAAAAGATACGATGAGCACCTCTGTCCTTTTTATATCAGAGTCCCCCCCCCCAATCCACCACCCCGAGACACAGGGGTGGATCCAGGGGGGTGGATTGGGTGGCTAGCTAACCCCCTTCAGAGAAGTCCACCATAAAAATTTGGGGCCAAACGTCGGATAACTTATAATATATTAACGTATAGTTAGGTGGCCGACTGTATCATCCACCCCCCATTAAAAAATCCTGGATCCGCGCCTGAGACAGTTCTGTCAGATCCCGTCTAATGGATAGTGATTCATCAAGTAGCGCTATCTACATTTTGAACAAGTAGGACCAATAATCCATACTCAGTTTGCTAGCTACCTTAATCATTTTGTCTCTGCCTGCAGAGGCGACCCAATTCCTCTCTTCGTGATGCCAGTCAATGGCAAATGTCGGTCCATTGTGCCCCATGAATGAGTTAATAGGATAGTTTGGTTGCCGGCTATCCCACAACTGAAAATGAACAAGCATCATTTTGTCAGCCTTCTAAACACCCATTCCAGCTGCATAGGTCTTCAACAGGCAGTTACACAACTCTCAGCACTAGGCATTCATTTAAGGTATCAGTGTACCCCAAATTTGATCATTTTTCCAAAAAAAATGTTTTCGCTTTTTCAGATAGATCGTATTGCAACCTTTCATTCAAAAAAAAATTCTATGAAAAAAGATTGATCCTAAGCAAAGTTATAAACAGAAAACGTTTCTTCCCATTAATTATCTCTAATTGATAGCTCTCAACACGTTGTCACGAGAAGTAAACTTGCATCACAGACACGATGTTCGCGAGTTTCACACGTTTGTGAATTGGTCGCCGACGTGCTGCTTCAAGTGTTTTGCTTTTGTATATTTTAGATTGAAAAGTTTATAGTATTTCTATTCCATGTCGTCGAAGTCCGTGTCCTTTTGCAAGGGCGAAGAAACCTTCAAAGAGGAAAAAGGTTTCGAAATCATTAGATAAGGATCGAGCTGATGTTTTAGCAGCTAGCGACCGAGGTTCCTACTTTGAGCAGGAGAAGTTGATTTCTCAAGACGAGGAAGAACAAAGTCGATGGGAGAACGAGACTGTTAGCGCTAGCTGGTCGAAAATTGAAGACAAAGGCAAAGACGAACCTGCAGAACCGGACTCACAAGAGTCATGAGAAAAGTTGGCCAGTCGAACAATTGTTACCGGCAATCGCTTGCAAGAAAATCTCGAGAAATCAGTTACCCTGATTCTCGCATTTCTCTAATCATGAGTTGTTTGGAGCTTTCGTCGTTCGAAGTTGTAACTTCTTGATCTGCACGCGTACGTGCCCGTTCGTTTCCTGTCCCTTGTTTATAAGAACGCTTTTTACTTGTCTTCCGCATCATTCAACCTGTTTCGTTAGATGGATGGTGAATCCGCTGTATTAGCGAAGACATTTAAAACATGGAAAATGAAAAATTAAACGAAAATTATTTCCTTACTGAGTGGCGGAATCCAGATCTTGCAAAGGATATTTCCCGCCAGGAGCAACATTTGAGCCCGCTTTGTTATTGATATGAGCTCTATTGTTAAAGTAAACTGAGCCTTTACTTGGTCTATCAACAGGTAATTAACTTTCACACGTTTTGTGTAATTATCTCATTACACCGGAAGAACGCCCAAAAGTATATTTTTCTTCGTATCTCGAAACGAAAATTTCAGCAAGTGAGGCGCACATTTTGAGTTCGTTTCCGGCGAGTTTTCAACTTTTTTCGCTTAAATTTGGAGAGAACGTTGCCCGATAATCAGGCAAAAAAATGGTGTCGGGGAATTTTCATTTTTGGCTTCTTTCAAAAGTTATGACCTTTTTAGTGAAGAGAATGCATGTTTTATCAACCCTCAAAGTTTAACTGCATGTCAGAAACAAACCAGACAAGTAATCAAAATTTCCCAACACAGTTTTTTAGAGAAAGGTGTCAAGAAGACAAAGCGATGTTGATCGTGTTCTCCCGATCAAATCTGAACGGAAACGAACTTGATTAGTGAACCTCTGTACTTTGGGAAATAGCGCGCTATATTCGGAAAACCGTACATTTTTTATGTCGATGAATATACCTTCGTAATCTACAATTATTAAGCTCTCAGAAAATATATACTTTATTGGGGTTTGCGTCAAACGTCCGACTGTAAAGCGGGGCCAAAGAATGATGGTCATTTGGGGTACACTGATACCTTAATTGAATATGCTAATCAAGAAACCAAGCTATGAAGAAGAATTTTTCAGAGCCTACAATCATAATATTGTTTGCAATGTTAATGTTACTTTACCTGGATGTTTCCATTCTCACAGGCGGCAGCAAACCTTTGTACATCAAATGGACTGAACTGAAGAAAAATAGCAGAGTTAAATTACCCAGATTTTTCTCATTAAGCCTTTTGAACTAACAATTCACTTTTATTAAAATTACTTTGACGACATTTTGTATTTCCCAAAAACAATTTAGCTTGTAGAAATACAAACTTGAACATCCCGGATACTTTCTGCTTTTCCATGGAATGTTGATGCTACACTTTGTTTTCGCAAATCCTGCAAAAGAATGTTATCATATGACAGTTACCAAAACAATTTTCAGAATTTTTTTAAACTTTGCCACAAGTTGTGTCTTATACTGTTCAATAATTAAAATTCAATAATAATAAATAATGTCCATCACCAAGTTTGTTTCATTTCTTCGCAGATTTGGCAGTTAAAGCTACTATTAAGGAATGGATGTTTCAAGCAGGTCATACCGTTACCAGCCACCTTAAAACTCAATGAAATTTTGATGTGTGTACGACAAAATAACTGTTTGCTGATGAGGTAGAAAAAATACCATACCATGCCATAAGCAAAATAGAGATTGATTATGAGTGACAAACTTTTGATAATAAATTGCACTTATTGTTTCTTTTGTGATTATAACACCAAGCAGGAAGGCTAGCTGACCCTGTGTGCTTTAAATTAATTTCAAGACAAGATTATGAACCAACAATAAATGTGAGTTAACCTACAAAAAATTTCATTGTTCCATCTTGAGAGCCACTCAAAAGAAGATCTTTCTCAAATGGGTGAAATTGAATCCTGTTAACTGTTCTCTTGTGTTCTGTGAATACCAGTTCTATACAGACATGTAAAGTAAAAACTCAATTTAATATTGCTGAATTTAAAAAATCTTCTCCACAAGATTTCCTATAAAAGTAGATAAAACAAACTTATCAATTGAAAGTTTTGGGTTTTGGACCCATTGATAGGCCAAGCTTTGAACACCCTTTTATACTTTTAATTATAGTAAGCTCAATCCTTGCCATCAGTGTGTTTCTCTATATACGTGCCATCTGACCGGGTGTGGAAAAAAATTACAAATTATGTAGAAATTTCAGGGAGGGAAAAGTGCGTCTATTATACGGAAAACACACTGAATTACCAGTATGTGAAAATTTCAACATTTAACAAAATTGATAATTAAGCCTTTCCGATGTACCAAACAACAGTGAAATGAAAAGCACTTCTGTCAATGAAATAAACTTATTAAACATCATGCCTGCATCATGATCTGTTTCTTACTAGTATTTGTTGACATATATTTTTATATTTTTTCATTTAACTTAGGTTTTTGTAGAATTTTCTGTGAAGAATTTTTTGTTGCAGTTTTGGAACATCCTCAACTTAGTAACCAGGCATTACATTGGACAAGAAAAACCTAGTCTCCAAGCTCTTTGCCTAAAATAGGTTGGAACGCCTGGAAGTTAAAAATTTGTTGAAAATCATACACTTTTGTTGTGTTACAATAAGTTAGAGTACCTTGCTTCTGTTTGGTGATTTTATTCAAATTCCAAAGAACAACAGCCCCATTACCAGCTGCAGTTGCCAATATGTGATCTGGAAAAGAAATCAAGTTTTATCTTGGATCAATAAAAATTCAACAGAAAACAAACCCCTGGAAGTGTTGACTAAATTCCTAAGTGTTTGGACATGAACACTTAGTGTGACAAATTGAAAACAGGACAAACTGTTTTCAGATACATTCTACAAACAAACTTTGCAGGTCAGCTCATTCAGAACAAAGCCAAGTCCGATTTTTTAAAAATATTGGAAATGTGAAATAAAGAACAATCTGTTTTAATTACTGGCCTTAAGATCAAACTTCATCAGACATGTAATAACGTGGGATATTCCCTAGTTTTGGCTATATCACATGATATGCTAAGACCAATTGTATGCTAGTAAAAATAGCTGATTAATTTTATCTTATTTTTAATTTATTTTATTAGCTTTGCCAACTTAATATTGAAAACAAAATGAAAAATTTATGATGATAATTATAATATGGGAAGGGACTCCGCAACAAGGTACGCCAAATTACTAACCCGGAACACATAAGAGTAAGATGAGAAGTACAATAAAAATAAGTAATTAGTAACAGCAGACTATGTCCCTAAGACAAATTACAGGCTGCGTTACAACTTGTACAAATAGACTTAAATGAGCGAAAATCTTCAGGGTGATATGATTTACAGGTTTGCTTATAGTAACTGAATAGGCGTGCCTTGAATGAACTGAGAGGTAGGGTTACAGAAAGACCAATGTCATCAGCTAGAGCAGTCCAAATTCTCACTGTACAGATGAAGAAGGACCTCTGATAATATTTTATTATGTATTTACCGTCAACTGGATGCCACTGTACATCAGTAATACTGAAGTTCAAATTTATCCTTCCTACACGCAAGTTAGTTTTCTCGACAAATCCAGACTCTTCAATTGCAATGACCTTGAAAACTAAACCAAAACAAAGCAATAAGCACATGAAACAGAAGGCAAAGTAGCACTGGTCAGGAGTAATAGACATAGTCATGATTCTGATGGTCTCCCACAGATCATTTAGTAATTATCTACAATTATCTAAATATCTAGTGTGAAAGTCAAATAAACTGTAACATACCATTCCTACCAGCAACTACGACTTGTGACCCATCTTTCAATGTACTTAACGAGTTCAGGGCTCCGTCGACATTACAAAACATTGTAGAAAAATTATTAGACCCTCCACCAAGTCCTGAGTAAAAAGAAAGATACAGGAAAAACAGTCCTTGCTTAGTCACTGAATTATAGCCATAGTCATAAGATGACATTGTTGAAAAATATTTATGATTGCTCCCACTGATTAGGGAGGCGCGGTGGCCTCATGATTAGTGCGCTCGACTCCGGAGCAAGCTCTCCAGGTTCGAGCCCTGGCCAGCGACATTGTGTTGTTTTCTTGGGCAAGACACTTTACTCTCACGGTGCCTCTCTCCACACAGTTGTATAAATGGGTACCAATTTAATGCTGGGGGTAACCCTGTGATGGACTAGCATCCCATCCAGGAGGGAGTAGAAATATTCCTAGTCGCTTCATGCTACTGAAAACTGGGATAGGTTCCGGCCTGATGAGCCACTAGGCTCACATGCAGACTTCATCTTACCACTGACTTGTTTTTGGTAGATGATGTTAAGACATTTCAGATCTCTTATAGCCTTCATCAGTAAAAAGAATGTTTACTGTTCTTATGAGTGCTGTGAATAAACGAGCATGTTACACAAGATTTACGTGTGTGCAACTAAATGGCTCAAAGTCACACGAAGGAACAATTCTTTCACATGTGTATAATTGTGCAATATTTTTCTTACATCAGATCATGCACAAAAACATCAATCATTCTTTTCAGGGGCGGATCCAGGATAAATGCTGACTGATTTCCGAAACAACGAGTGCCTTCTAGAGGGGTCCAGGGCCATACCCCTTTGGAAATGTTATGGATTTTTTTATTCCTTGAGTCCCCTTTTTGGAGTTTCTGAGTAATTCTGAAATATCTGACCAATTTCCATAAAAAGGTGGAAACCGGTATGGTTCCGTGCCTGCTCTCAACTGGTGAAGGAGTTAGCCAAAGTGTCTCTTTAAAAATGTGTGAGTGGCAACAATCATAAACGTTTTTCAGCAAAAGCTGGGAATACACAAGACCTTCATCTTTTCAAGGTCTATGTACAACTGCGATAATTTCTACATAAACTGCAATCCGAGTTGAGTTTTCCAACTAAGTGCACTGTCTAAGTCAGTCTTTTTTGATTGGAAAACAGCTGGAAAACAGCAAAATGACCTGCTTATAATAAATTGTACATCATTGTTGCTTTCTTTGTAGTATAGTATATACATACACTGCAGTGCATGAAAGTCTACAAAGTACTGGAAATTGTGTACTAAATATTTTTGAAATAATTCCTTGATTATCAATCAAGCATCCATTTAGCTTTCAACATCACCACCCTGTCAGAACTTGCCAAGTCCGCCTCCCTGAGGGTTTATAAAATTTAACTTGCTGGCCATTTAAGTGAAAATATGAGACTCTCGCTTACTGAGAGCATGCAATAATGGTAGATCTGCACAGGCAGGCACCGTAAATAATAATAACAATGATATTTGTTCAAAATACTGTTCAAATACTGATTATGGCTGTGCTCTTCCCCTAAATGAGTCGCCTTGATTATATCTATATGCCCTGCAGCTTGAGTAGTCACGTAAAAACTGAAAAAAAAAACATCCAGATTTTAAAAGCTACTCAGTAGCTACTTCACCCGATGATGGGCAAAGTCCACGAACACTGATTTCTAAAAATAAACTGCTTATCGATCGAAATGAATCTATGAAGCTTTGAATTGAAATTAAAACAGTCTGCAAGAGCTGATCTGAGAACATGTCAGCTCAGTGAGCTTGTGAAAAGGACGAAAAATACAAAACGATTGTGCAAGAAAAAACAGAAATACTTGACCCTCCAGGAGTCACGTTTTGTTCACAACAGCCATGCGAAATTCTAGAGCGATAAAAGCCTAAAAGCAGTAGAAAGCTTGCCGACCTTTATCTTGGATCTTGGCCATTTCTTGCGCCGAGGGTTTCTCTACAAGTTCCCAGAAGCTCATGGCATTTCCCGAGCGGAAACCAACCTGAGTGTTTCCCTGGGGACCAGACCCCTCACTGACAATAAATCCCGTGGATCTGTGCGATTAGGGTAGTCACGCAATGACCCTATGCCTGGCTGATCCCATCTTTTCTTCTTCTTTCTTTCTATACTGAAGCGATAAAGCTGTTGACACAGTGGTTTGCGAACTTAGGGTAGAGTGAGCATATCTAGATCGACGCAACATTAGGAGACAGTCTAATGTGTATTAAGGGGGTAAGTTTCTAAAGAAACTGTGGTGCTGCGTCGGTGGGGAGTATTACAAGATAATTTGGTTTTATCAACCGAGTTGATAATGTGAAATGGAATAATGTGCTCCGATGAAGGACTAACACTCGAAACGTCAGCTTTCGAATCTCTTTACGGTGGCCAATTCACATTATCAACTCAGTTGATAAAACCAAATTATCTTGCAAACCAAATTAAATTGCATAGGAGGCTATCTAATGCGAAAATAGGCTAGAAATATGAAACTTTGCGATGGTCATTTCACTCGGGAAGGATTCTCAAATAAAAAAAATCCCTTTATCTACTCTCCTACCAAAGAGGACGAATCCAAGCTAGAAGTTTTCCAGCACAAACGCGAGAGGAAGTAAGAACTAGGAGATGGAAATGGCTGCGCTATGTTCTGAGAATGTCTTCAGACCAAAATCCCAAGGTCTAGCACTAACATGGGCACCTGTAGCTAGGCAAACGCCGAAGAGGACGGACGGCAGAGGTCAGTAGCTGCAAAAGCTACACCGAGTTGCTTTGATGAGATGGATTGATGGCCCCATTCTCAACGCGAGGAGAGAAGGGAAAGCTACTCTCTGGTACCCAGGGCCCCAGCCAGGTATACAGGTAGTTGTTTTAGGAAAAACAAATCAGTCACCTCTTGAACTTGAACTGGAGAAGGAATGTGCTTATGTACGCTGAAAAGTTTTTTTAGGTGTTGACTTTCCCCCTTCAGCTCGTGTTGTGGTTGATACTGTATCAATAGAGTTTTTTAGGGCGGCCATAGGAAATGATTGCATAAAAAAGATCTTATTTCCTAAAGGAAAGAAATTTCAGTTTTTGCCAAGGTAACGTCATGTGAAAACGCTCTATTTCTACTGGGGTACAAATTGAAAAAAAAAACAATTAGCATGAACGATCAGTTTTTGACAGTCTGCGGCCAGAAACCACAACCGCTAATAAAAAAAAGAAACAATGTGGAATGCTGTAGACGATTTCGATGTGTTTTTCTTAGTAACGAGATTTATTATGGAAAGTTGTTAGGCCAAAATATTCGACTAAGTATTTCGTTTCGTTATGTATCCGGGTTATGAGCAGAAGCTTACAGGGAGGCCCCCTTGTTAAGGCCGCTAAGCAGTGAAGGGTGGTGAATGGATGGTTTGTCCAACTGAACGAAAGAATTTGCGGTTGAGACGGTGCTGTAGGCATAACGTATGATACTATACAAACATTGAAAATGGAGCGCAGGTCCTTATACAGTGAGGAATTCTACATTTTTCACATTGCATGATTTCGAAAAGAACCAGCCTTTGTCGAGCAGCGGAAGTGACAGTGATGGGAGACAAACCGCAATGATGAATGAAACTGTTGAAATTGAGAATGCAGTTAGAAACGGATGCCATACCTCAATACTTTTCCCGTTTTTATTTTTTTGCTTTGTTTTCCCAGTTTTGACGTGGAGTTAAACTTCTCGTGATTCCCAGACCCGGAAAAGTTAATCTTCCTTCACTAAATCTCCCGCGAAAGCTATCATGATCCAGAGCTGACACTTGGAAACAACTTCTTCAGTTGAATGATCACACCCCGGGAATGGAATTTTATACCCGTTACCAACGGTTGTCGTGACACACATTGCTCATCCGGCTAGGCTAGCCTGGTGAAATGTATTTTATCTCTGCCCTCGTCGTTGGGTTTTTTTTGCCCCTTGTCCACAGTTGCTCATTAATTCCAGGGACTGTATTCTATAGCCCAACTCAACGCACAATTCTAGCACCAATAGTTTTCCAAGCTAAAGTTCTCAATACAACAGAAGACGAACTGCCAGGTCAAATCTACGATGTTTGCGTCCAAATCGAGAAGATCTTCAAAACGCCGTTTGAAATTCCTTCAGAGTTGTGCTTTGGATCATTTGGCATTCAAGAACTGTGTCTGTCACATGCATTCCCGGACGCTGTTTACGTGTTCTTTGTGAATGAAGATTTCACGGCCAGGTATGATGGTTTCCCCGTTTCGGCAATTCTTCTCAGCGACGAACTTGTCTCTGCCGTTGAGCGCGGTTATTGCTCTGGGGAAACACTGCCGTTACGTGACAGTTGTGGTAAGTTAAAAACTTATTTTATATCCTTCGAAACAAAAACTAACATCAATTACTCAGTGAGTTTATTGTTCCAGCTTGATTGCAAATGAAGGCATATGGAGGGGACAAAAATTTCACATCTTAGCTAACTCTTATTGAGAATTCACGCCCGTCGTGAAATCCTACCTAACGCAATTTCTGTTTTGTTTCCGTACATTTTGACATCAACAGCAGATTTTTTATTTTTCCTCCGTGGGAAAGCAAATATTTACGTATGTGAGAATGTCGGAATTTTTTTCAACAATAATGTTTTGATTCTCTTAGCGCGCGGCGCGCCACATTTTCGCGTCGTTATTCAGCTGGCGGAAGTGGCAGACGGCTCGACCTTATGTCATGTCACTGGCGATCAATAGAGTGGCGATGATCCTATTATTCAAGGCCGCTTGAGGATTTATCGACAGCATAAGTATTATGTTAAGCTCTGAATTGTTGGACGCGCCAACAACTAAAATCTACTTTGTGATTCTGAAAATGTAGTCATATTTCCAAAACCTCGTCTCGAAGTCACACCCATGAACTTGAGTTTAGCACAATTGTCAACATTCTTCATTTCTTGGTTTCCCCTTTACCGACCCTCAGAATTCGTGGTCAGGAAAGGCTTCCAAACATGTCAAGTATTGGCTTCAGCCCACACCAGAACATATCAGTTTGATCGCGCCTTTTCGCTGTAAGGAATCGAGATAAATTCTTTGTTGCGAAGCCAATAATTTCTAATCCGGCGTACTTTAGACTTGTCACTATTGCCGACCGCACCTGAAAGTTTTAAATCTTGAAGCATTTCCTTTCCGTCGTCTGACAAAAATCTCGGAGAAACAAGCAAGCTTCACGCAACACTCACAGATGTCTACAGATTAAGCACTTTGTTTAAACTGTTACATATGACAAGAGTGTTTCAGAAGAAGTATTTGTAAAAGCATTTTTGTTAACACTGGCCACCCACCGTGTACACGATAAGGTGTCCGAAAATTGCAGACAGAAAAATATTACGTCTTTCAGATCCAAAGATCGCTTGGAGGAAAATAAAGGCTTTGTGCTTCCTCTCTGCATGATACGGTGGAACTAAGAGTTATAGTTTAGACGAAGTATCTACTCTCGCACACAAGTGGAGTCAAGGAGTGGAAAGAAGCTCGCGGCCTTCCCCTCTTCTCTGACATTGACTTTATTTCTCATATTCACGAACTCTTCACCGTTTTTTTGATGGAGGAAAACGGTACATCCTTCTAAGATGGTGGTCTTTGCCACAAGGAAAATGGTAGAGTCAAAGAACTACAGATAAGGAGATCCGGTTGTCAATTAAAATTACATGTTTAAGATCAAATCGCTCACCAGCTACTTATTCGGTTATGACCTTGGACGCCCTAAGATGCACCCTCTTTGCGCACGTGGCACGCCTTCTCGTCCCGAGAAAATCCCCTCACGAACACGCTCCACGAACGTTTTTGTTCTCTTTCCAGAGGGTGACAAAGGGTTTATGCACGTAACGTTCTCGTTTGTCGTACAAGCTACATTTTCCCCATCATTTCCTCTTAAAAAAGCAAAATTTTGTTTGGGAAGCATCTTTCCACGTTTAACGAGTTTTGGATTTCCAAAACCAGGGAAAAATGAAGTGATTTCAGAAGTTTATTAGTCTTCTTCGTAGCCGATATTGGTTCGCGTTGGTCACGGTATAAGCGTTGCGTGACGGCGCAAAGTAGGTAGAAGTCGAAGGGTGTGAAACATAGAATGTAACGCTCAATTAAACGTTAGAAGGTTCATTCTTGCCGGGGAGTCTCCTATATAAAAAGGAAGGAGATGCTCGTGGTACTTCAAAAGTTTCACAGTGGGAGGTTTTGCGGTATTGAGCCAAAAAAATATATGACCCAGGAGATAATGCGTTGTTTTAGAGTCAGTACCTCCAAGGGGTGAAAAACATCCCCACGAAACAGGACCTTTTTCAGAATTTCCGACGATTACCCCCGTACTTTTTATATGGAATCCCCCCCGAGAATCTTGGCTAGCGTGCTCTTTCTCCTTTTTTTGTTGATGCAATTTTATTGGCAAGACGAACAATTACACTACTTACAATACTAATATTATACTTACATTTACACAATATACTTGCAATTTACACTACTTATATATACACCACATTCACTACTTACAACACATATATTACAATTTAATATTCAATCTTCGTTCACTGTCTAAAATCCGCACGCGTCATTGGTTAAAATTGATCACGTGAGCTCTCGTTACCTGGCGACATCAAAGTGACAGAGTGCGTTATTACAATAACGCATAAAAACTGTGCAGTGTTCGGGCGGGAAGCCATTGTAAGTCTATCGCCAGCAGTGAACTCAAATTGAATATTAAAAGGGTTAGAGACTGTTAGTTCGTGTTTTGTTTTCAAATACACGCACTTGCTTACTGTACAATGAAGCGAAATTTTCAATACTGCACGAAGCGAAGCTGAGTGCAGTATTGAAAATTTCTCGTTCATTGTACAGTAAGCAAGTGCGTGTATTTGAAAACAAAACACTCACAACAGTCTCTAACCCGTAAACAATTACCCTAATGAAATTACAGTTGGCCTACTTACAATGCTCTTTTTTAATTATAGATAAATTGCATAAATATATAAGTTAAGACTGGTTTCCATATGGTCACAGACGATCGCAGACGATCCCGGATCGCGATGAGAGTTGTAGACGATCGCTAACGATCGGAGGGCCGACTGTTGCCATGCATTTCGGTCAGCGGAAATGTCAAAATTACACGCGCGTTGTGCTGGCGGGAAAATCGCAGTAAACAACATGGCGGACGTCGAGGAGGAAATTTTTGCTGCAAGCAAATTTATTT
The DNA here is from genome assembly GCA_964020085.1 of Micromussa lordhowensis. Taxonomy (NCBI): domain Eukaryota; kingdom Metazoa; phylum Cnidaria; class Anthozoa; order Scleractinia; family Lobophylliidae; genus Micromussa; species Micromussa lordhowensis. The sequence continues at coordinate 2,685,127 of OZ026601.1, forward strand.
CTTCTTTTAGTCCTTTAAGCGACTTCATCGTCAGCTTCAAATTAAAACCCTCGAAAACATCGGTTTTGGGTTCGCAAAATATTCTTGAAGAGACAAGAACTTGGGGTTTCCACACATTGGTCAGAGAACTTCGTGTTTCCGACAGAAAGTACTTCTTCATCTCGCCCCAATCCACAAGGTCGCGTTTTCAATCGCTTCAGATAATGTCCATACGCAGTTCTTATGTTGAAAAACTTTTTGCGATCTGCGATCCGCGATCGTCTGCGATCATATGGAAACCAGCCTTTACTTATATATTACATTTTATTTCTCTACAACGCACTAAAAATACTGCGTCCTGACTTTTCAACCACGACCAACAGAAAAACCGACTAAAAATTACTTACAATACTATACAATAATAGAAGACATACGCGCTTAAATAATAATAAAAAAAGAAGGAAAAACAAAACAAACAGACAAAAAAGAGAGAAAGTGAAAAAAAAAGGGAAAAAAAAACCTCGGGTTTTTTTTTTTCGCTTTTCTTTTAATACAGGGAAATATATCATAATACCTCCCTGTTGTTAGATTGTTAAGTTAACACTATAGCTCATTAATGATGTGAAAATGGCAGTTAAAGTAGCTAAAAGATAATGTGGCTCTCACCTGTAGCTTAACATCTAGGCCACATTATATTTCTGCCATTTTCGGAGGTCCATGGACTCGTTTTCTTAACAGCTGCTAGTAAACAAGTCTAAGAAACCGAAAGGAAAAACGCTTTATTTTTCATTCACAGTACCGCCCAAGATTGATGAAGAAAGCTTTGAACCCATGAACCGAATACCGGAAGGGGAAAGAGCCGTCGTTAACTGTCGAGCAAGCGGTTCCTTGCCCGTGATTACAAAGTGGTACAGAGGAGGGGAGCTAGTGTTGGAAAAACAACGAGGAAATATGCTGGAAATCATTGACGCCACCTTATACGACACTGGAAGATATGTATGCACGGTTAAAAACCCTGCAGGAGAGGCGACGGCAGAGACTTATGTACAGATTCGTAAGTATAAACCCATATTGAGTCGAAGAAAATTTGTCAGGCGATAATATTGTTTTAGAATTGGTAGCTCTTAAGTGTTAAAAACGTCCAAGCCACTCTCACAATACAGATTGTCGGAGCCTCCTACCCTCTTCCGACGAGCTCCCCCGGGAGTTCTGTTGGTTGAAAAGGAATTCGTGCCATATGTGCCATTTGTTTCCAGTCTCTAGATCGTGCGGAGGCCTGGTCCCAGTCGATGAAAACGCCACAGTAACAATAGAGAGCCCGGAATATCCCTGGCCATACCGCAAGGCAAAGTCCTGCTCATGGCGAGTGTGCCCTCCACAAGGAATGAGACTGGAGTTCAACTTTACGACCTTTGACCTTCGTACATTTGACAAACTGGAGATTATCAATGGTACGATATACAACTTCTGTTGCTTCTGACTACGAAAGTAATTAGTCAACATTGATGGGGAAAGAAAAGGTGTAAACATTATGAATGTTATATGACGTAGGGCAAATTGACGTAGGGCAAACTAATTGTTGATGGACGATTGGAGTGCAAACTTATGGCCGCGTGTTCCTTCAACCCCTTCCCCCAAGATTAAGGGTGTTCTCCTAGAGCCTTCTTCTAGTCTTCTGTTTGAACGAGTGTCAATGCAAGGGGTGGAAATGTTTCCTGATCCTCAGCTCTATCTCGCACGCGCCCATCAGTATCTCTCCGAGTTTGGTTTATTAATAAATGACGAGATAGTGCGTGCGGATCTACACAGTCTTCAGTCTTCCTTGACATCAGGATAAATAGATAAATAAACCACCCTTTGTCAGTAGTACATTTGACTTGGTTCCTACCGCATCACGAATCTCATGATAACACATTAAAACATTCTGTTTCCTCAGAGTGCGATCAGCATCGTTATCCGTGGAGAAAGTACTGCGGTTCTAAGGTGTTACCTGGGGCCTTTGTTTCGCGGTGTAACTCGACTTGTATGCAGATTGTCTTGAACTCTGGAATCCAAACAAATAGAATAGCTACTGGGTTCCAGGTCACTGTCTGGGCTACGGATGAAGGTAATAATACACCAGAGAAACCCAGTTAACCCAATCTCCGCGAAGCCTAGTCCAGTTCTGGCCATCTCTCTGTCACGCAACGTCACGCTCTCGGGAGTCTCTCTCTCTCTCTCGAGGCGTAGCTTTCGAGAGACGAGAGAGTCCCAGAACTGGGCTACTCTAAACCAAAAAGGTGATCGTATTGATAAACGTGCGTGTATCCAGCGAGTGAAGGAAGCGTGACCGAGTGGTTAGGGCGCCGGACTTGGAATCCGGAGGTCGCGGGTTCAAGTCCCTCTCTGGGCACTTAGCTGGAGTTGTTTCTCGGTAGACCCTAGTTCAACTCCTCGGTCATTCTTGTAAATAGCCAACTGGTCTGCCTCCCGCCAGTTGGGATTTTAAAGCCTATTATGTTTAGTTGATATATTTGTTTCGCGTCTATGAGCTAGCTAGGTGCAGTTTAACGCATCGGCCACTTTAACAATATTTGGAATTTTTTTTAAAGTAATTTAGAAAGGCGCATGGGAGCGAGAGGATACGATGCTGGACAGGAGTAACAATTGGGATAAATGCTTCATGTAAAGCGTTTATAGAATCTGTTGATTTCAGACTGTGGAGCCAAGTAATATATAAAAGAATACAGCCTGGAAACAGATACAAAATAAGGCCGAGAGAGTCCATGTAATCAGCCTCAGGTGTTCTGTTCCTGGGGGGGGGGGGGGGGGGCATAAAAAAAGGACGGAGTTGCTCGTGGTACCTTTTAGGGGTTGGTACCTCTTAGAGTGGCTTGAAACAGTTTCCACTACTTTCCAATACTTAGAGTTTGATGGCTCATTATAACCACTCTATATCGGTTGATACCAAAATCATGGTATCAAAAAACTGCCCAATCATAGCGAACAAGGTACTGTCAATTTTGTGGCACAATAGGTTGCCATAGCAACAATATGACCTGTTAAAAACACCCTTAATTTAGCTTTAAACGCTTATAACTCGAAAACGAGCTCGGTGACCCCCATTTTTTATTATCGAATTGTAATTAACATGACAACATGCAACTTTTTGCAAAGTTTAAAAAAATTCTACGGAGGGGATTCAGAGCCACCTTAAATTTTCGAAAATTAAGGACCATTGTCCTTTTTATTTGGAAGTGCAAAAAAAGAAAACTAATTAGACGGCGTTGACAGTGTCAAATGCCCCTCGATTCCGCCGAGGGAATGATAGTTCAATGAACCTGAATTTTGTTAGGGTTAGGGTTACATTTTCATCAATCCACTGGATCGACGAAGTCCAAGCGCATAGAGACCTTCCATTGGATTACATATCAGTAAACAGTTTGATTCTCTTTCCAGAGTGAAGTAATAAAGGTTCCTTAATTCAACGCTCATCACAATTTACAATATATTACAAGATATACGAATATTGCAACACAACATGACCTCGAATCAAAGTCCAATACGTTAAAAAAGCTCAGTCACGACAGTCACGGCAGTCACGACAGTCACGGTAGTCACGGCAGTCACGGTATTTTGAGTTATTTTGGCCGCGTTCAAAACTGAAAAGGTCACAAAATTACTTTTGAATTGAAGGAAACCTGAAAATACCAGTTTACTAAGATAGAACAACACCAAAGAGATAATGATAAACCATAAAGAAACAAGGATGGTTAAGGATGAGACAAGATTAACATGGATTGCGAGCGACGAACTTGAACAATTTCTACAATACGTCTCAAGATGCGCAAATCGTGACTTAGCTCATATAACCACCTAATGTCATGCCTCCCATGTTGTCAAACTGTGTCACCAAAATCGTTGAGATAACAGCGCAAAAACAACGAATGAAGATCGTTGAAAAAAATTGAGTCAATGAAAAACAACTGTCTGCCGTTGTAAATCTCTTTACCCGCGGCAGAGCCCTAAGCTGTTTATTTTCATATCCGCTTACGAAAAGAGTAATCTTCTTACTTTCACAGATAGAACAGAGTTCAATCTCGCAGAACTGTTTTGCAGCAGTAACTTAGGTATGTATGGTTAGATATTGTTGTGATTTATTTTCAAGATCGTGATCTTCGGATAATTTTACCCGTATAACTAAACAACTACGGATCCAAAGAGGGTTTGGCCAACTGAAATCCTGCAAAATCCTGCCACAATTTTTTCGCGGGGAAGGCAGGTGTGCATCGCAGCTTTAATTAAATACATTATTATATGACCCCATCAGTGGTATTTTGTTTTCGTTTCTCTATTTCTGCTTGTTTCTCTCACTCGACTCAGGTGAGAGCGTGGCTTACCAACAAAACCCTTACGTTCGCAATTGGACTGAACGACTGCTATGAGCGCGCTAGCGACTTAAAAACATTTGGATGTGCGCCGACGAAGAATTTTAATTCATGTTTGAGGCTGGACCTCTTGGTCGGGAATTGCTCGTACCAGACGAATGATGTTGGGACTTGAGAGAAAGACATCCTCTGAGAAATCATCCTCAGTTTTATTTGCTTTCTTTTTTTCCGTTTTTGTTATTTTCTGTAGTCGCCAGAGTCAGCCCCACGGTGAAGTTTCAGCTAGGATTAGAGGTTAATGTGATACTTTTGGAAATCTTCAAACAAGATGAACCGGTGACTGTTTTCACAGGCCAAGAAATCTCCATAAAGCACGGGTAAGTAAAACCCGTAAACTCCGGTACTTACCCTAATTCCTCACGAAAATAAACCTTCTTAAAGTCCACGGACTTTGGCTCCCAAACAACAACAACAATTTCTTCTTATTAAAAGGGCCGTCTGTACTGTTAAGGTTAGTTTTATGCCATTTTATGCCATTAGAATAAATCAGTTGTGTTTAGTTTAAAGATAATTTCCAGTCCTTACTGCGCAGTCTCAGCACCCCAATGTTTGCCAGTCTCACTGGATGGAATGCGAATCGATGTTATTCGTTAGGAACCGCTTACCTTATTTTGAGGCATTTTAATTCATTTTTCTTTCAGTTTTTTTGATTTTTACAGCTACGAAGTTGCCTCATCTAGTGGTATCACAGAGAACGAAACACAAAGCTTTGCCTCCATAATGGCGGTTGACATGAGACTTTTCTTCATGTAACCAGTTGCGAAATGTTACATTTTGTGACGTATTACATGAGTCAAAACGATAAAACGTAAATGAACTCTCGATAGTGCGCAGTACGGATTGGAAATCATCTTAAAAGGAGCTGCAGCTTTCTCAATCATGTTCATACAGATGAAATCTTCCAAACGCTAACTACCTTTATATCGAGTAAAGATATTGTTTCCCGACTCTAGCAGACATAACAGTGCAAGAAACGGCTTTCGACGCTGTTACAGCGTCTTTCTCAAAATGTAGATGAATTTGGCAGGAATCTATTTGTCACGTTGTGTTTTTGGCAGGTTACTTGGTTTACCCAAGCTCACGTGACAAAAACATTCCCGTCATATTTACTTGAGAAAGACGCTGTGGCAGCGTCGAAAGCTTCTGATCCGTAAAACATTGATCCTGCTTCGGTATCTCGTTTCTTATTACCTTTTATATGTGAGCCCGACCATTTCTTTTGCCAAGAGAAAATTAGGGGACAGAGAGGAGGCTCCCGGTGTGTCATGTCCACGAAAGTTATTTTTAGACGAGCGGAAGTCTTTGTTCTAGCGGAAGTTTGTCTTCCGAGACGTCCGCATGCAGGCCAACCTTGGTCTGATGTTTGAAAGAAAAGCAAAGATTTCATGTCATGGCGGACGAAGTGTCACTAACAACCTGAGAGCGAAACAAGGCTACATGCAGACGTCTCGGAAAACAGACTTCCGCCAGAAGAAACAGACTTCCGCTGGGTTAAAAATAACTTTCGTAGACATGACATATCCCGGCCAATGCCCTGAGCTTCCCTCTCTGTCCCGTCATTTTCTCTTGTTTTGCTTATAACAAGTTAACTGACTTCATGAAGAACCTAACAAAATTATCAATTTGTCTTCACTTTTGTGGAGTTTCTATACTTCAGACCAATTTATATGCACTCTTTACAATGATTAAGAGAACTAAAAAAAGCGAAAACAAACACCATGGAACTACGGCTTTACATTCTTGAATCTCTTATTTCTTATTGCTATTAACACTGAAACTCTCACGTATGTTTCGTTGGAATCCTACGTAAGTTGTTTGTCATCCTACTAAATTCAACCTCTTTTCTTCTTATTTTGCAGTTTTACCATTACAGATATGTTTGGCTGTTCGATTGACTTCAAACTTGATTCGGAATATTACGTTTTCGCCTCGTACAAGAAATACGACGATGGCGAAGACCCAAGCTCCTATGTGATGGATTTTTCTGTAGACCCAAGCAACAATAACACGCCCGCGAACTTCATTCAGCGGATGAACGAGATGAAAGAAGATCCTCCCCAATGCGAGGCGCTGCCAGCGAAATGAGCTGCTTGGAGTGGGGTAGGGGAGGGAAAATTAATTTACGAAATTAATAAGGCTTAAGTTAAAACTTAGTTAGCTGCAGGAGCATAAAGAAAATTACGCATAAGACATTTGCTTAGGATTTGTTTGTAACCTGTGCTCAAACTATAGTCAGTTAAGTTTAGCAATAAAAGCCCACCGCCATCATCGTCAATTCCTATAGCGGTTGAGTAATTTGCTGACTCGTCATAAAGTGTCTTGCGAGGCATTAGGGAGCTTAAGCAAACCACGAAGACGACGGCTACGAGAACGCCACTAAACAAAAGGTTTAATGAGCAAAACAATCGCTGCCGTCCTCTGTAAAATTTCAACGTGAAATGACCAAGTTCTGCGTCGTCTACTGAACGTGGACGACGACGGCTAATTTTTCGTATTTCCATTTGGAATTGAACGCTGTCGTCGCATGCTTAGCCTGACCACGCTTTCAAAGCCATTGGCGTACCGAACAGATCTAGACAATCGCGAATATCGCTGATGAAATATATATTTATTTTTTACTAGGCGTCGTCCTCGGCAGCAGCGTCGTCGTCATTGCTTAAGCTCCCTATTAACCTAACGATGACTTCCCAGAACCCAGGAACCCCCCTTCCCCACAATCCTTTTAGTCCCTGACGGGTCTAACTTTGGTGCTGATCAAGACGATGGTGGACTCTTTCAGCCCGCAAAGATACTTGGGATCGGATGACAATCGTTGGTCTCTATCAATCTGCACCACTTTTTAAAACACCTCTATTTTCAGTGGTCTTTTTAAATCGCACCTCTTTTGTTCTTAGGGCTTGGAGCTGTTCTTTATCTTTTGTTTCGTTTGGATAATTATAAAAAGCCTCATAAGGGGCGAAACATTTGACACGAGGAAATGTTGTTTTTCGGCTCACTGAACGGGCGTGATTGTGTTTTTCAAAAGTGTTCGTGTGTATGAATATATTTTTTGGACATTATTTTGCAAAATAACCCTCCGGCTCAGACTTCAAAAGTTAAATAGTCCGCACTTATGAGAAAGACGTTGCCAGCTCTGATGGGCGAGGCTCTAACCGGCAGTACGTTTTAGTGAAGTGTAGCAGCTCTCGTAAGGTTGCAATTCTGTTAAATGTTAGCGGCTGTTATTGTTTTGGGACTAAGCACATTGTTTCTGTTGTTTGTTCTATTGTTCTCTTAAAGGGTATCGAGCCATTCACGTGAGACCTTACAAGAACTGCTACCCAACCCTGTCAGTGATATAGCTAGCCGGGACGCTTGTACGGCTCGACCACGTGACACGAAACGAAATGACTGCGTCTAATCAAGAATCCTAAGACAAAGATCTGGATGGAATATAATTAATGGCAAGAGACTGTGATCTATAGGCGAATCTTTGCTGACGTTATTGTTTACATTTTTTTCATTAACATACGACTTTGCACAGAAAAGGCGTTACGCTAGACACGAATTGACTACAAACACGAGCTTGTGAAACTTAGCAATTGCTGAAAATGTTGGCTCTTTGGGTGAAATATTCGAGGAGGAATTGGCTTTTAAATTGGTTTTTAAAAACTGGGTGGCAAAAGCGCTGATGAGCTCATGCATTCTTTGCAAAATTTTGAGTTTCACAAAAAGTATTCAACACATCGGGCTCAAATATCTTGAGGCAGTTAATCATGCTTCCAATGCCTATGTGCCCTTTCTTTGCCCTTTTTATTCGGAACTTATGTTTTTGTGGCTTCGTCAGAAACTGCATCGCTTATGCTAATGAACTTCACTAATAGCTGAAAAATGGGCGGAATTACCAATCGACGAAAACAGCTGATAGATTAGATTCCAGCAGCCTTACCCAGACCCTCTAAGAAGAAGGCAAAGTCAAATGGATGTACTGCCTGGGAATGTCTCGGTTTTTCAGTTGCTCAGATCAGTATTTTGGCCTTTTCCTATGATTTCCCATCGAATTTCCAGAAGCTTCTAAAACCAGTAATGCTTTCATTACTGGCTTTAGAGTGGTAGTAGTAGAGTAGTGGTGGTTAGTTGTGGTAGTTGTAGTCAACTCGGCGATATCGCTAGTTAAAATACTCTTAGTAATTGAAAGCTATTCAAGTTTTGCTCATATTCAGATTCACGAAGTAACTAAGAATCACTCATTGAACTCAGATTATAATGTGTTTTAACCATTGTTTCCACTGAACAACCTGTTTGATCGCTCTGTGCTGACACAGGACCAATAATAAAACAACGCCAACTTGGCATGCTAATTTCGTTGCAACAACAAATAACTTAGAAATAACAGCAATTCGTAATACAAAACGTTCAGGGAATTGCGCAAATTGTTTATTGTAATTACAACACAAGTGCGTGAATCTGAAGAAGGTTAAAAAGGTGTAGCTTACTGGCGACTAGGAGAGGTAGCTATTGTTGTAAAAACAATACCTGGAAAAAAAAAATCTAGTGTTTTGTACTTGTAACAAAAGAACCGCTTTCAATGTCAATTTTTCTGCTCGATAAGCTTGAAAATCATTTTCGTGGTAAACTGCCCAGCTACTGTTAAGCTCCAGTGTGAAGCTTCGTTTAGTTATTCGGGTTAGGTTGAAACGTTTGGTAAGGTGGTTGATTTACTAGCTTATCACGTTTCCTTTTCCTCTTCTCGCCGTTCGGAAACAAACAAATCAAGTATTGCGGTGAGTATCATGGCAGCTGTTCGATAGGGCGCCATTTTGTTTTCAACTTTAAATTACGAGGTTACCCTGCCTAGTTTATTTGAATTTTCGCAGATGTGAACAGAACCATAGTTGAATAAAATCGAATGGAGTATGATATATTGAATCGTAATTCAGTTGAAAGTTCAATGTCAATTTTTCTGCTCGATAAGCTTGAAAATCATTTTCGTGGTAAACTGCCCAGCTACTGTTAAGCTCCAGTGTGAAGCTTCGTTTAGTTATTCGGGTTAGGTTGAAACGTTTGGTAAGGTGGTTGATTTACTAGCTTATCACGTTTCCTTTTCCTCTTCTCGCCGTTCGGAAACAAATTAGCATCAAATGGTGTCTTTTAAAGATTTTTATTTGGTGCAGTAACACTGATATTTCTGCATTCTGGCATAGAGAGAATTTTCTTACTAATAATTAACAATTAGATTATGAGCTCGAGATTTCTATGAGGTGAGATTTCCTTCAAATAACAATTATTTCTGGTGTTAGTATTAAACTTCACGCTTTAGAGAGTTAACTCTCACGGACTGAATTAATTATCAATTTGACATTTGCAGTTGTGTACTCGCGGTATCAGTTTCTATCAAAACGTTCAGGCTTTTTTTAATTCAAGAAACCGTAAATCCTCTCCTTTTTGTCTTCTCGAAAATTTTGTTTATTCATTTGTTTCTAAATGTTCTTTCAAAACTTCAGCGAAACGAGAAAACGTCACACTTTTGTCGACCACAACAAGCCACTGAACACTAATGGCTGATAGTGTGTAATGGCTCAGCCAATCAGATTAATGCATTTGCATTAGTATACCAGTAGAATTCTACTAATTCATTAGGAGTGGTTTTGTAGCGTTGACTGTTCTCACATTATTGTTCAGTCCACGTTGATACAAGGTACACTTCTGAACTGATATAAAATACACAAAAGTGCCTTCATTTCCTAAAAATGATCATTTCTTGTTGCGTCTATGTTCAGGTATATTCTTCACTGAAGCACCAACTGGAAAAACACAAGCCAAGTGAACTGAACATTAACTTTAATTTCCTGGTTGTTTTTTTTTTATTCAAACATATTTGTCATTGTTTTCCTCAAAAGCATCCAGACTTATGTGAACACACACACAAAGAACCCAAAAAGTGAGCTGAAAACTGAACGAGTTAAGCTTACTTGGTATCTAGAGATATATTACTTTAACAATGAAACAGTGGCCACCGAAAAGCGATTAGTATTAATTCTAAAACTTTGTACTTCTCGAAAAAACGCGCAGTTGACATCGTAATTTACAGACTGAACACCGTGCAATAAAAAAAAAACTGTTGCGAAGCATCCCTGCTCTACTGTTCACCGAAAATATTAGTAACAGAGGTAAGAAGGACATAACGTTGAGCGGCATACCTTGGGCACAACAAAAAAAAGTGTTTCGTCGATTCAGAGTCAAGACCGCAATGGCAAATAGGCGACGTACAACGATCAAGTTTAAACTGATATTCTCTAAGACAAGGAAACCCAAGTCTTAGGCGGGTGTGATCAATAGTTGCACGCCTTGAAAAACTTAGGGAAAGACAATAACCTACATAACTGTTTTTCTCGTGCGTAGTATACATACAAGCGTTACAACACGCGCACAAACAGTGTGGTGCAGCACGCCTATTTTTAACTCTATCGTATTTCACGAGCGCCCTTTCGATAATCGCACGCGTACAGGTTTTTTTGATACATTTGTCAACATACTGAAGAAGGGATAAGCCCGAAATGTCTGGTTTACACGAACTAGCTTTAAATTACTTTTCCTTCATAGTGTCGCTAAAGAAGCAAAGAATCAGTTTTCTTGATTTGCTCTATACTTTTCTGATGAAAGTCATTCTTCACTCTTGCATACATTGCCAGATAGCATATTTCATACGATAAGCACTTTATAGCCACGATACTTGTCTCTTGCAGTTATGTTCAACCTTACAATACTCTGCTAAGCCCTCACCAACCGCTTTCTTTTTCGCTACCTCTTCATCTCCATGTCGTAAAGGGTGGTTAGCATAAGCATAGCAACATACGAAGCTAAAGTAAGGTGCTGTCAATAAGCGCTTTTTGTTTCCAGAAATGATCCGGCCTCACGACGTTTTGCAAACAAACGGCGCAGTTAATCCTTCTATTCTCAGTGCCTCATAAGCTCCAGTACTCTCCAATACGTAACTACGGTTACATGAAGCATCCAGGAGTAATTGTACCTCCCCTGGATGGAATGCTCGTCCACTGTAGGCTACCCTAAGTATTCCGTCAGTTTCCCCATACACTCTCTGCATTTCCCGCCCCCCCCCCACCTCCTCAAAAATAAAAATAAAAAATAAATAAATCGCTGATACTCATTCATACCGATACAAAGGGTTCTGAAGTCTGGCAAGACTCGATCCAGGACCTCTTGTTTACAAGTCCCTGGCCACTCCTAGCTCTTATACCACGTCACCTTGCACCTCTGTGACATAGTACTGCAGTATGTACTTTTGCAAGTGATCAATCGTGAAAAACAATGCAAGATATGCTCTATAATTCTACTCTTGAAATATTTGGGAGAACTAGATAAACCTGTGTAAAATACTTGTGTTCGAACCACAGAATTTCCCATTTTCTTAGGCTCTCAGTCTTTCACTAGTATCAAGTGTGACTTGTTCAATGTGCCAGGATTTTGTACCTTTCCAAAATAAATGCCCAAAATAGGCGTTTTGTTATAAGATCCTAAATATTCCGAACATGGCAACCCGACAAAGAGAGCGTTGGCTGTCTATGGTGGGGCTCCAACCTAACCCTAACCCTTGGGTGGGTTTCTTTAGTCAAATTTGTCACAATGTTTTCTTCCAAAAGAGCAACGAGGCATCAACATTGTATGTAAATTTAGTTCTAGTCTTTTTATCTCATTTATATGCATATTCTTTGATTTTTTATAAGCTTTTTAGTTTTACATACCTAATCGTTTAATTTGTTATTTGATATTGATTTCTTTATTTTACGCAGGACCCATGTTGTTAGCAGTTTTTTATAACTGAAATGATTATCCTGCATAAATATTTATTATTATTATTATTATTATTATTATTATTATTATTATTATTATTATTATTATTATTATTATTATCAACAAAAAGCAGAGAAACCTTCCTGCTATATGCTATCTATCAGTACGGGTACTGATTTTCAGGTTCGGAAATAATTGATCTGCTCGCCACTGACAAATCACAATATTCGTCCAATAATTGTTAATTATTGAAAAAACTGGGTCATCGGATCATGCAATAGGCCAATTTCGATATATTAAGATTCAGCCTAAAACAATAGACCCCACAAACTCTGTATTCATTCCCCAGAGCCTCGTGCTGAGGTGTATTGTCTGAGGCTGAATTTTAATATATAGAAATTGGTCTATTTAAGAGTTTTCATTAGCTTATGACCCATAGGTGTACCACTCTCTACAAATATATATGGTAAGCGTGCGCGCGATTTTTTTAGGCGTTTTAGTTTGCTATATTTTTGGGGCGTTTTTAATAAAACAATTATTCCACTCGCCCTTGTTGGATATGAGATAATTATAGCCAACTCGGCGCTATGCGCCTCGTTGGCTGGCTATCTAGTATCCAACGCGCGCTTGTGGATAATTGTTAAATATACTGAAACTCAGGTGTAGTGTCAAGTTGTCCCGAGTATATCCCGATCTTGTCCCGAATATACCCGATTACATCTCCAGTATGCCCTAGTTGAAGTTTAAAGCATTACAGCAGTTTTAAGTTGAATTTTGTTTATGTAAGACAAAAATAATTAACGGCCAATCAGGAAAGATTTCCACAATCCAGTAAACTAATCATAACTTGAAGTTTAGCCTACAAGAAGTGGGAGAGAATGTGCGTGAACCAGTCCTGATTGATATTGGTTTGGATGACAAACTGACTGGATGAAACTTGGTGCGAGTTATTCAAGCCGATCACTTAGCCTGGTAATGCAAAACCCAAGAAACGTTCGACGCTCAATTAACTGAAAAATGTTCTATTTTTGAGACCTCATTTAGGGTTACATGAGCTTTGTTAACTCAATAGTGATGCGAAAATGTACTGATAATTAAGGTATTGAAGATATGTAAATTGTGTAAGCTAATAAAATTTGTTGCTTGTCTAACAGAAGATGAACTTGTTGGCAGGGCCAGTTCTGACGTCCCTAACAGTGTTTATCTGATCACTCTCCAACCAGCATTTGTAAAGTCAAAGCAGGCTCCCGAGTTTTATATTTCGATTACATATCCTCAATGCGCCGCTAGCTTTGAGGATATGTAATCGATCCTTCGAGAAGAACGCCCTCATCATCGTTTAATTGTTTTAGAACAATGACTGGGAAAATAGCGATGCGTGTGTAACGTTCTAAAATTTACTCTATCATCTTTCAAACACCCCAATAAAATAACTCAGACTTGGTCTTAGTTCTTTGAATTTGCTTACATGGTAAAAGCGATGATTTGGCAGATAACTGCATTGTCTAGATTTGGAATAAACCCATCTCCCTTTGTCCAAGAACTGTTAGAAGTCCCGGGTAGAAGTGTAACCTGGTAACTTTGACCTACACTCAGGTCCTGCTTCTCATACAGGCTCGATTACCAGCCGCTCTTTCGGGAAATGAGCCGGCACTCACCTCCTCTCTTTTCGGGAAGGAACGCGGCGGACTCGAGAGAGGCGCAGTGCAGAAAAATTAAATTATCCCAACTTGCTTAACCTGTATTTCCCAGCCTGTATTAACTAAGCCAAGCCCTCTACCAAGTTAACAGTATTTGGTTACACACATGGCTCATATTTACAAGTAAACTATTCTAAGCTATCGTTTTGGGTTGTAGCTGTTAAAATTGCATATAAATCAGTGTTTTGACAACCCCATACCTGTTCTGGAGGCTATTAGATAAGATTTTACAAAGTGGGACTGAGACCAAAATATTCCAGAAGAAGCTAGAAGAGGTGGCTTCAAGCTCGCAATTATGTCTTTCCCGGTAATCAGATTGACACAGCGGCTAGGCTGAGGCAAAAGAAAGATTACTGAGATGTGTTACTGAGATCCTCTAATCCTCTTTTTACTGCAAAAGGATTATAATGCTCGCAATCGCAAGCCCAAACTGTAGGATGGTTATGGAGTTTTCACCTTACAACATGATATATTAAATTCCCCTCTAGGTATTTGACTTTCTCCCAAGACCCTTTAGACCATACACGAAGTGGGCAGAGTCCGTTTGTGGCTTCAAGGTCACGCCAAAAACAATAGACATTGCCATTGATTTACTCGTATACGGATAGTGATGTATTGCCTGTGCGAATAGATTTCGATAAATAGCTTTACTACTTTAATTTTTTTGTCCTAAATGAGCTAGGAAAAGTAGCAAGAATTATTCGTTATTTGCAAAAGAGAAAACTTCAACCCTCCAAGTTCAGTTCTTATTATCAGTAAATGAAACTTGAGGAAATTAAATTGTCTTCGCTTTCCCTATGGATTAAGAAGGATAGGTATTCAGAAAAACCCTGAACAAATGTTGTTGTATTACATTCCACGCCGAATGAACCACCAAAGAAGAGCTTTTTTTAATGCGTGTTATTTTTTGGTCTTGCATGTGTCGCCGGCTACTTAAAAGACAAGGGTTAATTACTTCAAATTTCTGTTATATTTCTTTAGCGATTTATCTGATACCAGAATACATGAAACTTTTTTCTGCTTCATTTGTTCAGATGTCAACTGACAGTTTTGAACTTGAAAGCTGAGGTTATTAGGTTGGTAATTATCTGCCCGCGATAATGCAGTGGTTTGTTTGTGTTATAACGCATTCTTTCCTAATTGTTAAAGCAGGTGGTTGATACGTTCGAGAGAAAAATGAGGCACCACTGTGTAAAATGCGACTTGTTGGATTTTACTTATTACCCCTGTGTGCTCCAGCTGCAAGGCAAGGTGTTCTTATCTGTTTGCTTCCATGACATCAAGTCTACAAATCATGTAAAGGCATATCTCACTTTCACATGATATGCCGGGTTTAAAAAAAGTGCTCTTTCTGAGCGCATAGATAGCATCTACTTTGAATTCCATTCATATAGATTAAACAAAGCTTGTGTATTTTAGACATTAAAGCATTTTCCAAATGTAATCTAGTGTTGAGAAATGGCGCTCAAGAGCAGGCAATAAATCCCGTATTACATCCCTTCGTCAGATATGAAGTCATATAAGCATGCCCTTGAGTGTGTTAACTTTCCTAAAGAGTTTCTAACGAGAGCATGAATTGCTTGCTCGAACGAAGTGTAATTCAATTCCTGACCGGTGGACACCGGGGAGCGGAAAAATTCCCGCATATCAGCCACAAACAGGTAGCTTCTGTCATCATAACCACTCAACGCTACCTCGGTAATACAGCTCTCCAAGTTTAACACAGTAAATCTTCCATTTTTGATTTTGTTTAATTTACCTTGAGGTATTCTCGTTCTAACTGGGGCATTCGTTCTTGACCTTTCAAAAGCACCGTAACCGATACAAACTCGTCTATCAATTGCAAGGAGGCTCGGAATTTTCGGCAAACTTCAAGCGCCGACTCCCGCTGTTGACAAAGAGTCTATTTCCGGCAAGGGAGCGAGCACGCAGGGGTTAATTAAAACGAACTCAGAGCGAACTAAGGACGATTTCACTTCGGCAGGAGTATAGATTTCTGACAGGAGAAAAATATTGACAGCAATTTTTGATCTTCTAGCGATAGAGAGCAAAGTTAGAGAAATTACAGTACAGAAATGTGTGTTTTAGCACAGTGAGTTCCGTTTTCTCTTTGAGCAATTTTCATCACCCAGTGCCGGCCCGTTTTAAGTCCGGTGTTTTTCACCTTGTCGGACCGAAACTGTTTGTAAATATCACATTTATTGCCAATTACCGAAGATAAGGCAAACTATTAATTAAATTTGAAGTATCCATTGACACTTTGCGCTGTAATCTCATTGGCAGGGTTCATTAGTTGAGTGAACATAATTAGACGACCTGACGGCTCGCTAGCGTAAGGTGATAGGTGTGTTTATTTTAACCCGTGAGTACATAACTGTCGCGGGATTCTAGCGTTGCGTTAGTTTGCAAACTTGACTGACGGTGGGTTGAGCTTGAACTCGGGTCGATCTGACAGACAAGCACGTCTATATCTTCTTGATTTAATCCTTCAGTAAATCGAACAGTTGATCGTGCGTTGCCGGGATATCGGAACATGGGACTGCCACATTATGAGAAGTCTCTCAACATGAGTCACCCCAGGAGAAAGTACAGAACATCAGGCAGTTCTAAATCAAAACGCAAAGATGGCTCCCACTCGCACGACCATGGACACGGCAAAGGCGACCAGAGGACTGTGGCGAATGTGCGCGAACGACAGAGAACGCAAGCTTTGAACGAGGCTTTTAATAAGCTACGGAAAATCATACCGACCTTGCCTTCAGATAAGCTTAGTAAAATACAGACACTGCGCTTGGCCGCGCGATATATCGACTTCTTGTGTCAGGTTCTGGGCAACAACGAGAAGCACCCAAACTCTGCAGCGAGCAGCTGCTTTATCGCACATGAACGGCTAAGCTATGCTTTCAGTGTGTGGAGGATGGAGGGAGCTTGGTTTCAGCATCAGTAACAGAGAAAATTCTTCTCCCACACACCGTCCATTGAACTAAAATGAACGCCGTCTTCCATGAACTCAACACGTTGATTCTGGTTGATTGCTGTGAACACTCGCGCAATCGAAAACGAAACTTCATGTTGCACAGGTTAAATCTTGTCCCACGCCTTGTATTATAATATTACTAGCTTATGTGGAACAGATAGTGAATAACGATGGTGCTTTTAGAAACAGAGATATTGAGGAGAAGTCTTGAGTGATGTTTGTAGCATTACGGTACATGTATGTTTTGGACCTGCGCCGGTTGGCGGAAAAGTGCAAACATTTTCATGTTACAGCGTGTAAGCTTACTAATGTGTTAAGGTCACTTTAGTCTCTTTTAAACTCAGTTACACCTAGTAATTGTATAGATTTTTTCGCGTATGATTCTTAGAGACTACAACCACTATGACGTTTTAATGATCTTGCCATTGTATATCTATTATAAATGAGTGTTTAAGTACATTAGCTTTGCCTAGCTGGTGTTATTGTTCAAAATATGTCCTCTCGTTCCGTGTGGATTTCTTTCTTAGTGAGGTATTTTTCTTGCTGTAGTTCAGTAGTGCTGCATGTATGAACAATTAACAGTGACTATAAGTCGATAATTAGCCGAGCAAGATATGTTTCATGTCCACTAAAGTGAAATATTTTGCGTGTTAGTCATCGGAAGTCAACGATAGAAATAAATGCACATTGAGCTGACTGTTACGTGAGGCTTTGTTTTGATTGTCATAAGTCTTTTTTGTTTAACTTTACAAGGTTATAACTTTGTAAATAGAAAGTTGATTTCTATGGGAGAAGGTAGTTTCTCTTTATCAGGTTTCAATCGAGGCGTGAGACATTTATAAGAAGAGTTTTTCACTACACCCAGTGAGAATTCAACATGACTTCCTGTTATTTAGTCTGATAACAGTTCTTTTCTAATTCCCTTTCTTCCTTTCTAGATAAAGCTTCTCACGTTATGAAGGAACGATCCAGCTTTGCTTCAATTAACCAGGCCTTGTTTTCCATGTTTGCATAGCACTGTCTTTGCCACTGAACAACTGATCTGGTTTGGTCTGACTCGGTAGGGTTATACTCCACTGTTTAGTTCAAACTATCTGTAGGCTTTGTTCCGATTTTTTTCGCCGCAAAATTCGCTTCTTCCTGCCTTAGTCAAGACGAATGGGTTGTGACGACAGTTTCTTTAAGTTATAGATATCTTTACAACTGGACCAAAATATTTATTCATTCCAATCATGCAAGGTACAATGTCATGTTTTGAATTGGATTTTGGCCGATTTCTCTCCTAAAACCAATACACGATTTCCCAAGAAAAACCGTCAAACATTATCGAGGTGGTAAAGGAATTTTTCAACCTTTTCCTTTTGACTATACATAGCCTTACCTCAACTGACTATCATGAGATAAACCCTAGTACAAAACACCCACGCCACATGTTTTTTGGCGCATTTTATTTCAACTCCGCTCAACAAAAACAAACTACATATAGGCGGTCCGTGAATCAGCTCGCAGATCTGTTATAAACTCATTAGATTAAGGCTTCAGCACATGGTCGCTGCGTTGCGGAGAATAACCTCGTAATTATTTCCTAATCAACCTCGTCGTTTCAATTCGACGGTCTAATCACCCGGTGCTCGGAGTCTACAGCCATGAGCTGAATCAAACGCTTTATAATGGCGTCACTTTTGAAGCAGTCAGTGATGTTATTGGGAGGAATTCCTTGTCAATTGGACCCGACTGGAGTCAAAACGGCTACAGAGGAAGTGTGGCTCATTTTGAACGACAAGGGCTTCGTGTTAAAGTGTGGTTTTCATCTTGGTCGGCTCAAATGCAGATTTGCCGGAATCATGCCTAGCTTAGTGATGAAGAGCTAGTTTCATCAACTTTTTCGTTTGCTTTATTTAAGCGGCTTAAGCCTGTAAGGATCCAATAATGAAAAAGTGTTTAAAAATATATCAAACGATTGCACACACGTGGTTCGTAGTCTGTGTTTGCATGAGGTAGCAGATACTTTGCGGGACACCGTGGTAATTACTCCGCAGTACATCTGATTTCTCCATTCCAAAACGATGCTGGTCTCATTATATAAGGTCACAATTAGCACTACCAAGAATTCACAGTCTATCTAGTTATGAATCAAAGGAAAACGGGCACTCTTTTGAGGTCTGCACGGGGACCTCAACCCGCCTACAAACTGACATAAACTTAAAAGAAATCTTCCATGCTTTAACCTCAAGGAAATGGGCGCAATCCCGGAAAACAGAGCAGAAACGAAATTATGTTTTTTTAAAATCTTGATCCCGTCGATAAAGCCCTTCAGTTTTCCGTTGATAAATGAAAAGAAAACTGATGGTATCTGGTGTGCTTTAAGGAGTAGATAAGTACAAGCTAGTAGGTGTAGCTGTGATTTGTTTAGTGAGAAAGAAAAGAACAAACTAGTCCTCTTTGAGAGGCCTGTTGAGTTTATTCTCCAACTGAGAGCAACTTATTTGGCAATTCTCTAACCTTCTTCTCAATTTAAAAGCATGTGCCAGATGACTTGTTTCAGTTTAATATTGATATCTGATGGAGTGCTTGATATTTGTAGCGCTTGTCTCCACGACGAAAATTCAAAATAGCGGTCAAAACATTTCCTCTTGAAAATTTGTCACTTTATCGACGGAGGGGGGTTCAAATGTACTGTTCTTTGCGGGGGAAAAATATAGCAACTTTTTGTCCCCTAAAGCCGTAAATGCGGTTTCCAATTTATTTGTCCTTTGTGTTTGAAAATAAAAGCGTATTTATTTCACAAGCATTTCAATTCAGTGAACCCGGTCAGTGATATCCATGAAGAATTGAAAAAGGATATTTAATATCCTTGAATAAGTAGGGAGTCACCGCTTGGAAAAATTCTCTATTTGATATTTTTAACGAATGTTTTCAGGCAGCGATTTACCAGCGTGCATAGAATTGTCTCATTCCGTAATATGCTCTAGTGAGATAAATGTGTTTATTTTCTGCTATTTTAACTGCTTAACATACGATTTTCTTGGGTAATGAACGGCACATCTGTAAAAGTAATATCGTTGTATTTGTGCTCGCCGAGCGACAATAAGTCACGGCATGTCTTGTTTTTAATGACATTGTAATTTGTGGAACTCTCTGTAATTCTGCGTGGGATCCCTCCTCCTGGGTACCGCAACACACAAGCTCCGGCAAATTTCTTTTTTTTTCTGAAAGCGAATTAATTCAAGTTGTCGAGAAAAAGTTACTAAGTTTAAGTCATTAAAGACTGTTAAGTAATAAAACCTCCTGCCGGGCTTTTAACCCATCTGATGCTCGAGTTTTTTTATTCCATCGCCAGTCTCTTTAGAAAAGTCTCGGAAGTTCGTTGGCTGAAGTACTAAATAAACGTTTGCACGCTTTCCGGTTTAGCATCTCAGTTTAAAACAGGAAACGACGCTAGTAAACCCCAGCGCCCAATCAAAACCAATTGAAGCTTCTTGTCCATTCACGAATTCTACCTGAACGGTTTGCGTTTTTTAAGCGTGTTTATTAGGGTGTCAATTCCTTGCTCTCGTGGTTTGATTTCTCACGTATTACGCGGTGAATCATGAACTGACTCCTTTCGATATCTCATAATATCGAGAGCCAAACAAAATTTACTAAAAGCTAAGAAAGCTTGTATTTCATCACGAATATCTGAGCATGCGTGACCATCATGAAGCGCATCTGATCAGTTTCGCTGCCTTGTGACACCGTCTACTTAAAGCAAAAAGTTTCAATTTTTTTGAGCTCGATTCAGTTTTCCTACCGCCGGTGTTTCTAATAATCAGGCACACCTGTTTCTCCGTGGTGCATACAACATGTAAAAGCATGATTATGCCTTGTTTTTTTTACTTTATAGAATATAGTCACTCGCTATATATCGCACGTAACTTATGAAGTACTCACTTAACAAAAGAACGTTTTTCATACCAGTTTTTCTTCGTTGTTTCGTTGACCTATAGTATCTCTTTCTGATATCTGTTTAAGCTGCTTCCAATTTCTGGACTCTTTCCAAATCAGTAATCCTCGAAGGTTCTCGGAGTTTAAACAGGCTAAAGACTGAAAAAAGGCTCTCACGAAAAGGTCTTAGATACGACGTGAAAAACAACAAAAAGGTGTCTATACGATATTTTTTATTAAGGATCTGCCAGCAATTCAAAATAAACCCCTTTATAGTGTCCGACTGGAACTTTTCTTTATTTATACTTATTTAGGCAAAGTAGGAAGATATCAAGAATTAACAATTTGATTTGTCTCATCCGTTGACTGAAAAACCAAATCGACCTCGTGCAAGGAGAACTACACCCGGTGTGGCCTTGCTGTGAAGCAGGGACATGACAACGCTTGACTCCAACGTGGAACTACACCTTTCATTGTTTATATTGCTGTAAAAATTTACTTTGAATCTTATACTTCTCAGACATTTAAAAAATTGAAAT
Organism: Micromussa lordhowensis; assembly: GCA_964020085.1. NCBI lineage: Eukaryota > Metazoa > Cnidaria > Anthozoa > Scleractinia > Lobophylliidae > Micromussa > Micromussa lordhowensis. The sequence continues at coordinate 2,706,464 of OZ026601.1, forward strand.
AATTTTTATCTCATCATTTTTAGGTCTATAGACCGGCTAAAATATTGAAGGCCTCGTGTGAAGATAGACCGGGTACATATACACAGCATATCTCCGTCAGTGGAAAACACTGTTCCATTTCCTAGCATGTTAATATCATTCCGGTGGGGTTTCAACGTCAAGATTTCCGATGGTTTGATAAGTTTCTGTTAAAGCAATTTATAGTACAAATTGGAAAATGATGCGTTGTTGAATACTCCTGGCAATTCACAATTAGTGGTTCTATTTATTACCAAGAAGCAGAAAACACTCACGTACTTGAGAGGGGCAATGATGTCACAAAATGAAATTTCGAGTTTATATCGACACAGATAAAGGAACTTTTTCAATTTAAAATTCATAAAATAAAAACCACCACAACTTATAGGCCCATCTGTGAAAATCATTAATTTTTCCCATTAATTGAAAAATGATGTATTGTTAAATAATCTCTGCAAATCAGGATCGCTTTTAATTTCTTCCTATCTGGAATAATGCGATTCTTCTGTGGATGTCAATTCATGTGACAATCTGCATTGAATTTATTTTATTTTAAAACACTTCCCGTTTTACCCGCTGGCTCTAGGGGGGCTTCAAGGTCTGCAGTCTGTGGCATTTATTTTTAGGAATGAACTACTAGAGCTGATGTCCATAGGCTCGAATATAAACCGGCTGATAAAACTAGTTTGAAATATCAAAAGATCAAAACTGACCCAATGTTGAAATGTTTTACTAGAAAGTGCAACTTTACACAGGCAACATTTTCCCCCAGCTTTTCTCGTGGATATCTGCAAACTGCACCTTACTTATAAAATGCTGTTCCCTTCTGGAGCTGACAAACGAATTTGACACTGTAGTCTGTTATGTAAATTTGTTTCGCCTTATGCATGGTATCAGAAGAAGACCCACCCTAATGAGTTTTATTCTTAATTGTAAAAGTCGTGAGCAAGCTTGTCTAGTAAATAGCAATGGAGCGCTTTCATTAACGTAGCTAGCAGCCAGGCGAATATATTGCAACTAAAGAAAGTGTTTATATAAGGAAAGAGTTCAACTTCCACACCAACATGGCCGCCGTTTAATTGTTTTGGGACACCATGGCTGCTGTGACTTCAAAATTAAAACACTATAAATCATCCGAAGAACTACTTCAATATGGCGTTCGTCCGTAAGAAACTATTTTAGGCTTTCTTGTATTTTTTGTACATGTAAAATGATCTACCTGACATCGCCCGCAACTCAAAATGTTTGTTGATGATATCGTGGGTCAAAATAAGACACAAAGGTGTTACAAGACATTTTTCAGTAATACGTAGATTTTTCTTTGAGCAAGAGAAAGCTCCATTTTTGTGATCGCAAAAACAATAGGTCAGTTTGTAACCTGCTGTTAGAACAAAGCCTTTAGAGTTTACTGGTTATAAAGATGCGAACTTGAATGTCTTAAGAATTTCCTCTATTATGTAAGCCCGTGTAAGCTTAGGAAAGTGAGGCTGAAATGTTCAAATACTTTTAGCTGCAACTCATATATGAAAAGTAGCGTTTCATTAAAATCTTCGAGTTCTGCCTGTAACTGCATGAGTTACTGAAGACCTTGATGACTTGTTCGTGAAAGAAGTTCAGTCTGATCCACTTCAGATAAAGATGGGCACCTTTCGCTCACCATGGAGCGGCAGCAGAGAAATATATTTTCAGCTACAAAGGGATACATGAAAACGATAAAACCTGTCTCAACTGCAAAGTACAAACACGGAGCCTTTTGGAAATGTTTTTCAGTTTTGTGTCTTCATCTGAACAAGTGGTCAAGTCTAAAAATTAATTTTGTAACTGATGATTTCACAAGCGATTACGAGAACAAATTGGCTTTAGGTAGTTGAAGGATAACAGAATGTGCGGAATCTTAATAGATGAAAATATTCATAACGCCTCAACTTGTACCTTACAATTTAACAATTAAATTTTGAGCGTAATATGTATCAAGGGGGCATAGCTCAGTGGTAGAGCATTCGACTGCAGATCGAGAGGTCACCGGTTCGATCCCGGTTGCCCCCTTACTGCTTAATTCTCTCAAGTATTTTTTTTTCACTTTCAAATTGTTGTAGCTGCTTCAGTTATGACCTTCGTTCTTTGATTTTCTATTTTGTTAAACTGTCAAAATACGGGAAACGATGCTAAAAATATGTTTTCGAACTCTCTTAGAATGCATAAAAGATAACGATTCTGTTTTTTTGCTTTCACTGAGGTTTTAAAATTTCCTTTGATTCACACTTTTTTTCCTAAACTTAATATGACAAACATAACTTTGGTATTGTGTTGCAAGGTAGTCTTAAGGTAAATACGAGCGTTCTGATTGGTTCTTGCTTCGTCGGGGTTTGCCTGACGCCGGAACCGTTTCCTTAATAAGTAGTGTATTTTTTCGTTTTCGAAATTAAATTCAAGGTTCGAGTGCCATATACTTCCCCTTACTGGGGAATGTTGGCCCTCGGTTGTTTTACGGACCTTGCGTAATTGGTGCGCTTGGTCCGTATTTGCCCGACCTCGGGTCATTATTCTTCAATACGACCCTAGAATTAGCCAATCAGAGCACCACATAAGCTATATGATAATAATTCATAATTACGCGACGTGTAACCCAAATTAAAATTTTAAATTTGGCGCCAACGCTCAAGTCTAGGGGATATAGCTCAGTGGTAGAGCATTCGACTGCAGATCGAGAGGTCACCGATTTGATCCCGGTGGCCCCCTTTCAAGGTTATTCCCCGAACGTTTTTAAACTTCATAATAATGGTACCTGTTTTAGTCACGGCCTCAGTTATCTAAATCTCCATTTTTCATTTTTCGTTTTCCATTTTCTAACAATTTTAGCTTGCAGAAAGCATGAGCTGTGACACACAGAAACTAAAAAATGTCTTCTTTTAGTTTCTGTGTTTCTATGGAGTTACAAAAATCACAGCTGTTCATGCTTTTGAACACTTTTTACTTTAAGCTTTTTAAAGTTACGCAATTATTGAAAATTCTTAACATTTGATTCTCAGGCATCAAAACAAAAGTCTGTTGTTTCGCCTTGCAGTTTATCATTTTTTTTTTTGGACCGAGGAAGAGCTGATGAAAAAAACAGGCAAAATGATTTTCAAGCTACTGCACTGGCCGGGAATCGAACCCGGGCCTCCCGCGTGGCAGGCGAGAATTCTACCACTGAACCACCAGTGCTCGCTTGAAACTTCTCGCAGAATTTGTGATCGAGGTCTATCACAGCCAGATTTTTCTGCTCCACACACTGCAAGAAAAATTCGGCGATTCTGTAGGAGGCAAGATGCAAACAAGTTGTGGGTGTGCCAGGCTGCACCAAATCAACACGCCTGTAGTTGCGTTAACTGACCCTTTTGGGCAATACTTCTTACTCAGCTCTTGGTATACTCTCTATACCATTACACTCGACATTCACAATGGATTATTCACAATTGGTTGACTTGATGTAAGACCACTACTATATGTGCAGTGTGAATATTAACTCGACTTGCAATAGCTATTAATTAGTACTAATTATTAATTAATCATTAATTACTCACATTTGGAGCTAACCTTTTATCAGGGGGGGCATATAGCTCAGTGGTAGAGCATTGGACTACAGATCGAGAGGTCACCGGCTCAATGCAGTCCCGGTTGCCCCCTTTCGAGTTTTTTACCCGAACGTCTTTCAAATTTTATAATAATAATACCTGTTTTATTTACGGTCTTAGTTATCTAAATCTCGATTTTCTAACCCTATGCAAAAACGCCAAAAAATGACTTCTTTTAGTTTCTGTGGTTCTACGAAGTTACAAAATTGTACACCTTTTACTTTAAACTTTTTTAAGTTACGCAAATATTGAAAATACTAAATTCTTAAATCATTTGATTTTACATCAAACAAAAGTCTGTTGTTTCGCCTTGCAGCTTATCAGCACTTTTTTGGACCGATGAGCAGCTAGCTGATGAAAAACCCAGCAAAATAATTTAACTGATACTGCACTGGCCGGGAATCGAACCCGGGCCTCTCGCGTGGCAGGCGAGAATTCTACCACTGAACCACCACTGCTCACTATAAGCTGGTGGTGTATAATTTGTGAGCCATATCTGTTACAGACAGGTCGCTCTGCTTTACACACTGCGAGAAAAAGTCGCAAAGCAAGCAAGTTGTTGAGTGTGGTTAATCCGGCTCAGCACGCTTCTGACAACACCGTTGGCTCAGCTCTTGATATATTCCCTATACCATTGCACTTGACAAACTCATTGATTAGTGGTTGATTTGATTTATGTATATACTCTCTATACCATTGCATTCGACAAAGTCATGGATTCACAATTGGTTGATCTGAGACCACTAATATATGTGCAGTGTCAATATTAATAACTTCTCGACTTGTACTTTAGAATTAATTACTCAAAGTTAGAACTAAATTTTCTCAGAGGGCATAGCTCAGTGGTAATAATGTTACCTGTTTTAGTTACGGCCTCAGTTCTACAAGTCTCCATTTTCTAACTCTATGCAAAAAAATGTCTTTTTAGCTTCTGTGTTACAAGAATCACAGCTTGTTCTTTCTGTAAGCTAACATCATGCACTTTTTACTTTTAGCTATTTTAAGTAAGATTTTTAAAATATTTGATTTTACATCAAAGCAAAAGTCTGTTGTTTCGTCTTTGCAGCTTATCAGCACTTTTTTTGTACCGGGGAACAACTGATGAAAAACCTAGCAAAATGAAAAACACTGCACTGTCGAACCCGGGCCTCCCGCGTGGCAGGCGAGAATTCTACCACTGAACCACCAGTGCTCGCATAGAAGACGACGCATAATTTGTTAGCCAACTCTATCACAGCCAGTTCCCTATGCAGGCCCAGCACACTGCGGGAAAAATTCGGCGAGACGATAAGATAAGCTATAAAATAAGCCATATATTTCTTTCAGGCAAATGACCTGCAGCAAAAAGGTCGGGGAAAAAAGAAAAAAAAGTAAAAAACTGCAATGTTCTAATATGAAAATACCAAGTAAGCGTTGAAATCCCACTTATCGTACTTTATTTAGAAATGTCGTTCAAATTAATAAATTTCTTAGAACTACTGATCCGATGTACGCTCACCATAGACCAGAACGTTGTCAAGTATCAAGTAAGTGAAATATATAACGTTAAACAATACATGTAAATAACTATCAAGAAATTATTTCACTGTTTGCTGATTGTTGTTCTCTGAGACTTTTGGAAATATTTTTCAGTTGCGTTTTTCTGAGCAAGTGGTCAAGTCTTATACTGATTCCGAAATTCATTTTGTAACTTCAACTGGTGACATCAAGAGTGATTACGAGAACATATTCTTGGGTTTCACGTGACGTCACTAGCTTTGCTCAAATCAGTGTCCGCCATGTTGGTGTCCCTCGGGTGTCAAATTTATGTCAATAACAGGCCATTTCTTCAGTGAAGCTCCTCTATTATCGCTCACGTATTTCGCCAACTGCGTGAATATCCAGAAAGAAAAAATGATAAAAGTGCGGGGCATTCATCTAAAGGTATCCCAGTGCTCTCTGAGTATGCCAAAAGCCTCGAGAGACGACTGAGTAAAGGAAATATATTCGCTGTAGCTAAATGACCGGTCAAGGTTTTAAAATCACGACCGGCAGTCTGATATTTTTCTCAAATGTTAAGGAATGGAAGGAACTCATCCAATTCAAACTATCATATGTCGATTAAGAACTGCCAGGCGATCCAGAAGAGCTGCATAGATCGCAAGTATAACGCTTGGTTTACGCTCGGCTCAGAGAGCGAGATCATTGTTTGTGACACTTAGGTTTTTTTGGGTGGACTGCCGGTCACGGTTTTGAAATCACTAAATGACCGGCGTTCAGATAATTTCCTCAAATTTTAATCAGTCGAAGGAACCCACCCAATTCAAACTATCATATGTAAGATAGACTGTACATGATCAAGAATCTGCAACATCGCTTCGTTGTTCTTATTCGAAGACCCCAAAAAATCCTAAGTGTGGCTCAAACCACGGTCTCGCTCTCTGGGCCGGGCGTAAACAAAGCGTTAGACTTAATTGAACCTATGCAGCTCTTCTGGATCGCTTAGCAGTTCGTGATAGACATATGATAATTTGAATTGGATGGGTTCCTTCCATTCTTTAAAATATGACAAAATATCAGACAACTGGTCATTTAGTAATTTGAAAACCTTGACCGGCTGCCGGTCATTTAGCCACAGCAAATATATTCGCAAAAGATCTCGGTCATCGGGGTTGAAACCAGCTTCTACACCAAAAAGCAGTTAAAGGCATTCAAGAGTCTGGAGGCATTTAATCAAATTATGTCAGGATTTGTAACCTCAGTTGTAGGCAAAGTAATCGCCCGCAAGTACGTCGTGAGAGCAAGTGTGTTCGGCATTCATAGCGTGTGAAATGATGATCCTTTAGTGAACACTGATTTGCGTCATTTCGGAAAAGTATGGGACTATTTTGTCAGCCCGTTGCTTGGGATGCAAAGCACGTCGCGAGTGTTTTATTTTATTTAGAAGCAACTACACGAATTCATGAAAAGCTCGTTTGCACGCAGGTAAAATGCTCATGGATATTTGCAGACATATGTCAAAGAAATGCCGTATGCGAAGGCTAAGAACATCGATTTTTCATCGGCTAACAAGCTCCGGTCAATGAAAAGCTCTACCAGAAAATTGAGGATCTACAACAGCCGCAAGCCTCGAACCAGCAGCTTTTATTTTCAGCAGCTTCTACTTACTTCTAGTTCTGGGACTGCATCGGCCGGCGCATACAGCGCGCATCGGCTCCTTCGAAAGAAGATGGATCAGTTTTATGCCAAACTCAACCAGTGCAAAATTAAAGCAGTAGCTTTAAGTTTAATCGATCCTTTTGCTGACCAATTTATCGACTAAAGCCGCTGTGTTCCGATAGTTTTAGAGCGAGGTGTTTGCTACAAACTCGTTCACTCTCTGGCACTCTCTAGTTTCTTGTTTGTAGCGTCCTGACTCACGGTAGAAATCCTCTCGTTTCTCTTCCTAGTAGTGAGTTTCTCCTGTTCTTCCCCTTGATTTTTAATAACCTTAGGTATACGAAACAACTTTAAGCCTTTATGCTTCTCGCTTTTGCTCGAACAGCCAACAACAGCGCATAAAACCATCCTTTCTTTCTCACATGAACTCTTCTTTGAATACGGTTTGTTTACGCCTGAGGGACACCAAGATGGTGGATAGTAACCGTTGCTAAGCTATTGGTCACGTGGGTGAAACCCAAGAATAGGTAGTTCAAGCATAATACAGACTGGAGTGAATCTTAATTCGAAATCTTTAATACATTTTAAGTAATGGTCCGCGTAAAAACTAGGCAGGCGAAACGCAAAATCGATTAATAGGTGTCAAGGATTCATTGTTAACTTCAATTAATTTGACGAATCTGATTGGTCGAAGCCCAATAAAGGCCAAAAAAATAAAGAGAAATGCGACATAAAATACATTTTTTTGCTTAGTTTTCCCCATGCCTCTGTCATGTACCTCAAGGCCAAATTTTAGCATTGTTCTATGCGCCAAAGCGTAACTGCCGCTATTGCACTAGCCTATTGTTATTTTGCCTAGTTCTTAGGCGGACCATTACTTAAAATCATAACGTCTCAACTTGTACCTTAGATTTAGCAAGTTCAATTTCGCACTTTGTAATCATCAGGGGGCATAGCTCAGTGGTAGAGCATTCGGCTGCAGATCGAGAGGTCACCGGTTCGATCCCGGTTGCCCCCTTACCACTTTATTTTCTCAGGTACTTTTTCTCACTTTCAAATTGTTGTAGCTGTTTTAGTTATGACCTCGGTTCTTCGATTTTCTTTTCTGTTAAACTGTCAAAATATTGGAATGCATAAAAGATAACGGTTCTGTTTTTTCTCCTTCACTGAGGTTTTAAAATTTTCTTTGATTTCACACATTTTTCCTAAATATAACAATCACAACTTTGGTATTGTGTTGCAAGGTAGTCTTGAGGTAAATACAAGCGTTCTAATTGGTTCTTGCTTCGTCTCCAGGGTTTCCTTTACGCCGGAACCGTTTCCTTAATAAGTAGTGTATTTTTTCGTTTTCGAAAGCCGGTAAATTCAAGGTCCAAGTACCATATAATAACCTGCTTACTGACCTGGCTTGTTCAAGCCTTACTGGGGAATGTTGGCTCTCGGTCGTTTAACGGACCTTGTGTAATCGGTGCGCTTAATCCGTATTTCCACGACCTCGGGTCATAATTCTTCAATACGACCCTAGAATTAGCCAATCAGAGCACCATATAAGCCAGATAATAATTATTAATAATTACGCGACATGTAACCTAAATTTAAATTTAAATTTTGGCACGTTCTTTTGAGTCAAGGAGGCATAGCTCAGTGGTAGAGCATTCGAATGCAGATTGAGCTTTGAAGCTTTTTAAAGCTATGCAAATATTGAAAATTCTTAACATTTGATTTTCAGGCATCAAAACAACAGTCTGTTGCTTCGCCTTGCAGCTTATCTACACTTTTTTGGCCCGAGGAGCAGCTGTTGAAAAATCTAGCAAAATTATTTTAATTATTTACTGCACTGGACGGGAATCGAACCCTGGCCTCCCACGTGGCAGGAAAGAATTCTACCACTGAACCACCAGTGCTCGCTGGCGGCGGATTACATGATTTGTGATTTATGCGTTTTTCTGAGGAAGTGGTCAAGTCGTAAGATTCAGAAATTCATTTGGTAACTTCACTGATGATTTCACGAGTGATTACGAGAACAAAGTGACTTTAGATAGTTCTAGGAGTGGACTGAATCTTTCAGTCGGAGTCAAAAACATTAAATATTTATAACAATTGTATCTTAAAGTTAGCCAGTTAAATTTACAACTTAATTGTTATCAGGGGGCATAGCTCAGTGGTAGAGCATTCGACTGCAGATCGAGAGGTCACCGGTTCGATTCCGGTTGCCCCCTTATTGCTTTATTTTCTCAGGTATTTCTTCTCACTTTCAAATTGTTGTAGTTGTTTTAGTTATGACCTTACTTCTTTGATTTTCTATTTTGTCGTAAATATACGGGAAACAAAACTTAAAATATGTTTTCTGACTCTCTTAGAAAGTGCATAAAGAAAACTATTTTGTTTTGTTTTTTTTTTTGCTTTCACTGAGGTTTTAAAATTTTGTTTAATTTCATATATTGTTCTTTAATCTATCAAACACAACTTTTGTTATTGTATAGCAAGGTAGTCTTGGGGTAAATACGAGCGTTCCGATTGGTTCTTGCTTCGTCGGGGTTTGCCTTACGGGTCGTTTCCATCAAAAGCCGTGTAGTTTTTCATTTTCGAAAGCGGGCAAATTCAAGGCCCGAGAGCCATATAGTAACATAGTTACTTACCTGGCTTGTTCAAGTCTTACTGGGGAATGTTGGCCCTCGGTCGTTTTTGTACGGCCCAAGCTTAATTGTTGCGCTCGGTCTGTACTGCTACGACCTCGCCCAATGTTCTCCAATGTGGCCCTAGAATAAGCCAATCACAGCGCCATATAAGCCATATAAAATTACTAAGAATCACGCGACATGTAACCTTACTTAAAATTTTTTATACTACAGGCTAAGAAATTTCTCCAATGCGATTGGCTAAGACCAGTAGTATTTCTGCCAAATTTGAAATACCTACATGTAAAAATTTCAGTTTCCATGGAAACCTAAATGATCGAAACAATATGGCGAACGATTTTCAAAATTCTGTGGAAAAAACTGCAAGAGCTAAAGGAAATTACCAAGATATGGAAACAGCAAAGAATGTACAAAGATCTAGGTCACTGTTTCGTCGATTTAAGGTGGAAGGCAAAGGATACAGTCCTGATATTTTCAGTCAGCTACAACGCGAACCAACTCAGCTGACGAAGTTCGGTGCATAGCTTTATCGTCGAGCGCTCTTTTAGCTGCTATCGAAGAAGGTGAGAGAATGAAAAACGGCTCCTTTCGGTCTTTATTCAACAGTTCAGAAGCACAGGCAACCAGAAGTAAACGTCGTCCGCTGGAAACTATTTTCCGCTGCTGTGGTGACCAAAGAAACGATAAATAGCCAACAATTTTCACGGCCTGCTGCTTAAATGAAAGCCCAAAGTCCAAGTTCCACACAAGAAGAATCGGTTAAAAAATCTATTGATAAACTTCGATTGACGATGAGGCTGTTCAAAATGTACACTTCAAAAGATATTTACAGGTATTCAAGTACTGTTTTTTTTCGCAGTTGAAGCGAAAATCATTTGAACATATGTGACCTTTGTGCGATCACATGTTTGATCACATGTTGTAGTAAAACCAATCACCCCCGCGTGACTAAACAGCGTTACAAGATGCGAAATTTCTTTTCCTTGTAGTATAAAAAAAAATAGCACGGTTTCTTCGGGGTATTTGGTGTAAATACCGGCTCGTGATATTTCAAAACTCTCCAAATATCACTCGCCGCGGCGGCTCGTGATATTTTGGCGAATTTTGAAATATCACTCGCGGTATTTATCCCAAATACCCCTAGAAACCGTGCTATTTCCTATACAAATTTGGATCGAACATATAAGTCAAGGGGGTATAGCTCAGAGCATTCGACTGCAGATCGAGAGGTCAACGGTTCAATCCCGGTTGCCCCCTTTTAAGGTTATTTACCCGAACGTTGTTTTAAACTTCGTAACAATGGTACTTTTTTATATAACGGCCTGGTCACGGTTTTAGTTACCGCCTAGTTAATGTGTTCTTTTAGTTTCTGTGTTTCTACGGAGTTACAAAATCACAGTTCATGCTTTCTGCAAGCTAAAACTGGACACGCTTTTCATTCAGCCTTTTAAAGTTACGCAAACATTGAAATTCTTGATTTTCAGGCATCAAAACAGAAGTCTGTTGTTTCACCTTGCTGCAGATTATCAGCACTTTTCTGGTCCGAGGAACAGCTGACGAAAAACCTAGCAAAATAATTTGTTAGCTACTGCACTGGCCGGGAATCGAACCCGGGCCTCCCGCGTGGCAGGCGAGAATTCTACCACTGAACCACCAGCACTCGCTTAATAGCTCCTAATTTGTGAAACAGGCACAGCCAGGTTTCTCTGCTCTGCACACTGCGAGAAAAATTCGGCGATTCTATACAGTAGGCGGAATGCAAACAAGTTGTAAATGTGAAGGTGATTAGTCTGCACTCAATCAACACGCCTCTATTTGAGACCCTAAAAAATATCAACTGACCCTTCTGACAAGACTTTTGACTTAGCTCTTGGTATACACTCTATACCATTGCACTCCACAAAGTCATGAATTATTTACAATTAGTTGACTTGATGTGAGGCCACTAATATATGTGCAGTGTGAATATTAATAACTTCTCCGGCGACTTGTACTTTAGAATTAATCACTTAAAGTTAGAACTAAATTTTATCAGCTCAGGGGGCATAGCTCAGTGATAGAGCACTTGCTGCCCCCTTTCTAGGTTATTTACCCGGACGTTTCTTTAAACTTCATAATAATGGTCCTGTTTCAGTTACGGCCTCAGTCAGTTCTCTAAGGCCCGGTCCAAACGCCGCTCCACTCATGTGCCGAACCAAACTTGATTAAGTTCGAGTTTGGGCTGGTTCAGACGGCGTACTTGTGTCGAACTTAATTCGGGAAGCCGGTGATAAAAATTTTCGGCAAGAAAATATGCGCTCTGAATTCAAGGATTCTGTCCGCCGGAACAGGAAAGCTTTGACTAACATTTCGCTGTTATAGCAAAATTTAAGGTAGCAAATTCAAGGTTTAGTGTTTGTATTTAGACATGTTTTCTCCCGGTTAATTCGACCTGTTAAAGGGAAATCTCATAAGCTGGGATATTATCACGAAGAAAAAGCAAAAAATTGAATTTTTGAGCTAAAGAAACTCGCTTATACAGTCCCGTTTCTCATAAATCGATTTCTTGTCTCTATTTTTAGTTAGCGAAGACTTCGAGCTTCATGCATGACTGGTCACGCCACTCAATATTGAGCCAATCACGAGTCTCGTTATATGAAAAATACAATACCGTAATCTATACATTAGGTTCGGCACATGACAAGAACGCCGTATGAATCAGCCGCCGCTCCAACGTCGCATAGTGCGACAGACCCTGCCGAATTTAATATCGTTTGCCACTCCAAATCTAACCTGCCGAAACCAAACTGATTCAAACGCCGCTCTTCTGCCGTACTTAACTCATCAGTTAGGTGGAGCGGCGTTTGGAACGGGCCTAAGTCTCCATTTTCTAACTCTGCAAAAACGCCAAAAAATGTCTGTTTTTAGTTTCTGTGGTTCTGTGTTACAAGAATCACAGCTTATTCTTTCTGTAAGCTAAAATCGAACACTTTCTCCTTTTAGTTATTTTAAATAAATACTTAATTCTTAAAATATTTGATTTTACATCAAAACAAAAGTCTATTGTTTCGCCTTTGCAGCCTATCAGCAGCTTTTGGCCCGGTGAACAGCTGATGAAAAACCTGGCAAAATGAAAAGCACTGCACTGGCCGGGAATCGAACCCGGGCCTCCCGCGTGGCAGGCGAGAATTCTACCACTGAACCACCAGTGCTCGCTCGCAGCTAAACACATGATTTGTGAGCCATTTCTATCACAGCCAGGTTTCTCTGTTCTACACACTGAGAGAAAAATTCGGCGATTCTATACACGAGGCGTAATGCAAATAAGTTGTGGGTGTGAGGGTGATTAGGCTGCACCCAATCAACAGTGCTCGTTTGAAACTTAGGGCATACTTTGCGAGCCAGATCTGTTACAGCCAGGCCTCTCTGCTTTACACACTGCGAGAAACATTTGGGGACGCTGCAAGAGTCGCAAAGCAAACAAGTTGTTGAGTGTGGTTAATCCGGCTCAGCACGCTTCTGACAATACTATTAATTCAGCTCTCGATATATTTCCTATACCATTGCACTCGACAAAGTCATTGATTAGTGCTTGACTTGATTTATGTGCAGTGTGAATATTTGATCTAATTCAGTTCACGCCGCTTTTTTCTTCTATAGGGGTGTTTGATGATGAGGTCCTTGATTCGTTCGAATTAATGAATGTCTTGCGGTAACTACTGATCCGATGTACGCTCGCTATAGGCCAAAACGTTATCAAGTATCTAGTAAGTGAAATGTATAACGTTGAAAAATGCTTGGAAATAACAAAAAAGGCCTTCTTTTAGTTTCTGTGGTTCTATGAATTTAAAAAAATGTACACTTCTTACTTTAAACTTTTTTAAAGTTATGCAAATATTGAAAATACTAAACTCTTAAAACATTTGATTTTCCCCTCACAGCTTATCAACACTTTTTGGACCGACAAGCAACTGATGAAAAACCTAGCAAAATAACTTTCTAGTTAGTGCACTGGCCGGGAACCGAACCCGGGCCTCCCGCGTGGCAGGCGAGAATTCTACCACTGAACCACCAGTGCTCGTTAGAAAACGTGATGATGAGGTCCTTGATTGGTTCGAATTAATGAATGCCTTGCGGGAACTACTGATCCGATGTACTCTCACCATAGACCAGAACGTTATCAAGTATCTAGTAAGTGAAATATATAACGTTCAAAAATGCTTGTTATTAACTATACAAATAATTACTTCTTTATTTGCTGATTGTTGTTCTCTGAGCTGGCTTTTTGGAAATATTTTTCAGTTGCGTTTTTCTGAGGAAGTGGTCACAAGTGGCAAACTGATTGAGAAATTCATTTTGTAACTTCACTGATGATTTCACGAGTGATTACGAGAACAAAATGACTTAAGATAGTTCCAGGAGTGGACTGAATCTTTCAGTCGCAGTCAAAAACATTAAATATTTATAACATCTCAATTGTACCTTAGAATTAGCCAGTTAAATTTACAGCCTAAGTGTGCACGCTTGGCCAGATTTCTGATTAAAACGACTCTTTACGGAATTTGGAAATTCCGAAATAAAGCCACTTTTCATAATGGTCACGAGGATTCCCAGGCTATTATTCGTTACATTAAAACAGATATCCGGAAAAGAATTTCTTTAGATCACTTTCGCTTGTCGCAGTCCGATTTTGCATCCGCCTGGGAATCTACACTTTGTAAAGTTGCCGACTCTTCTTTTCATGTTCTTCTCTAGTGTAGTCAATTTTATAGTTGGACAGAGACATTCTTGAACAGTGTGAAGCTGAAGTAATACTCTAGGTTTTTATTTTAATACGGAATTTCTATGTGAGGGGCCAGGCCCATGTGCTTTGCACTTTTTATTATGTATATTAGTGGTTTATTGTGAATAAACTCATTTCAAAAGCTAAAATCAGGGGGCATAGCTCAGTGGTAGAGCATTCGACTGCAGATCGAGAGGTCACCGGTTCGATCCCGGTTGCCCCCTTGTTGCTTCAAAATTGCTTCAAATTGTTGTAGCTTTTTTAGTTATGACCTTAGTTCTTTGATTTCCTATTTTGTCGTAAATATACAGGAAACAAAACTAAAAACATGTTTTCTGACTCTCTTAGAAAGTGCATAAAGATAACTATTTTGTTTGCTTTCGCTGAGGTTTAAAAATTTCGTTTAATTCCACATATTGTTCTTTAATCTATCAGAGATAACTTTGTTATTGTATAGCAAGGTAGTCTTGGGGTAAATACAAGCGTTCCGATTGGTTCTTGCTTCGTCGGAGTTTGCCTTACGGGTCGTTTCCATCAAAAGTCGTGTAGTTTTTCGTTTTCAGATGCCGGTAAATTCAAGGCCCGAGTTCCATATAGTAACATAGTTACTTACCTGGCTTGATCAAACCTCACTGGGGAATGTTGGCCTTCGGTCGTTTTTGTACGGCCCAAGATTAATTGTTGCGCTCGGTCTGTACTGCCACGACCTCGTCCAATATTCTCCAATGTGGCCCTAGAATTAGCCAATCACAGCACCATATAAGCCATATAAAATTACTTTGAATCACGCGACATGTAACCTAAATTAAAATTTTAAATTTGGCGCAAACATATAAGTCATGGGGGTATAGCTCGGTGGTAGAGCATTCGACTGCAGATCGAGAGGTCAACGGTTCAATTCCGGTTGCTCCTTTTCAATGTTATCTACCCGAATGGTTTTTTTTAGACATCATAATAATGGTACTTGTTACAGTTACGGCCTAGTTAATGTGTTCTTTTAGTTTCTGTGTTTCTACGGAGTTACAAAATCGCAGTTCATGCTTTCTGCAAGCTATAAAATTGCACACGTTTTACTTTCAGCTTTTTAAAGTTACCCAAACATTCTTGATTCTCAGGCATCAAAACAAAAGTCTGTTGTTTCGCCTTGCTGCAGCTTATCAGCACTTTTCTGGTCCGAGGAACAGCTGACGAAAAACCTTGCAAAATAATTTGTTAGCTACTGCACTGGCCGGGAATCGAACCCGGGCCTCCCGCGTGGCAGGCGAGAATTCTACCACTGAACCACCAGTGCCCGCTTAAAACTTGACTCCTAATTTGTGAGCCACGACTCTCACAGCCAGGTTTCTCTGCTCTACACAGTGCGAGAAAAATTCGGCGATTCTATAGGAGGCTTAACGAATGCAAACAAGTTGTAAATGTGAAGGTGATGAGGCTGCACTTAATCAACACGCCTCTATTTGCGTAAACTGACCCTTCTTATACCATTGCACTCGACAAAGTCATGGATTATTCACAATTGGTTGACTTGATGTAGGACCACTAATATATGTGCAGTGTGAATATTAATAACTTCTCGATCTGTACTTTAGAATTAATTTCATATCAGAGGGGCGCTCACTCAAAGTTAGAACTAAATTTTATCAAAGGGCATAGCTCAGTGGTTATAATGGTACCTGTTTTAGTTACGGCTTCAGTTCTCCATTTCCTAACTCTGTGCAAAAACGCCAAAAAAATGTCTTTTTTTAGTTTCCGTGTTACAAGAATCACAGCTTATTCTTTCTGTAAGCTAACACCATGCACTTTTTACTTTTAGCTATTTTAAGTAAAACTCTTAAAATATTTGATTTTACATCAAAACAAAAGTCTATTGTTTCGCCTTTGCAGCTTATCAGGAGTTTTTGGACCGGGGAACAGCTGATGAAAAACCTGGCAAAATGAAAAACACTGCACTGGCCGGGAATCGAACCCGGGCCTCCCGCGTGGCAGGCGAGAATTCTACCACTGAACCACCAGTGCTCGCTTAAAGGCAATGCATATTTTGCTAGCCAACTCTATCACAGCCAGTTCCCCATGCAGGTTCAGCACACTGCGAGAAAACTTCGGCGAGACGATAAGAGTCAGAATGCAAACAAGTCGTGTGTGTGAGTGTGATTAGGCTGCGTTCAGTTAACACACCTGTGTTTGTACCGCTGACTCAGCTCTTTTCCACTGCAACTCGACAAAGCCATTGATTATTCACAATTGATTCAAGTGACGTAACACCACTAATTTATGTGCAGTGCAAATATTTGATCCATTTTCATGATCATTTTCATTATCATTACGCATTTTTTTAAGCTACAAAGGGTTTTCGACTATAAATTCCTTGATGATATTCATGTCCAAGAAAAGGTCAGTCGCTGCAAGAACAATAATAACAAAATGCTGTAAATTCTTGTTTGGCTATAAAATAAGCCAGATGTTTCTTTCAGGCAAATCACCTGCAGCAAAAATGTCGGGAAAAAAAAATAAAAAAAAAAATGAAAAGTTCTAATATGAAAATATCAAGTAAGCTTTGAGATCCCATTCATCGTACATAATTTAGAATTGTAGTTCGAATTAATGAATGTCTTGGAACTACTGATCCGACGTACGCTCGCTATAGAGCAGAACGTTATCAAGTATCAAGTAAGTGAAATATAGAACGTTAAAAAATGCTTGTAAATAACTGTACAACAAATTACTTCTTTAATTATTTGCTGATTATTGTTCTCTGAGCTTTTTGGAAATATTTTTCAGTTGCGTTTTTCTGAGGAAGTGGTCACAGGTAGCAAACTGATGCAGAAATTCATTTCAGTTGTAACTTCACTGATGATTTCACGAGTGATTACGAGAACAAAGTGACTTTAGATAGTTCCAGGAGTGGACTGAATCTTTCAGTCGCAGTCAAAGACATTAAATATTTATAACATCTCAATTGTACCTTAAAATTAGCCAGTTAAATTTACAATGCAATTGACATCAGGGGGCATAGCTCAGTGGTGGAGCATTCGACTGCAGATTGAGAGGTCACCGGTTCGATCCCGGTTGTCCCCTTATTGCTTTATTTTCTCAGGTACTTTTTCTCACTTTCAAATTGTTATAGCTGTTTTAGTTACGACCTTAGTTCTTTGATTTTCTATTTTCTTAAACTGTCAAAATACGGGAAACGATGCTATAAATATGTTTTCTAACTCTCTTAGAATGCATAAAAGGTAACGATTCTGTTTTTTCGGTTTCACTGAGAGGTTTTAAAATTTTCTTTGATTTCACACTTTTTCCTAAATATAACAAACACAACTTTGGTATTGTGTTGCAAGGTAGTCTTGAGGTAAGTACGAGCGTTCTGATTGGTTCTTGCTTCGTCGGTGTTTGCCTTACGCCGGAACCGTATCCTTAATTCGAAAGCCGTGGGGAATGGTGGCTCTCGGTCGTTTTACGGACCTTGCGTAATTAGTGCACTTGGTCCGCATTTCCACGACCTCGGGTCATTCCTGGAATTGGCCAATCAGAGCACCATATAAGCCATATAATAATTATTCATAATTACGCGACGTGTGACCTAAATTAAAATTTTAAATTTGGCGCCAACAGTCATGTCAAGGGGGTAGAGCATTCGACTGCAGATCGAGAGGTCACCGGTTCAAACCCGGTTGCCCCCTTTCAATGTTAATTATCCGAGCCTTTTTTTCAATTTCATTATAATGGTACCTGTTTTAGTTACGGCCTCAGTTATCTAAATCTCCATTTTTCATTTTTCGTTTTCCATTTTCTAACAATTTTAGCTTGCAGAAAGCATGAGCTGTGATTTTTGTAACTCCATAGAAACACAGAAACTAAAAAAATGTCTTCTTTTAGTTTCTGTGTTTCTATGGAGTTACAAAAATCACAGTTCATGCTTTTGAACACTTTTTACTTTAAGCTTTTTAAAGTTACGCACTGAAAATATTGAAAATTCTTAAGGTGGGGGTAAACATGAATAGGCGTGAAATTTGAAGTGATATAAAAAAGGAAATGGTTAGGATTAAGATGGGTTGGAAACACTACCAGACAGTTGACCCCCGCAAAAGAGAGCCCCAGGTTGCTAGGAGACTGTTTGGTATCCGTGTACTAATTCTTCACTTCAAATTTCAATTTTCCAAATCCATCAAATCTTTAACATTTCATATTTTCCTCAATTAACCTATCATTTGAGAAAAAATATCTCTTTCCCAAAATGTCCAAAAATCACCCAAAAATTTACACAAAACTGCCAAACAGGGGTTAATGAGATAAGCAGAGCGATTTAGTGTCGCTTGAAACGTGACCGACCTCAAAAAGCGACCTCAAAACAGCTTTCACGTTTACCCCCGCCTTAACATTTGATTCTCAGGCATCAAAACAAAAGTCTGTTGTTTCGCCTTGCAGCTTATCTACACTTTTTGGACCGACGAGCAGCTGATGAAAAACATAGCAAAATGAGATACTGCACTGGCCGGGAATCGAACCCGGGCCTCCCGCGTGGCAGGCGAGAATTCTACCACTGAACCACCAGTGCTCTCAAGAAAACATGGCATAATTTGTGAGCCAGATCTGTTACAGCCAGGTCTCTCAGCTTTAAGCCCCGTCTACACGAGCAATTTTTATATTGCAATTTTTATGTGGCAATTTTTATTTGCCCGTGTAGATGATGAGAAATGGCCAATTTGAAAAAACTGGCTGAAAAACTGGCGCGCCTGTTTTTATGTGACAAATAAAAATTTGTTAGATGTGAAAATTGCTCGTGTAAATTCAACGTCATCTTTAGATCCCAGTCCCTAAAGTCCCTAACATTTGCGCATCCAGCATGGGATCATCTTTCTTTTTGCCTTTCCATGGGCATCTCCGCTGTGCGAAATTATTACTGACGCAAATTAACAACAAATATTTGCCGAGCCATCTACACGAGCAAGTAAATATTGCCACCTACAGTTGCCACATTAAAATTGGTCGTGTGGACAGGGTTTTACACCCTGCGAGAAAAATTCGGCGACGCGGCAAGAGTCGCAAAGCAAACAAGTTGTTGAGTGTGGTTAATCCGGCTCAGCACGCTTCTGACAATACTATTGACTCAGCTCTTGATATATTCCCTATACCATTGCACTCGACAAAGTCATTGATTAGTGGTTGACTTGATTTATGTGCAGTGTGAATATTTGATCCAATTCAAATCACGCCGGTGTTTGATGATGAGGTCCTTGATGGCCCATCCAGGAAAACGTCAATCACTGAATGAATAAAATAACCAAAAAGATATTGTCAACTCTTGTTTGGTTATGATAACAAATAACCTGCAGCAAAAATGTCGTATTGCAATTTAGTCTTGCGGTAAATACGAGCGTTCTGATTGGTTCTAGCTTCGTAGGAATTTGCCATACGAATCATTTCCATCAAAATTCGTGTATCTTTTTCGTTTTCGAAAGCCGGTGAATTCAATGGCCAAGTGCCATATAATAACCTGTTTACTAACCTGGCCTGTTCAAGCCTTACTGGGGAATGTTGGCCCTCGGTCGTTTTTGTATGGCTTAAGCTTAATTGTTGCGCTCGGTCTGTACTGCCGCGACCTCGCCCAATGTTCTCTAATGCGGCCATATAAGCCATATAAAATTACTAATAATATCACGCGACATGTAACCTATATTAAAATTTCAAATTTGGCGCGAGCGTTTAAGTCAAGGGGGTATAGCTCAGTGGTAGAGCATTCGACTGCAGATCGAGAGGTTACCGGTTCAATCCCGGTTGCCCCCTTTTAAGGTTATTTACCCGAACGTTGTTTTAAACTTCACAATAAGGGTACTTTTTTATATTTCGGCCTGGTCACGCTTTTAGTTACCGCCTAGTTAATGTGTTCTTTTAGTTTCTGTGTTTCTACGGAGTTCATGCTTTCTGCAAGCTAAATTTGAACACGTTTTTCTTTCAGCTTTTTAAAGTTACGCAAACATTGAAATTCTTGATTTTCAGGCATCAAAACAAGTCTGTTGTTTCGCCTTGCTGCAGCTTATCAGCACTTTTCTGGTCCGAGGAACAGCTGACGAAAAACCTTGCAAAATAGTTTGTTAGCTACTGCACTGGCCGGGAATCGAACCCGGGCCTCCCGCGTGGCAGGCGAGAATTCTACCACTGAACCACCAGTGCTCGCTTGAAATTTGGCGCGTAATTTGTGATCCATGCTTCTCACAGCCACGTTTCTCTGTTCTACACAGTGCGAGAAACATTTGGCGATTCTATAGGAGGCGGAATGCAAACAAGTTGTAAATGTGAGGGTGATTAGGCTGCAATCAATCAACACGCCTCTATTTGCGATTTGCGTAAACTGACCCTTCTAACAATACTTCTGACTGACTGAGCTCTTGGTATACTCTCTATCAGCGACTTTCATATAACCCACAATGCATTTGGTTTTCCCCACAAAATTTTGCATAAACTATTGTCATCTATTCTCAAGTGTATTTGAAAACAATAGTTTATGCAAAATTTTGTGGGGAAAACAAAATTCATTCCGGGTGATATGAAAGTCGCTAATACCACTGCACTCGACATTCACCATGGATTATTCACAATTGGTTGACTTGATGTGAGACCACTACTATATGTGCAGTGTGAACATTAATAATTCTCGACTTGTACTTTAGAATTAATCACTCAAAGTTAGAACTAAATTTCATCAGAGGGCATAGTTCAGTGGTAATAATGGTACCTGTTTTATTTACGGCTTTAGTTATCTCAATATCCATTTTCTAACTCCATGCAAAAACGCCAAAAATGTCTTCTTTTAGTTTCTATGGTTCTATAAATTTAAAAGAAAATGTACGCCTTTTACTTTTTAAAGCTATGCAAATATTGAAACTACTAAACTCTTTAAACATTTGATTTTACATCAAAACAAACGTCTGTTGTTTCCCCTCACAGCTTATCAACACTTTTTGGACCGACAAGCAACTGATGAAAAACCTAGCAAAATAACTTTTTAGTTAGTGCACTGGCCGGGAATCGAACCGGGGTCTCCCGCGTGGCAGGCGAGAATTCTACCACTGAACCACCAGTGCTCGTTAGAAAACGTGATGATGAGGTCCTTGATTGTTTCGAATTAATGAATGTCTTGCGGGAACTACTGATCCGATGTACGTCCACCATAGATCAGAACGTTATCAAGTATCTAGTAAGTGAAATATATAACGTTCAAAAATGCTTGTAGATAATTATACAACAAATTACTTCTTTATTTACTGATTGTTGTTCTCTGAGCTTTTTGGAAATATTTTTCAGTTGCATTTTTCTGAGCAAGTGGTCACAAGTCGTAAACTGATTCAGAAATTCATTTTGTAACTTCACTGATGATTTTACGAGTGATTACGAGAACAAAGTGACTTTAGATAGTTCTAGGAGTGGACTGAATCTTTCAGTCGTAGTCAAAAACATTAAATATTTATAACATCTCAATTGTACCTTAAAATTAGCCAGTTAAATTTACAATTTAATTGGTAACAGGGGGCATAGCTCAGTGGTAGAGCATTCGACTGCAGATCGAGAGGTCACCGGTTCGATCCCGGTTGCCCCCTTGCTGCTTTATTTTGTCAAGTATTTTTTCTCACTTTCAAATTGTTGTAGCTGTTTCAGTTATGACCTTAGTTCTTTGATTTTCTATTTTTTTAAAACTGCCAAAATACTGGAAACGATGCTAAAAATATGTTTTCTAACTCTCTTAGAATGCATAAAAAGTAACGATTCTGTTTTTTCGCTTTCGCTGAGGTTTTAAAATTTTCTCACAACTTTGTTATTGTGTTGCAAGGTAGTCTTGAGGTAAATACGAGCGTTCTGATTGGTTCTTGTTTGGTCGGTGTTTGCCTTACGCCGGAACCGTTTCCTTAATTCGAAAGCCGTGGGGAATGTTGGCTCTCGGTCGTTTTACGGACCTTGCGTAATTAGTGTGCTTGGTCCGTGTTTCCACGACCTCGGGTCATTCCTGGAATTAGCCAATCAGAGCACCATATAAGCCATATAATAATTATTCATGATCATAAAAATTACAGTTTCCTCGATTGTGATTGGTTTAAAAAACTCCTAATTCACTAGCGGAGTTGTTATCGGACAGTTTGTTATTGGACAGTTTGTTATCGGACAGTTTAATAAGCCAATCACATTCGAAGTTGTAATTTAAATCAACCAATCACAGCCAAAGTTGTAATTACGTGCGTGCGTGCAAAACGCTTGCTTTTGTGTTTTTGGCGCCTAATTGCCGGTAGTAGGTGCGGTGTCCCCAGAATGTTTACATCTCCTTTGTAGATATTTTAATGCAGATTTTCCCTATCTTCCATAACTTGGCTATTCTTCTTTTCTCGGAAATTGTAATTTTTATGATTAATTGGTAATAAGACTTCGTGTCGTCCAATTCGGTCTGTAATCATACTCGTGATTAACAAAATCGGACTCCCGCTGCGCGGTCGTCCGATTTTGTTATCCCTCGTATGATTACAGACCGAATTGGACTCCACTCAGTCCTATTACCATTACTAATTACGCGACGTGTGACCCAAATTAAAATTTAAAATTTGGCGTGAGCATTTAAGTCAAGGGGGTGTAGCTCAGTGGTAGAGCATTCGACTGCAGATCGAGAGGTCACCGGTTCAATCCCGGTTGCCCCCTTTCAAGGTGATTTTACCCGAACTTCATAATAATGTGTTTTAGTTACGGCCTCAATTACCTAAATCTCCATTTTTCATTTTTCGTTTTTCATTTTCTAACAATTTTAGCTTGCAAAAAGCATGAGCTGTGATTTTTGTAACTCCATAGAAGCACAGAAACTAAAAAAAATGTCTTCTTTTAGTTTCTGTTTCTATGGAGTTACAATAATCACAGTTCATGCTTTTGAACACTTTTTACTTTAAGCTTTATAAAGTTACGCAAATATTGAAAATTCTTAACATTTGATTCTCAGGCATCAAAACAAAAGTCGGTTGGAACAGCTGATGAAAAAAACTGGCAAAATGAATTTCAAGCTACTGCACTGGCCGGGAATCGAACCCGGGCCTCCCGCGTGGCAGGCGAGAATTCTACCACTGAACCACCAGTGCTCGCTTGAAACTTTCGCACAATTTGTGATCCAGGTCTCTAACAGCCAGATTTTTCTGCTCTACACAGCGCGAGAAAAATTCGGCGATTCTGTAGAGGGCGGAATGCAAACAAGTTGTGGGTGTGCGAGTAATTAGGCTGCACTCAATCAACAAGACTCTATTCGCGTACACTGATCCTTCTGACAATACTTTTGACTCAGCTCTTGGTATACACTCTATACCATTGCACTCCACAAAGTCATGGATTATTCACAGTTGGTTGACTTGATGTGAGACCACTAATATATGTGCAGTGTGAATATTAATAACTTCTCGACTTGTACCTTAGAATTAATCTCTTAAACTTATCAGGAGGCATAGCTCAGTGGTAGAGCATTCGACTGCAGATCGAGAGGTCACCGGTGCAATCCCGGTTACCCCTTTTCAATGTTATTTACCCGAACATTTAGTTCAAACTTCATAATAATGATACATGTTTTATTTACGGCCTTAGTTATCTAAATCTCCATTTTCTAACTCTATGCAAAAACGCCAAAAAAAGGCCTTCTTTTAGTTTCTATGGTTCTATGAATTTAAAAAAAATGTACACTTCTTCTTTTTTTAAAGTTATGCAAATATTGAAAATACTAAACTCTTAAAACTTTTGATTTTACATCAAAACAAACGTCTGTTGTTTCCCCTCACAGCTTATCAACACTTTTTGGACCGACAAGCAGCCGACGAAAAACCTATCAAAATAACTTTTTAGATAGTGCACTGGCCGGGAATCGAACCCGGGCCTCCCGCGTGGCAGGCGAGAATTCTACCACTGAACCACCAGTGCTCGCTTAAAACTTAGCTACTAATTTGTGAAACAGCTGTCTCACAGCCAGGTTGCTCTGCTCTACACTGCTCGTCAGGCTCTGCCCCTCCGGATGGTGCTGGGGCGGTTTCCTACGCCTCTGTGGTTAGGGTCCAGATCTCGCCTCCCCCTTCTCAGCGGAGAAGGCGAATCACTCCTGCTGTGAATGTCGAGCGTTCGCGCTCTCGGTCTGTCTCCCATGGAAGTATCTCGGATTCTGTTGAGAGTCTTGTTTCTCCCAACAATGCTTAACTATGGCTGTGTCTATAGCCACAATCAATGTTAACGGGATACGTGATGGCAACAAGAGAATGGGGTTTTTGCACTGGCTCAGCCATCTCTCTCTTGACATAGTTTGCCTCCAAGAGGTTCATGTTTTGACTTCGGCTGAGGGTTCCTCTTGGTTTGATTCTTTTGGGTATCGTTCCTTTGTTTCTCCTGGCTCCAATCATGCTAGGGGGACTGTCATTCTTTTCAGGCCCATCTTTTTGCTTTCTGGGTCTTTCTGTGACACTGAGGGCCGCTTTGTTCTCTGTGATTTCTCTTTCCGTGGCAAATTTTTCCGTGTTGCGTCTCTGTACGCCCCTAATGTTAATCCGGACCGGAATGTTTTTTTCTCTTTTGTCTTGGCCAAAATTGATCCCTCTGTGCACACATTTTTGTGCGGGGACTTCAACTCTGTTTTTGACCGCACTTTGGATCGGTGGGGTTCTTGCCCTTTCGACTACAGTAGAGAGAGTTCTGCTCTTTTGTCTGGGCTTTTCCGTGACTGCTGTGTCCTGGATGCTTGGCGCCTCAGTCATCCGACTGCTAAATCTTTCACCTGGTCAAAGCCTGATGGTTCCATCAAGTCCAGGATCGATCTTATTGGCGTGCCTTTTGCTTGGGCTCCGTTTATCTCGTCCTGCCTTATATGTCCTTGTCCCTTTTCGGACCACTCGATTGTCTCCCTTTCGCTCTCGATTCCTGAGGTTATTCCTAGAGGCCCTGGACGCTGGAAGTTGAATACTTCCCTTTTAGCGGAGAACTTATTTTGTGCTGAGGTTCGTACCTTCTGGAGGTCGTGGCAGCGGAGGAAGGGGCTTTTTTCCTCGCTTTCAAAATGGTGGGATTTTGGCAAGCGGAAAATTAAGCGTATTGCAATTCATTTTGGCTCTATCAAAAAGCGGGACAGGGAGACTTCCCGGTTCCTTCTCACTGCCCTTGCCACTCATCTTAAAAATCGCATTGATGATGGCCTAATGTCTTGTTTTGACGTTTACCAGTCTACGCTTCTTAAATTGGCTGAGTTTGAGCAGACCGAGGCCCTTTCGGCCAAGGTGCGCTCCCGCGTACGTTGGGCAGAGGAGGGAGAAACCTCCTCCTCCTTTTTCTTCCGCTTAGAGAAGAAAAATGGTTCTACTGGTTGGATCTCTGCCATCCGGGCTGATGACGGTGTGATCGCTGTTGACAAAGATGGTATTTCTGCTGCTTGGCTCTCTTTTTACTCCGCCCTCTTTACGGCGGAGCCCACTGACTGTGTGGTTCAGGCCGAAATGCTCGACATGCTCAGGTCTTTCCTTCCATCCTCTGAGGTTTCTCAATGTGAAGGCCTTTTTTCGACTAACGAAGTGTTTACGGCCCTTCAGGGTATGGCCAAGAACAAGTCACCTGGGTCTGATGGCCTCCCTGCTGAATTCTACTGGGCATTCTGGGATGTTCTTGGTGAGGATTTGGTGTCCGTTCTCAACGCTTCTTATAAAACTGGGTGCCTCCCCTCCTCTTTGCGCAAGGGTCTCATTTCCCTGAGCTTCAAGAAGGGGGACAGGCTTGATCGCAAAAACTGGAGACCGATTACTCTGCTCAATGCAGACTACAAGCTCTGCGCAAGATCCCTAGCTGGCAGATTGCTTCGGGTAATTCATCACGTTGTTGATGTTAATCAGACCTGTGGGGTTCCAGGCCGCTTTATTGGAGAGAACGTCTCGCTGCTTCGTGATCTGGTGAGCTACACCAGTGGGTCTAACATTCCGGCTGCCATCCTCTCTTTGGATCAAGAGAAGGCGTTTGACCGAGTCGATTGGGCGTTTATGTTTCACACCCTTCAACGCATGGGTTTCGGCCCCTCTTTCATTAGATGGGTGCGTCTTCTGTACTCTAATGTCCGTAGTAGCGTTTTGTTTAATGGCTATAGCACGCCCGTATTCTTCCCTTCTAGGGGTGTTAGGCAGGGCTGTCCGCTCTCCCCCCTTTTGTACATTCTGACTATGGAGGTTCTTGCTGTCAACCTCAGGGGACATCCTCATATTTGTGGGATCTTGTTGCCCGGCGTCCCGTACCCTCTCCCAGTTGTTTCTCTTTATGCCGACGATACGTCTGCCATCGTGAACTCAGACAATGGTATCAAGGCCGTTTTTGAGGTCTACAGCCGTTTTGAGAAGGCTTCTGGATCGAAATTAAATCTTGAGAAGTGCAAAGGTCTTTGGCTTGGCGCCTGGCGTACCCGCTCGGACTCTCCAGTCAACATTGACTGGTCGGAGCTGATGATCAAGGTCCTTGGTGTTTTTATCGGGTTTGGCGATCTCGACTCGGCCAACTGGCGCCCCCGCATTGATTCGGTTACCAAATGTCTGGCTTCCTGGAGCATCCGTTCCTTGTCTTTTTCTGGCCGTGCGCTTGTTGCCAACGCCCTGGCGCTTTCGCGCATATGGTACGTGGCCTCGCTCGTTCACATGCCGCACTGGGTACTTCGAAAGCTTAACACTCTACTTTTTAACTTCTTCTGGGCTGGTAAAAAGGACAAAGTTAGTCGGAAAGTTGTTGTTCAGCCTAGGGATTGTGGTGGTTTTGCCGTTGTCGCCATCGACCTCAAAGTCCAAGCCCTTTTGATTCAGTGGGTCAAACGCTTTGCAGCTTCTCCCAGTGCCTGGGTCTCCCTGTTGACCTACTGGTGTTTTGATCGGTTTGGCGTGGACCCTACCACCCTGCTGTCCGCCCCTTTTAATTTTGCTCTCCGCCGACTTCCCCCCTTCTATGCTGCTGTGCTCCGGGCCTGGTGTGCCATTGGTGGCTCTGTTGCCCCTTCTGGCACTCCCTCCATTAGTGGCCTCTCTGGTGTTAGGGTTTTGGTTTCCACTGTTACTTGTAAATCAACTTACGCGCGCCTTCTTGACCTAACACATGTTGTTCCGCACTGTGTTAGCAAGTTTCGTCCTGTCTTTGGTGACTTGTACTGGTCCTCTACGTGGACCCAACTATCCTTTATGCCACTAGACCGCAAGGTGATTGATTTGGCCTGGAAAGTGTCCCATGGTGCTCTTCTCACCATGGACCGTCTCCTTTCCTTCGGTTATAGCCTCCCCGCTGCTTGTTTCTGTGGCTCTCATCTCGAGTCAGCTGAGCACCTGTTTTTCCACTGCCCTCTTGCTAAGAGCGGTATCGATTGGATCCAGTCCCTCCTCTTTCGGGCTGCCCCTCTTTCCCCTTCTATTGTGCTGCGTCACGTTCTTTTTGGTTTTAGTCCGGATGAGTTGCTTGTCGTTCCCCGGGTTTTTGTCTATCTGCTCCACTCACTCAAATTTTTGGTCTGGTCACAGCGGAATGATTGTCGTTTTCGGTCCTCTCGTCCTGGGGCTGTTGCCCTTCTCGCTGCTCTCAAAGCCCGCTTGCGTTTCTACCTTCCTTTGTTTTTCAAGCGTTTTGTCTCGCCTCGTCGTAAGCGCTATTTTTTGCGCCACTGGGGCGCCTCCGGTGTCGTTTGTTCTACTACTTGTGGGGAGCTTGTCTTCCATCTTTGAGCCTTTTCTCCATATTAGCTGTATTCTGGGGCGTTTTGCTAAGTTGTTACCCTGGTTCCGTTGTACATGCTCGGTGTTGAGTTCGGTCTGAAGCTGGTTTCGTATCTTTAATTTTTGAGTGTTTTGGTGAGGCGGGGTTCGATTCCCCGGCGAAGTTGGCGAGATGGCTGCGTTTAGTGGGGTCTCCCTCACCTTGGCTGCCTAGTCACTTGGATTGCACACCCCTCCTTGTTGACTAGTGCTTATCTATGGGTGGTGAGCATTGCACTCCCCGCTCACTACTCCGCCAAAATAAAAAAAAAAAAAACACTGCGAGAAACATTCGGCGATTGTATAGGAGGCGGAATGCAAACAAATTGTAAATGTGCGGGTGATTAGGCTGCACTCAATCAACACGCCTCTAATTGCGTAAACTGACCCTTCTGACAATACTTCTGACTCAGCTCTTGGTATACACTCTATACCATTGCACTCCACAAAGTCCTGGATTATTTACAATTCGTTGACTTGATGTGGGACCACTAATATATGTGCAGTGTGAATATTAACAATTTCTCGACTTGTACTTTAGAATTAATCACTTTAAAGTGCCACTATGACGAAAATCGCATCCTTCAAATCTGAGCCATTTTAAGACATAAACAAGTAGTCTATACAAGAGTAAAAATGTTGTTTACTGTTTTCAAATATCTCTTTTCATTCCAGAGATATTCAAGTTTTTAAAATATGCAAATTAGCCAAGTGATGACGTCATAGACTCAACCGCATTTTGATCAAATATGATAAACAAGGATATCACAGTCAATTTGTATAATAAATGTATAAATTTTGCAGTAAGATTCTACTAGAGGTGCTCTGCAATATGAGCGTAACAATTTTGTTACCATGGCAACATACTAGGTTCCAGACCTCCACAATATTAAAGACTTTTCTGACCACTTTTAGGGTTCTATATTGATATTTGCCAATGGTGCCTCATCTGTATAATCCAGCAAGCATATAAACACATTAGGTTGAGTTCATAGCCTTGTTTAATGTTTTCCAAGCTTAAAATCACTAAAATATTGATATCAAACTAGAGGGGACTGGAAAAGAATGGGTTGCCATGGGAACGGAAATTGTTATAGCTGTAGATGTGTTGCATTTAGAACTATTAGGCTACCAAGTTTCAATGGTTTCTGCTGCAAATTGACCGAGACAGCGCATTGATATACTTCATGTAATATTTGGTTGAGTGTATGACGTCATCAGTAATCTCATTTGCATACTTTACTCATTTTTTTCAAACTTAAATAACTCGTGAACCAATGCAGATATTTGTAAACGATAAACGGCGTTTTTGATCTTTCGTAGAATTCTATGTGATTAACCAAAAAAATCAAGGGGTAAAAATTTGATCATAGTGGCACTTTAAGTTAGAACTAAATTTTATCAGCTCAGGGAGCATAGCTCAATGGTAATAATGATACCTGTTTTAGTTACGCCCTCAGTTCTCTAAATCTCCACTTTCTAACTCTATGCAAAGCGCCAAAAAATGTCTTTTTTTCAGTAGTTTCTGTGGTTCTGTGTTACAAGAATCTTAGCTTAAGCTTTCTGTAAGCTAACATCGTACACTTTTTGCTTTCAGCTATTTTAAGTAAATACCTAACTCTTAAAATATTTGATTTTACAGCAGCTTATCAGCAGTTTTTGGACCGGGAAAGAGCATATTGTTCTTTAATCTATCAAACACAACTTTGTTATTGTATAGCAAGGTAGTCTTGGGGTAAATACGAGCGTTCCGATTGGTTCTTGCTTCGTCGGGGTTTGCCTTACGGGTCGTTTCCATCAAAAGCCGTGTAGTTTTTCGTTTTCAGATGCCGGTAAATTCAAGGCCCGAGTTCCATATAGCAACATAGTTACTTACCTGGCTTGTTCAAGTCTTACTGGGGAATGTTGGCCCTCGGTCGTTTTTGTACGGCCCAAGCTTAGTTGTTGAGCTCGGTCTGTACTGCCACGACCTCGCCCAATGTTCTCCAATGTGGCCTTAGAATTAGCCGAATCACAGCGCCATATAAGACATACAAATTAAAATTACTAAGAATCACGCGACATGTAACCTAAATTAAAATTTTAAATTTGGAGCGAACATATAAGTCAAGGAGGTATAGCTCAGTGGCAGAGCATTCGACTGCAGATCGAGAGGTCAACGGTTCAATTCCGGTTGCCTCCTTTTAAGATTATTTACCCGAACGTTGTTTTAAACTTCATAATAAGGGTATTTTTTTATATTTCGGCTTGGTCACGGTTTTAGTTACCGCCTAGTTAATGTGTTCTTTTAGTTTCTGTGTTTCTACGGAGTTACAAAATCACAGTTCATGCTTTCTGCAAGCTAAAATTACACGTTTTTCTTTCAGCTTTTTAAAGTTACGCAAACATTGAAATTCTTGATTTTCAGGCATCAAAACAAGTCTGTTGCTTCGCCTTGCTGCAGCTTATCAGCACTTTTCTGGTCCGAGGAACAGCTGACGAAAAACCTTGCAAAATGATTTGTTAGCTACTGCACTGGCCGGGAATCGAACCCGGGCCTCCCGCGTGGCAGGCGAGAATTCTACCACTGAGCTTGAAACTTGGCGCGTAATTTGTGATCCATGTCTCTCACAGCCACGTTTCTCTGCTCCACACAGTGCGAGAAAAATTTCGTGATTCTATAGGAGGCGGAATGCAAACAAGTTGTAAATGTGAGGGTGATTAGGTTGCAATCAATTAACACGCCTCTACTTGCGATTTGCGTAAACTGAACCTTCTAACAATACTTCTGTTTGACTGAGCTCATGGTATACTCTCTCGACATTCCCCATGGATTACTCACAATTGGTTGACTTGATGTGAGACCACTACTAGCTGACGAAAGACCTAGCAAAACAAGTCTTTAGATAGTGCACTGGCCGGGAATCGAACCAGGGCCTCCCGCGTGGCAGGCGAGAATTCTACCACTGAACTACCAGTGCTCGTTAGAAACATATGGTGTATAATTTGTGAGCCAAATCTATTACAGCCAGGCCTCTCTGCTTTACACACTGCGAGAAAAATTCGGCGACACGGCAAGAATCGCAAAGCAAACAATTGCAAGTTGTTGAGTGTGGTTAATCCGGCTCAGCACGCTTCTGACAATATTATTCACTCAGCTCTTGATATGTTCCCTATACCATTGCAGTCGACAAAGTCATTGATTAGTGGTTGACTTGATTTATGTGCAGTGTGAACATTTGATCTATTTCAGTTCTCAGGCATCAAAACAAAAGTCGGTTGTTTCGCCTTGCAGCTTATCATTTTTTTCGGTCAGTATAAAACACAGACTACGGACTACGGACTACGGACTGGGTATAAAACACGGACTCAGGTATAAAACACGGAGTAAGCATTACGGACTGGGTATAAAATACGGACTCGGTATAAAACATGGACTCGGGTATGAACAAGCGCACGCTGGGTGTAAATTACACCCGCTTTCAGTGTTACGAGCAAAGGCGACCTCTTTGACATGCTTTGTAACCTGGCCTATGTGTAAAATGAGAGCCGATCAATTGCACTGAGTCGTTTGATTCATGCCGTAAATCGAGAAACATGCAAAGTCCACAATCTTCTTCAGCCATTTGAGGTAAGTAATTATCATTTATTTGTCATTTCGTCCGCTAAAAATCGGAACATTTTCCAGTTTTACAGTTAAGCGGCCTCTCTGCCGCTTACATAGCATGTCGAGAAATCGCATGTCGAAAGATGGTCGAAAGATGTCGAGCGCTTAGTCATACCCGAGTCCGTGTGTTATACCGAGTCCGTATTTTATACCCAGTCCGTAATGCTTAGTCCTCGTTTTATATTTGAGTCCGTATTTTATACCCAGTCCGTAGTCCGTAGTCCGTGTTTTATACTGACCAATTTTTTTTCGAGCGAGGAACAGCTGATGAAAAAAAACTGGCAAAATGATTTTCAAGCTACTGCACTGGCCGGGAATCGAACCCGGGCCTCCCGCGTGGCAGGCGAGAATTCTACCACTGAACCATCAGTGCTCGCTAGAAACTTCTCGCTCAATTTGTGATCCAGGTCTCTAACAGCCAGATTTTTCTGCTCCACACAGAAAAATTCGACGATTCTGTAGGAGGCGGAATGCAAACAAGTTGTGGGTGTGCGAGTGATTAGGCTGCATTCAATCAGCACACCTCTATTCGCGTACACTGATCCTTCTGACAATACTTTTGACTCAGCTCTTGGTATACACTCTATACCATTGCACTCCACAAAGTCATGGATTATTCACAGTTGGTTGACTTGATGTGAGACCACTAATATATGTGCAGTGTGAATATTAATAACTTCTCGACTTGTACCTTAGTATTAATCTCTTAAACTTATCAGGAGGCATAGCTCAGTGGTAGAGCAATCGACTGCAGATCGAGAGGTCACCTGTTGAAACCCCGGTTGCCCCCTTTCAATGTTATTTACCCGCAAATTTTTTCAAACTTCATAATAATGATACCTGTTTTATTCACGGCCAAACTCAATTTTCTAACTGTATGCAAAAACGCCAAAACATTTCTTTTTTAGTTTCTGTGTTTCTACGAAGTTACAAAAATTGTACACTCGAAGAATTCGTAAACCACTCGCCTGCGGCTCGTGATTTACAAAGTCTTCTCGTGTTCTACCAACATCCCGCGTGGTTTATCAGCCTATAACCCATAGAAACTTGTGGTCTATTACTTATACAACAAATTACTTCTTTGTTTGCTGATTGTTGTTCTCTGAGCTTTTTGGAAATACTTTTCAGTTGCGTTTTCTGAAGAAGTGGTCACAAGTCGTAAACTGATTCAGAAATTCATTTTGTAACTTCACTGATGATTTCACGAGTGATTACGAGAACAAAATGACTTGAGATTGTTCCAGGAGTGGACTGAATCTTTCAGTCACAGTCAAAACATTAAAGATTTTCAGAAGTGTAGCAGCTCTCGTAAGCTGCTATTGTTTGGTCATTGTAGCAGCTGTTATTGTTTTAGGGCTAGGGGCATTGTTTCTGTTGTTTGTGTTTTTGTATTTTGGCGGAGTAGTGAGCGGGCGTGCAATGCCCACTACCCGATAGGCCCAAGCCGCAGGGTGGGGGGTGCAAACCGAAACGACAAGGGAAAGCCAGGGAGAGGGGGCACCTCCATACGGAGCCAGCCCGCCAACTTCGCCGGGGAATCGAACCCCGCCTCACCCACACTGAAAAAATTGAAAACTAGACAAGAGACAGAAAGAGACAAGCAGTAGAGCTGATAGTAACGACAACAACTTGGTCAGATCGCCAAGATTGATGAAGCAGTCACAACGATTAAAACGAAGGCAACAGAAAGAACCTGCAGCCAGGAGGAAGAAGAAAGGAATATACATCGGAGCAGCAACATCACAGATGGAAAATGAGACTCGAACCACTAAGGGAACAGATGAATCCATTACCACCCCATTGGCGAACAAAAAGGCGCCTACGTCGACGAGACCTAAAACGCTTAAAAAACAGTGGTAAGTAGAAAAGTAAGCGAGCTTTTAAGCCGGCAATCAGGGCCACAGCGGAAGGCCTAGAAGACCTGAACCTGTACTCGTTCCTCTGATTCCAGAGTAAATATTTTAAGACATGCAGCAAGTAGACAAAAACACGTGAAACAGCAGATAATTCGTCTGGTGCAAAGCCGAAGAATACATGACGTAAAACAAGGGACGGAGCGAGCGGCGCCGAACGAAAGAGCAAGGACTGAACCCAATCCACACCACTCTTCGCAAGAGGGCAGTGAAAGAACAGATGGTCTGCCGACTCCAAGGAGTGGCGACAAAAACACGCGGGAGGAAGGTCGTAACCAAAAGAGATAAGACGATCCATTGTAAATAGGACGCCGTGGCACACTTTCCAGGAGAGGTCGGCAACGCCACGATCGAGGGGCATATAGAAGAGCTGCGACCAGGTAGATGGCCAGTATAAATCACCAAAAACTGGACGAAATTTTGAAACGCAGTGTGGAACCACAGTGGCAAGCTCTAACAAATGCGAATAGGTGGATTTACAAGACACGGTGGACACAGGGGTCCTGATATCACCAGATCCGCAGATGGACACGATGCCAGAGGAGCTGCAAGAACCCCCCACAACGCACCACGCACGAAACAAAGACTCATAGAAACGCGGTAGGCGACTCAGGATGAAAGTAGAAGGGGAAGAGATGACAGCGGAAGGGTCGACACCAAACCGGTCAAAACACCAATATGTGAGAAGAGAGACCCAGGAATTTGGCGAAGTCACAAAACGTCTAAACCACTGGACAAGGAGCGCCTGAACTTTCAGTTCTATAGAGACTACAGCAAAACCGCCACAGTCCTTTGGTTGGACAACAACTTTCCTGTTTACCTTGTCTTTCTTACCCGACCAAAAAAAAACCAAACAGGAGGGAGTTCAATTCTTTCAAAAACCAGCGAGGCATATGGACCAAAGAGGCCACGTACCAAACGCGTGACAGGGCGAGAGCATTGGCCACAAGCGCCTTTCCGGAGAGGGACAGAGAACGAGAGCTCCAGGAAGTGAGGCACTTGGAGACCGCATCAATGCGCGGACGCCAGTTAGCCTCATCCAAATCGCCAAACCCAATGAAAACCCCCAAGACCTTAATCATTTTGTTGGACCAGTCGATGGCCACCGGGGAATCGGAACAATTCCGCCAGGACCCGAGCCACAAACCTCTGCATTTGCCCAGGTTCAGTCTGGAACCTGAGGCCTTCTCAAAGAGGCTGTAGGTGTCGAAAACAGCCTTAACACCGAGATCTGAGGACACAATAGCAGTAGTGTCATCAGCATACAAAGAGACAACAGGGAGAACAGACGAGATGCCAGGCAGAGACAGACTGACAATGTCCGGATGACAACGCAAGCAAGAGGCAAGAACTTCCATGGTAAGTACATAGAGCAAAGGGGAGAGAGGGCATCCTTGCCTCACGCCCCTCGAAGGGTAAAACACCGAAGTGCTGTAGCCGTTTACTAACACACAACTACGAATGTTGGTGTATAGGAGTCGAACCCACCTAATAAAGGAAGGTCCGAAGCCCATGCGAGAAAGAGTACTAAACATAAAATCCCAGTCTACTCTGTCAAAGGCCTTCTCCTGATCCAATGATAAAAGCGCAGCGGGCACATCAACTTCACTGGTATAGCTCACCAAGTCGCGTAGAAGAGATACATTTTCACCAATGAAGCGCCCCGGCACCCCACATGTTTGATCCCTGTTAACCACAAGATGGATAATCTTCAGGAGCCTCCCCGCAATGACGCGGGCACACAGCTTGTAATCCACGTTGAGGAGGGAGATAGGACGCCAGTTCTTCCGGTCTAACCTATCTCCCTTCTTGAAGCTTAAAGAAATCAGGCCTTTCCTCAGAGACGAAGGCAGCAGCCCAGACACATAGGATTCATTGAAAACCGCGACTAAATCACTACCAATTAGGTCCCAGAAAGTCCAATAGAACTCAACAGGGAGGCTGTCGGAATCCGGAGATTTACCTCTGGCCATACCCTGAAGAGCCGAAAAAGTCTCTTCCCGTGAGAGAAGCCCCTCACAAGTTGGAACCTCATCGGGGGGAAGGACAAGGCGCAAGTTATCTAACATAGCTGATTGAATCTGCAGATCGACCGGTTCCTTTGTAAAAAGAGAGGAGTAAAAAGAATACCAGGCCTTACGGATGCCATCAAGGTCAGAAACGACAACATCACCATCACCATGAATGGCAGAAAACCAGTTGGTAGCCCCATTTTTCTTTTCAAGACGGAGGAAAAAGGAAGTAGAAGCTTCCCCATCCTCCGCCCAGCGAACCCGGGCACGAACTTTGGCCGCTTGGGCATCAACTTTGTCAAGCTCCGCAATCTTAAGGAGAGTTGCTTTGTAAACCTCAAAGCAAGAAGTGATACCTTCATCAAAACGAAGCTTCAGGTGGCTAGCCAAGGACAGCAGAACCTGCCTGGTAGCATCACTCTCACGCTTTTTAACAGAGCCATACTGAACCGCGATGTGCTTAAACTTCCTTTTGCCCACATCCCACCACTGACAGAGGGACGGGAAATGATTCTTCTTGGTTCGCCACCACTTCCAAAAATCATTAATCTCGTCCCGAAACAAAACATCAGAGAGGAGGGAGATATTAAATTTCCACCTCCCAGGCCCACGAGGCATAACATCGGGCACACGGTCAGTCAGAGAAACCAAGGAATGGTCTGAGAAGGGACATGGATAAATGACACAGGACGAAACAAAAGACGACCAGGCAAAGGGGACACCAATGAGGTCAATCCTTGATGAAATGGAGCCATCGGCCTTCGTCCAGGTAAAAGACTTGTCAGTAGGATGACACAAGCGCCAGGCATCGAGAACGCAGCAATCACGAAAGAGAGCTGTTAACATAACAGAACTCTCCCTACTATAGTCCAGAGGGGAGGAACCACGACGATCCATAGCACGATCGACGACGGAATTAAAATCACCACACAAGACAGTCTGAACAGATGGATCAACCTGAGAGAGCACATAAGCAAAGAAAACGTCGCGATCAGGGCGCACATTCGGCGCATAAATGGATACAACACGAAATGATTTATCGTGAAAAGAGAAGTCACAGGCCACAAAACGACCATCATCGTCACAGAGAGAATTCTTCAGAACCAAAGAAGACTTGAAAAGGATTGCAGTTCCTCTAGAATGATTGGTACCAGGTGAAAAGGCAACCCGGAAACCAAAAGAACTAAACCACGAAGAACATTCTTCAAGAGACAAGGCATGCACCTCTTGTAGACAGACGACGTCTGAGCACAGTCGGGACAACCAATGCAGAAACGCAATTCTCTTATTTACGTCCCTTAAACCATTGACGTTCAAAGTGACGACTGAAATGGGCATGACTACGGTTAAACGTTAGATTCACCGGGAGGGTCACCTCGTCTAGAGGTAGACCGCGACCGGGCACTCGAAAGGTTAACGCGGGGGTTGATTCTCCTCCTCCGTGAACTAGAAGTCGAAACCGAAGACCTCTCAGCATCAGCTGAAGGAGAGGTTTCAGAGGACTCCGAAGAGGAGTCCTTCTCCAAAGACCGTTTCTTGAGGTTCAGCTCTGCCATAATAGCATCAGAGACCCCGATGGAATCACCAGCTGGAGCGCCAACGGGGCCGACAGCTAAGCCAATGTTGGTCTCCACCAGGGAGTCAACAAGGCCATCAGAACATGGATGAGAAACCAACTCATTGGAATCACCAGCCGAAGCGCTAGTAGGGTCGCCAGCTAAATCAACAATATTCTCCACAAGGGAGTCAACAGGACCATCAGAACATGGTTGGGAAACCAACTCATCCAATTCATTATCCCTCAATTCAATAGGAGTACCGGAAGAAACAATCACATCACCCCCGAGGGGTTCGTTATTAACAGGGTCCTGGGACTTAAACAAATCCTGGCTAGCAGGATCAATGCCCAAGTCTCCACTAGAGTCACCAGCAGTGGGAGTAGCCGGACTCTCCAAGGCAGGAGGATCATCAGCATTGTCATTTTGATCCCCATTCTCACGGGGAGAACCCCCATCAACAAGGTCCTCGCCTTCATCCAAAGGAGCGTTCTTGTCGGGACAATTCCGACTAAAATGGCCTTCTTGCAATGGAGACATTTCCCTTTCAAAGGACAATTGGAGGCCTTGTGCCCCACAGCGCTACAAATGTTGCACTGGATTGACTGACCTCTGTGCCACAAACGAGCTCAGTGGTAGAGCATTCGACTGCAGATCGAGAGGTCACCGGTTCGATCCCGGTTGCCCCCTTATTGCTTTATTTTCTCAGGTACTTTTTCTCACTTTCAAATTGTTGTAGCTGTTTTAGTTATGACCTTAGTTCTTTGATTTTCTATTTTGTCGTAAATATACGGGAAAAAACTAAAAATATGTTTTCTGACTCTCTTAGAAAGTGCATAAAGATAACTATTTTGTTTTTTTTTTGCTTTAATTGAGGTTTTAAAATTTTGTTTAATTTCACATATTGTTGTTTAATCTATCAAACACAACTTTGTTATTGTATAGCAAGGTCGTCTTGGGGTAAATACGAGCGTTCTGATTGGTTCT
Organism: Micromussa lordhowensis; assembly: GCA_964020085.1. Lineage (NCBI taxonomy): Eukaryota > Metazoa > Cnidaria > Anthozoa > Scleractinia > Lobophylliidae > Micromussa > Micromussa lordhowensis. Next base: position 2,744,503 of record OZ026601.1, read on the forward strand.
TGTTTGGTCGGGGTTTGCCTTACGCGGGTCGTTTCCATCAAAAGCCGTGTAGTTTTTCGTTTTCGAAAGCCGGAAAGTTCAAGGCCCGAGTGCCATATAATAACATAGTTACTTAATTGGCATGTTCGAGCCTTACTGGGAACTGTTGGCCCTCGGTTGTTTATGTACGCACCTACGCTTAATTATCAATTGTCATTGGTTAGTGGTTGACTTGATTTATGTGCAGTGTGAATATTTGATCCAATTCAGTTCACGCCGCTTTTTTTGCTACTAATTAAGGGTGTTTGTTGATGAGGTCCTTGATGGCCCATCCAAACCAAAGTAACAAAAAGATATTGTGAATTCTTGTTTGGTTATGAAGACAAATAACCTGCAGAAAAAATGTCGTATTGCAATTTAGACTTGCGGTAAATAGGAGCGTTCTGATTGGTTGTAGCTTCATCGGAAGTTGCCATATGAACCGTTCCATCATAATTCGTGTATCTTTTTTTCGTTTTCGAAAGCCGGTGAATTCAATGGCCAAGTGCCATGTAATAATCTGCTTAGTAACCTGGCTTGTTCAAGCACTACTGGGGAATGTTGGCCCTCGGTCGTTTTTGTACGGCCCATGCAAGCTTAATTGGTGCGCTCGGTCTGTACTGCCACGACCTCGGCCAATGTTCTCCAATGCGGCCATATAAGCCACATAAAATTACTTAATAATCACGCGACATGTAACCTAAATTAAAATTTTAAATTTGGCGCGAACATTTAAGTCAAGGGGGTATAGCTCAGTGGTAGAGCATTCGACTGCAGATCGAGAGGTCACCGGTTTAATCCCGGTTGCCCCCTTTTAAGGTTATTTATCCGAACGTTTTTTAAACTTCATAATAAGGGTACTTTTTTATATTTCTGCCTGGTCACGGTTTTAGTTACCGCCTAGTTAATGTATTCTTTTAGTTTCTGTGGTTCTACGGAGTTACAAAATCACAGTTCATGTTTTCTGCAAGCTAACATTGGACACGTTTTTCTTTCAGCTTTTTAATGCTACCCAAACATTGAAATTCTTGATTTTCAGGCATAAAAACAAAACTTTGTTGTTTCGCCTTGCTGCAGCTTATTAGCAGTTTTCTGGTCCGAGGAATAGCTGACGAAAAACCTAGCAAAATAATTTGTTAGCTACTGCACTGGCCGGGAATCGAACCCGGGCCTCCCGCGTGGCAGGCGAGAATTCTACCACTAAACCACCAGTGCTCGCTTAAAACTTAGCTCCTAATTTGTGAGTCAGGACTCTCACAGCCAGGTTTCTATGATCTACACACTGCGAGAAACATTCGGCGATTCTATAGGAGGCGGAATGCAAACAAGTTGTAAATGTGAGGGTGATTAGGTTGCACTCAATCAACACGCCTCTATTCGCTTCAGACAGACCCTTCTGACTATAATTCTGACTCAGAAGTATTGTCTTGGTATATTCTCTATACCATTTCACTCGACAAAGTCATGGATTATTCACAATTGGTTGACTTGATGTGAGACCACTAATATATGTGCAGTGTGAATATTAATAACTTCTCGACTTGTACTTTAGAATTAATTACTCAAAGTTAGAAGAAAATTTTATCAGAGGGCATAGCACAGTGGTAATAATGATACCTGTTTTAGTTACGGCCTCAGTTCTCTAAATCTCCATGTTCTAACTCTATGCACAACTGCCAAAAATGTCTTTTTTAGTTTCTGTGGTTCTGTGTTACAAGAATCGCAGCTTATTCTTTCTGTAAGCTAACATCATACACTTTTTACTTTTAGCTATTTTAAGTAAATACTTAACTCTTAAAATATTTGATTTTACATCAAAACAAAAGTCTGTTGTTTCGCCTTTGCAGCTTATCAGCAGGTTTTGGACCGGGGAACAGCTGATGAAAAACCTGAAATGTTCTACGGCTATATTAAATTGCCAAGTGAGCGTTGAGATCCCATTTATCGTACATAATTTAGAAATGTCGTTCGAATTAATGAATTTCTTAAAACTACTGATCGGATGTACGCTCACCATAGACCAGAACGTTGTCAAGTATCAAGTAAGTGAAATATATAACGTTGAACAATACATGTACATAACTATCAAGAAATTATTTCTTTGTTTGCTATTGTTGATCTGAGACTTTTGGAAATATTTTTCAGTTGCGTTTTTCTGAGAAAGTGGTCAAGTCTTATCCTGATTCCGAAATTCATTTTGTAACTTTACTGATGATTTCAAGAGTGATTACGAGAACAAGACTATACGTAGTTCAAGCATAATACAGACTGGACTGAATCTTAATTCGAAATCTTTAAAACATTAAATATTCATAAGGTCTCAACTCGGACCTTAGATTTAGCAAGTTCAATTTCGCACTTTGTAATCATTAGGGGGGCATAGCTCAGTGGTAGAGAATTCGACTGCAGATCGAGAGGTCACCGGTTCGATCCCGGTTGCCCCCTTACTGCATAATTCTCTCAGGTATTTTTTCTCACAGCTGTTTCAGTTATGACCTTGGTTCTTTGATTTTCTATTTTGTTAAACTGTCAAAATACGGAAAACGATGCTTAAAAAATGTTTTCGAACTCTCTTAGAATGTAAAAAAGATAACGATTCTGTTTTTTTGCTTTCACTGAGGTTTAAAAATTTTCTTTTTCCTAAATATAACAAACACAACTGTGTTATTGTGTTGCAAGGTAGTCTTGAGGTAAATACGAGCGTTCTGATTGGTTCTTGCTTCGTCGGGGTTTGCCTTACGCCGAAATTTGCCATATCAATCGTTTCCATCATAAGTCGTGCATTTTTTTCGTTTCGAAAGCCGGTAAATTCAAGGCCCGAGTGCCATGCAATAACCTGCTTAGTAACCTGGCCTGTTCAAACCTTACTCGGGAATGTGGGCCCTCGGTCGTTTTTGTACGGCCCAAGCTTAATTGGTGCGCTCGGTTTGTATTGCCACGACCTCGCCCAATGTTCTCCAATGCGGCCATATATAAAATTACTAATAATCACGCGACATGTAACCTAAATTAAAATTTTAAAATTTGTCGCGAATATTTAAGTCAAGGGGGTATAGCTCAGTGGTAGAGGATTCGACTGCAGATCGAGAGGTCACCGGTTCAATCCCGGTTGCCCCCATTCAAGGTTATTTACCCAAACGTTGTTTTTAACTTAATAATGGTACTTTTTTATATTACGGCCTGGGCACGGTTTTAGTTACCGCCTAGTCAATGTGCTCTTTTAGTTTCTGTGTTTCTACGGAGTTACCAAATCACAGTTCATGCTTTCTGCAAGCTAAAATTGCACACGTGTTCTTTCAGCTTATTAAAGTTACGCAAACATTGAAATTCTAGATTTTCAGGCATAAAAACAAAAGTATGTTGTTTCGCCTTGCAGCTTATCACCAGTTTTCTGGTCCGAGGAAAAGCTGACAGAAAACCTAGCAATTAATAATTTGTTAGCTACTGCACTTGCCGGGAATCGAACCCGGGCCTCCCGCGTGGCAGGCGAGAATTCTACCACTGAACCACCAGTGCTCGCTTACAATTTAGCTCCTAATTTTTGGGCCAGCTCTCTCACAGCCAGGTTTCTCTGCTGTACACAGTGCGAGAAAAATTCGGCGATTGTATAGGAGGTGGAATGCAAACAAGTTGTGGGTGTGAGGGTGATTAGGTTGCACTCAATCAATACGCCTCTATTTGTGTACACTGCCTTCTGACAATACTTCTGACTCAGCTCTTGGTATATCTCTATACAATTGCACTCGACAAAGTCGGACCACTAATATATGTGCAGTGTGAATATTAATAACTTCTCGACTTGTACTTTAGAATTAATTACTCAAAGTTAGAACTAAATTTTATCAGAGGGCATAGCTCAGTGGTAATAATGGTACCTGCTATAGTTACGGCCTCACTTCTCTAAATCTCCATGTTCTAACTCAATGCAAAAACGCCAAAAAATGTCTTTTTTAGTTTATGTGGTTCTGTGCTACAAGAATCACAACTTATTCTTTCTGTAAGCTAACATCATACACGTTTTACTTTTATCTATTTTAAGTAAATACTTTTAACTCTTAAAATATTTGATCTGTTGTTTCGCCTTTGCATCAGCAGTTTTTGTACCGGGGAACAGCTAATGAAAAACCTAGGAAAATGAAAAATACTGCACTGGCCGGGAATCGAACCCGGGCCTCCCGCGTGGCAGGCGAGAATTCTACCACTGAACCACCAGTGCTCGCTTAAAAATAACAATACTTCTGACTGACTGAGCTCTTGGTATACTCTCTATACTACTGCACTCGACATTCACCATAAATTACTCACAATTGGTTGACTTGATGTGAGACCACTAATATGTGTGCAGTGTGAACATTAATAATTCTCGACTTGTACTTTAGAATTAATCACTCAAAGTTAGAACTAAATTTCATCAGAGGGCATAGTTCAGTGGTAATAATGGTACCTGTTTTATTTACGGGTTTAGTTATCTAAATATCCATTTTCTAACTCCATGCAAAAACGCCAAAAAATGTCTTCTTTTAGCTTCTGTGGTTCTATAAATTTAAAAGAAAATGTACACCTTTTACTTTAAAAAATTTTAAAGTTATGCAAATATTGAAACTACTAAACTCTTTAAACATTTGATTTTACATCAAAACAAAAGTCTCTTGTTTCCCCTCACAGCTTATCAACACTTTTTGGACCGACAAGCAACTGATTAAAAACCTAGCAAAATAACTTTTTAGTTAGTGCACTGGCCGGGAATCGAACCCGGGCCTCACGCGTGGCAGGCGAGAATTCTACCACTGAACCACCAGTGCTCGTTAGAAAACGTGATGATGAGGTCCTTGATTGGTTCGAATTAATGAATGTCTTGCGGGAACTACTGATCCGATGTACGTCCACCATAGACCAGAACGTTATCAAGTATATCTACTAAGTGAAATATATAACGTTAAAAATGCTTGTAAATAGTCTAAATAACTATACAACAAATTACTTCTTTATTTGCTGATTATTGTTCTCTGAGCTTTTTGGAAATATTTTTCAGTTGCGTTTTTCTGAGGAAGTGGTCACAAGTGGCAAACTGATTCAGAAATTCATTTTGTAACTTCACTGATGATTTCACGAGTGATTACGAGAACAAAATGACTTTAGATAGTTCCAGGAGTGGACTGACTCTTTCAGTCGCAGTCAAAGACATTAAATATTTATAACAATTGTACCTTAAAAGTAGCCAGTTAAATTTACAACTTAATTGATATCAGGGGGCATAGCTCAGTGGTAGAGCATTCGACTGCAGATCGAGAGGTCACCGGTTCGATCCCGGTTGCCCCCTTATTGCTTTATTTTCCCAGGTATTTTTTCTCACTTTCAAATTGTTTTAGTTACGACCTTAGTTCTTTGATTTCCTATTTTGTCGTAAATATACAGGAAACAAAACTAAAAATATGTTTTCTGACTTAAAATATCTTTCATGACTCTCTAAGAAAGTGGATAAAGATTACTATTTTGTTTGCTTTCACTGAGGTTTTAAAATTTTGTTTAATTTCACATATTATTCTTTAATCTATCAGACATAACTTTGTTATTGTATAGCAAGGTAGTCTTGGGGTAAATACGAGCGTTCTGATTGGTTCTTGCTTCGTCAGGGTTTGCCTTACGGATCGTTTCCATCAAAAGCCGGTAAATCCAAGGCCGAGTGCCATATAATAACATAGTTACTGACCTGGCATGTTCGAGCCTTACTGGGAACTGTTGGCCCTCAGTCGTTTTTGTACGCACCTATGCTTAATTGGTGTGCTCGGTCCGTATTTCCACGACCTCGTGCTAATATAGTCGGTAGAGCATGAGACTTTGAACGGACGTGTTTGAAGAGCTCCGCGATCCGTTTTTCCCGTTAGCGCCTTTGAGGTTTGTTCTCTGGTTTCCTGGTTTTGGTAGATTGTAACAGGCCTTTTGGCCACTTTTTGCTTCGAGATTATAAGTGGCATCGCTTCTTCGTAGCCGTTTAATTTCGAAGTTTGGATAATGGAAAGTTCTGTTGAAAGTGAAGTCGTTACGAATTTGAATATGGAAAGTTCTGTTGGCGCCAAAACTGTCCCGGAGGGTACTGATGGTGCTGTGGATAATGTCCCTGGAGAGAGTCTTGAGAGTGTTAATGATGTAAACACGACTTCCACTGACGATAATGGGGCTTCACAATTTGCTGATGGTCCGAATGAACTTCGATCGTATGTAAATGCAGATTCCTATGCCTCGAGAGCGGCCAGAACGGCTGGTCGTGTTTCTTCTGATAAACCAACCTGGCGGCGTCCTACTCATTCCGCGGCTAATGATATGCCAAAACGCCCCAGAACAGCTTTATTTACGCCATCACGTTCCACATCAGCGAGATCTGTCTTTGAAGCCTTGAGTATGGCACATATTGACGCATCGGATATTCAGTGCATGCAACGAAAGATGAACAGTGAGGTTGTAATTACTTTCAAGTCAGTGGATGTTAAGGAAAAATTTCTTCGTTTAAACGCTCTCACCGTTGGAGAGTACAGCTACGCGACGCAAGACATTGATCGCCCTATGACCTTTTTGACAATATACGACGCTCCATTTGAACTGAGCGATTTGGCCATTATCAGGCGGCTTGCTCCCTTTTGCGAGGTTGTACATTATCGTCGGGGCAAATTCGATTTTATGCCAGGAGTCTACAATGGCCTACGTCATTACCGCGTGAGGGTAACAAAGCCTGTTCCAAGTTTTATCCGGTTTGGTAAATACCAGATTTTTTTGAAGCATGACGGCCAGGTACCAACCTGTCGGCGCTGTAACCTCGCTGGTCATTTTAGTAATGATTGCAACCTGAAGGTTTGTTTTAATTGCGAAAACATCGGGCATGAGGCTGGTTCGTGTCCGGCGCCACCTTTATGCCATTTTTGCAAAGAAGCTGGCCATACTAGCCGCGAATGCGGTTATTCTTGGGTTTCGTCATTAATCAGGGGTACCACAACAGATGAGTCAACCCCTGTTAATGTGGATCGTTCCGATGGGGAAGATAGTGAGGCCTCCTTCAAGACCCGATCGGGAGACTCATTTAAATGGGCCGATGATTCGGACCTTTCCGATGAGGGTGAAGAGGATGATGATTTTAGAGATGCCGAGGCGCAACCTCTTGCTGCGGCTTTGCCCGTGAGTACGTTGCCCGCTGATCCGTCCTTCTTTGACCCATCTGAGAATGAGCCAGCTGCCACTGAACCATCGACCGCTGAGTCGACAGCTGTTGGGCCGTCTGTATTAGCTGCTGTACTGCCTACAGAATCTCTGCCTGATGCCCAACCAAATCAAACTGCCGAGAACCAGGCCTCCCCGGCCGACCATGACACCGATGTATTAGCTGCTGTACTGCCTACAGAATCTTTGCCTGATGCCCAGCCAAATCAGACTGCCGAAAACCAGGTCTCCCCGGCCGACCATCAGCCTGATGGAGTACTAGATTCCCAGGGCTTCATAAAGCCCCCAGTCGTAGTAATTGATGACCTAAGTCAACCATCTGATCCTTCAAGTGCGCTTCATTCTTCAGCTAGTAAAAGCCGGGTTCCCGTCCGTGTTCCTAGACTTACCCGCCGTACCTTCGCTGTGGCTCCTACAGCTCTAGAAGCAGCCGCCCTCCGCAAGAAGAATCACCCTTTTGTCTCTGGAGAGTCGCAGACTCCCGCTGCCTGTTCTACGCCCATGGAGACTACGGTAGACCTAAAACGCAAGGCTCAAGCCCAGGCCGACGCTCCCCCCAAGGAGAGGCGGGAGAAGAAAAAAGGCAGGAAGTAGATAGTTTTACCTTTTTTCCCAGTTTTTCGAGTCCTTTTTCCAAGACATTTTCAAGGTTTTGACTATTAATGCGAGGGGTTTGGGGAGTCCCCTTAATAATAACCTCCTCTTTGATCTCATTGAGAAATCTGCATGTGATATTTGTTTCGTTCAGGAAACTTTAGTTAGTTCTGAGGCAAAGATCAAAGTTCTTTCCCGTAGATGGCTGGGCCGTAGTTATTGGTCCCCCTCAATTGGCAAACAGGGAGGTGTTGCCGTTTTAATATCTCCCAAGTGCTCCGATGAAGTAGTGTCTTGGAAAAAGGACTCTAATGGGCGTATAATTAGTATTCTGGTTAGAATCGACGGTGTAGATCTTAACTTCGTCAATATTTATGCTCCCACCAATCGTACTGATCGAAAATTGTTTTACGAATCCCTTCATGAATACTTTGTTCCTGCGTCCGCTCTCGTGATCGGTGGCGATTTCAATTGTTATGAAAATGCACTCGATAAATTTGGCGGGAATGTTTCAGTCGGTGGTGAATGTAAATCTCTAAAATCTGATTTTGTTTTGGTTGATGCGTGGCGTAAGTTACACCCTAGCGCGCGCGAATTCACCTGGTTCAACCATGATTATTCAATTGCTAGTCGCTTAGACAAGTTCTTTGTCTCAAAGGAGTTGTTTACATCTGATTGCCAATGTGAAATCTCACCTTGTCCGCTATCTGATCACGATTTTGTTTCTTTTGTTTTTGATATCCCTGACGCCGCTAAACGCGGCCCAGGCGTGTGGAAATTAAATAACTCGCTCCTTGATGACAAAAACTTCTGTGGTATTATTCGTAATTTAATTCAAAGTCACGTTTTGTATTTTGCTTCATTTCCGTCTCCTCAAGATTGGTGGGAGTTTTTAAAAGTTTCCATCAAGGAAGAATCGATTTCGTTTTCCCGCCAAAAGCGCCGGCAATTGTGTCGAGATCGTGTTTTTCTAACGAATAAATTAATTAGTCTTCGTCAACGCCTGGTCAACGGTGACAATTTCGTTGTTGATTCTATTCAAGATATAGAATGCCGCTTAAAGGTCATCTACACTAAAGAAATCGAAGGAATTTTAGTCCGCAGTCGAGCGGAATGGCTCGAGGAGGGCGAACGCCCAACTCGTTATTTTTTTCAGCTGCACTCTTCTAATGCGCAGAGAAGCAAAATATCATCGATATATAATTCATCCGGCGTTGAGGTTTCGTCACAAGATGAAATTGAGCAGGCACATTTTGATTTCTATTCTTCCTTGTTTTCGGAAGAACCGGTTGATATGGTTTTCCAGGATGATCTTTTGTCTTCACTTTCTCGCCAGCTGTCGCCTCATCAGTCGTCATTGTGCGAGGGCACAATGACGATTGATGAAATTTCCTTTGCAGTTAAGAACATGAATACGAACAAATCTCCCGGGCCCGATGGTTTAACCGTTGAATTTTATCGTAAATTTTGGGATATATTAGCTCCTCATTTAGTTCTTGTTTTCAACTCCTGTTTTCAAGCTGGTGAGATGTGTGAATCCATGAAAACAAGTAATACTCGCGTGATCTATAAAAAGGGGGATCGGAAATCTCTTAAAAATTGGAGACCGATCTCCCTTCTCAATGTTGATTACAAAATCTGCTCTAAGGCTATCTCTATTCGCCTTTCTAAAGTCCTGGAATTCATTGTTGATCCTGACCAAACATGCTCTGTTCCTGGGCGGAAGATTTCAGTGAATCTTCATACTCTTAGGGATATTTTAGATTACCTTGACCGCACAGGGGAAGCTGGTATTTTAGTAAGTCTTGATCAGGAGAAAGCCTTTGATCGCGTAAACCGTTCTTTTCTACAGAGTTTGCTAACTCGTTTTGGTTTTGGCCCCTCTTTTTGTAACTGGATTAACACATTTTATAAAGGTGCTAATATGCGCGTTATTGTGAATGAATGGCTCACAGAGCCGATCCCTTTGTCTCGCGGCGTTCGCCAGGGGGATTCCCTTTCCCCAATGCTATATATTCTTTGCGTTGAAACTCTTGCATGTCAAATTCGTTCATGCTCCCAAATTGAAGGCTTTCTCTTACCTGGTGCTAACGGGTCTCAATATAAAGTAAGTATTTATGCTGATGACACGACTAGTCTAGTCAAATCTGTTTATTCTCTTGCAGCCCTCTTTCGCGTAATCAACGTGTACGAGAGGGGATCCGGAGCGAAACTCAATGTATCCAAAACAGAGGCCATGTGGCTGGGCGCGTGGCGCTCTCGCGCTGACCAGCCGTTTGGCCTCACATGGGTAACAAAAATGAAAATTCTAGGGGTTGTTTTCGGACAGAACGCAGAGTCTGACAATTGGCGGCCAAAGCTTAAGAAGTTAGAAAATCATCTTAATTTTTGGAAATCTCGTTCTTTATCCCTGGTGGGCAAGTCCCTGATTGTGAATACAATAGGAATTAGCAAACTCCTGTATCTAGCTACTATTCTTCCTGTCCCTCAATGGGTTATTTCGGAGGTAAATAATTTGATTTGGCCTTTCCTATGGGGTTGCCGAATGGAGACCGTCAGCCGACAGTCGTGTCATCAGCCCTTCCTAAAGGGCGGTTTAGGCATCATTAACTTTAAGATCAAGGCAGATGCCTTAAAGTTAGCATCCGTAGTTTCTAATTGCTCCAATGCCGATTCAAAGTCTTTTTATCTCATTAAGTATTTTTTCGGGGCTAAGCTATCTCCAATTCGACCGGAGTGGCGTTTCCTTCGGGATAACTCCTCTCCGAGTGCTCAACTTCTAACACCCTTTTATTCGAATTGCCTTTCTGTTTTGAGCAGTCTCCGCAAGATCTTGTCTTGCCAAGACTGGCGCAATTTTGCTTTTACTTCAAAGAAATGTTATTACACTCTACTTAAGGAAAAGTCATCCTCACCCGTTATTCACCGACATTGGGTCTCGTTTTTAACTATTGGTTTTGACCTGGATCGGCATTGGTCACTTGTTCGTGATGAGTTTTGTGAGAATTTCAAAAATGATTTACTTTGGCTAATTGTATTACGCGCGGTTAAGGTTCGCGATGCATTGAAAAATTGGGGCTACATTAACTCCGATTGCTGTGCGTCGTGCTCTCGAAAGGAAACAATCGACCACTGTTTCCTTAATTGCTCCCGCGTGAAGGCCGTTTGGTCACACTTCTCGCCTTTATTGTCTTCTCTTCTTGGTGTGACATTTTTACCTAACTGCATTTCCGTCTTCTTTTTCCAATGGCCCCGTGCAGACGCTAAGAGTGCACGCTTGGCCAGATTTCTGATTAAAACGACTCTTTACGGAATTTGGAAATTCCGAAATAAAGCCACTTTTCATAATGGTCATGAGGATTCCCAGGCTATTATTCGTTACATTAAAACAGATATCCGGAAAAGAATTTCTTTAGATCACTTTCGCTTGTCGCAGTCCGATTTTGCATCCGCCTGGGAATCTACACTTTGTAAAGTTGCCGACTCTTCTTTTCATGTTCTTCTCTAGTGTAGTCAATTTTATAGTTGGACAGAGACATTCTTGAACAGTGTGAAGCTGAAGTAATACTCTAGGTTTTTATTTTAATACGGAATTTCTATGTGAGGGGCCAGGCCCATGTGCTTTGCACTTTTTATTATGTACATTAGTGGTTTATTGTGAATAAACTCATTTCAAAAGCTAAAAAAATTCGACTGCAGATCGAGAGGTCACCGGTTCGATCCCGGTTGCCCCCTTATTGCTTTATTTTCCCAGGTATTTTTTCTCACTTTCAAATTGTTTTAGTTACGACCTTAGTTCTTTGATTTCCTATTTTGTCGTAAATATACAGGAAACAAAACTAAAAATATGTTTTCTGACTTAAAATATCTTTCATGACTCTCTAAGAAAGTGGATAAAGATTACTATTTTGTTTGCTTTCACTGAGGTTTTAAAATTTTGTTTAATTTCACATATTATTCTTTAATCTATCAGACATAACTTTGTTATTGTATAGCAAGGTAGTCTTGGGGTAAATACGAGCGTTCTGATTGGTTCTTGCTTCGTCAGGGTTTGCCTTACGGATCGTTTCCATCAAAAGCCGGTAAATCCAAGGCCGAGTGCCATATAATAACATAGTTACTGACCTGGCATGTTCGAGCCTTACTGGGAACTGTTGGCCCTCAGTCGTTTTTGTACGCACCTATGCTTAATTGGTGTGCTCGGTCCGTATTTCCACGACCTCGTGCTAATATTCTTTATTATTATATGGCTATTTCCGTGAGCGTGCAAGATGAATCAAATCCTGTGCTGGCTACCCGAGCGGGCAAGTCGGAGCTATCTTGCCCGCCCGTGACTACCCGCCTTGTCCCGTAAGAAAAATTTGCCCGAAAGCCATATAATAAATCGATCCGTTAATGACCAAGCTTGTTCGGTAAGGATGGCTTGATATTGGCCTCGTTACGTTCGTTTTTGCGAGTTTATGGACCTCGACACTGTCTCAGTGTCTTGGCAGATACCCAGCCATCTTGACCTTACACTTGGTCAATAACCCAAATATATGACCCTAGAATCAGCCAATCAGAGCGCCATATAATAGTTATGATAATTTTATCCGAACGTTTTTTTTTTTGACTTCATAATAATGGTACCTGTTTTAGTCACGGCCAAGTTCGCCACAAAAAAAATGTCCTCCTTTAGTTTCTCGGATGTTCTGTGTTACAAGAATGGCAGCTTATGGTTTCTGTAAGATAAAATTGTACACTTTTTACTTTTCGCTATTTTAAATTACGCAAATATTAAAAATACTTAATTCTTGAAATATTTGATTTTACATCAAAACAAAAGTCTGTTGTTTCGCCTTGGAGCTTATCTGCACAAAAAAGCCTGGCAAAATAATTTGTCCCATACTGCACTGGCTGGGAATCGAACCCGGGCCTCCCGCGTGGCAGGCGAGAATTCTACGACTGAACCACCAGTGCTCGCTAAAAAAAAATGGCATAATTTTTGAGCCAGATCTGTTACGGCCAGGTATCTCTGCTTTACACCCTGCGAGAAAATTCGGCGACGCGGCAAGAGTCGCAAAACAAATAAGTTGCTACACCCTTCTGACAATACTGTTGGCTCAGCTCTTGGTATATTCCCTATACCATTGCATTCGACAAAGTCATTGATTAGTGGTTGACTTGATTTATGTGCAGTGTGAATATTTGATCTAATTCAGTTCACGCCGCTTTTTTGTACCTACTAAGGGTGTCTGATCATGAGGTCCTTGATGCCCGTGCTGACGTGTATACTTACCATATTTGTAGGGCATGGTATAATGGCTCATATACCATGGCCTCTAAGCCAATCAAATTCCTTGAATTGCATAATTAATAATTACTAATAATCACCCAACATGTAACCTAAATTCAAATTTTATATTTGGCGCGAACGTTAAAGTCAAGGGGGTATAGCTCAGTGGTAGAGCATTCACAGTTGGTTGACTTGATGTGAGACCACTAATATATGTGCAGTGTGAATATTAATAACTTCTCGACTTCTACCTGAGAATTAATCTCTTAAACTTATCAGGGGGCATAGCTCAGTGGTAGAGCATTCGACTGCAGATCGAGAAGTCACCTGTTCAATCCAGGTTGCCCCCTTTCAAGATTATTTACCCGAGCGTTGTTTTAAACTTCATAACAATGGTACTTTTTTATATTACGGCCTGGTCACGGTTTTAGATAAAGCCTAGTTAATGTGTTCTTTAAGTTTCTGTGTTTCTACGGAGTTACAAAATCACAGTTCATGCTTTCTGCAAGCTAAAATTGAACACGTTTTTCTTTCTTGATTTTCTGGCATCAAAACAAAAGTCTGTTGTTTCGCCTTGCTGCAGCTTATCAGCACTTTTCTGGTCCGAGGAACAGCTGACGAAAAACCTTGCAAAATAGTTTGTTAGCTACTGCACTGGCCGGGAATCGAACCAAGGCCTCCCGCGTGGCAGGCGAGAATTCTACCACTGAACCACCAGTGCTCGTTAGAAAACGTGATGATGAGGTCCTTGATTGGTTCGAATTAATGAATGTCTTGCCGGAACTACTGATCCGATGTACGCTCACCATAGACCAAAACGTTATCAAGTATCTAGTAAGTCAAATGTATAACGTTCAAAAATGCTTGTAAATAACTATACAACAAATTACTTCTTTGTTTGCTGATTGTTGTTCTCTGAGCTTTTTGGAAATATTTTTCAGTTGCGTGTTTCTGAGCAAGTGGTCACAAGTGGCAAACTGATTGAGAAATTCATTTTGTAACTTCACTGATGATTTCACGAGTGATTACGAGAACAAAATGACTTTAGATAGTTCCAGGAGTGGACTGAATCTTTCAGTCGCAATCAAAAACATTAAATATTTATAACATCTCAATTGTACCTTAAAATTAGCCAGTTAAATTTACAACGCAGTTGTTATCGGGGGGCATAGCTCAGTGGTAGAGCATTCGACTGCAGATCGAGAGGTCACCGGTTCGATCCCGGTTGCCCCCTTATTGCTTTATTTTCTAAGGTATTTTTTCTCACTTTCAAATTGTTGTAGCTGTTTTAGTTACGATCTGAGTTCTTTGATTTTCTATTCTGTCGTAAATATACAGGAAACAAAACGAAAAATATGTTTTCTGACTAAACACATGTTTCTGACTCTCTTAGAAAGTGCATAAAGATAACTATTTTGTTTGCTTTCACTGAGGTTAAAAAATTTCGTATAATTTCACATATTGTTCTTTAATCCATCAGAGATAACTTTGTTATTGTATAGCAAGGTAGTTTTGGGGTAAATACCAGCGTTCTGATTGGTTCTTGCTTCGTTGGGGTTTCCCCTACAGGTCGTTTCCATCAAAAGTCGTGTAGTTTTTCGTTTTCAAAAGCCGGTAAATTCAAGGCCCGAGTGCCATATAGTAACATAGTTACTTACCTGGCTTGTTCAAGCCTTACTGGGGAATGTTGGCCGTCGGTCGTTTTTGTACGGCCCAAGCTTAATTGTTGCGCTCGGTCTGTACTGCCACGACCTCGCCCAATGTTCTCCAATGTGGCCCCAGAATTAGCCAATCACAGCGCCATATAAGCCATATAAGCCACATAAAATTACTAAGAATCACGCGACATTTAACCTAAATTATAATTTTAAATTTGGCGCGAACATATAAGTCATGGGGGTATAGCTCAGTGGTAGAGCATTCGGCTGCAGATCGAGAGGTCACCGGTTGCCCCCTTTTAAGGTTATTTACCCGAACGTTGTTTTAAACTTCATAATAATGGTACTTTTTTATATTTCGGCGTGGTCACGGTTTTAGTTACCGCCTAGTTAATGTGTTCTTTTAGTTTCTGTGTTTCTACGGAGTTACAAAATCACAGTTCATGCTTTCATCAAGCTATAAAATTGCACACGTTTTACTTTCAGCTTTTTAAAGTTACCCAAACATTCTTGATTCTCAGGCATCAAAACAAAAGTCTGTTGTTTCGCCTTGCTGCAGCTTATCAGCACTTTTCTGGTCCAAGAAACAGCTGACGAAAAACCTAGCAAAATCATTTGTTAGCTACTGCACTGGCTGGGAATCAAACCCGGGCCTCCCGCGTGGCAGGCGAGGATTCTACCACTGAACCACCAGTCAGTGTTCGGTTAAAACTTGGCTCCTAATTCGTGAGCCACGACTCTCACAGCCAGGTTGCTCTGCTCTACACACTGCGAGAAAAATTCGGCGATTCTATAGGAGGCGGAATGCAAACAAGTTGTAAATGTGAAGGTGATGAGGCTGCACTCAATCAACACGCCTCTATTTGCGTAAACTGACCCTTCTGACAATACTTCTGACTCAGCTCTTGGTATATTCTTTATACCATTGCACTCGACAAAGTCATGGATTATTCACAATTGGTTTACTTGATGTGAGACCACTAATATATGTGCAGTGTGAATAGTAATAACTTCTCGATCTGTACTTTAGAATTAATTTCATATCAGAGGGGCGCTCACTCAAAGTTAGAACTAAATTTTATCAAAGGGCACAGCTCAGTGGTAATAATTGTACCTGTTTTAGTTACGGCTTCAGTTCTCAATTTCCTAACTCAGTGCAAAAACGCCAAAAAAATGTCTTTTTTTTTAATTTCTGTGTTTCAAGAATCACAGCTTATTCTTTCTGTAAGCTAACACCATGCACTTTTTACTTTTAGCTATTTTAAGTAAACCTCTTAAAATATTTGATTTAACATCAAAACAAAAGTCTGTTGTTTCGTCTTTGCAGCTTATCAGCAGGTTTTGGACCGGGGAACAGCTGATGAAAAACCTGGCAGAATGAAAAACACTGCACTGGCCGGGAATCGAACCCGGGCCTCCCGAATTCAGAAATTCATCTTGTAACTTCACTGATGATTTCAAGAGTGATTACGAGAACAAATTGACTATAGGGAATTCAAGCATAATACAGACTGGACTGAATCTCTTTATTCATAACGTCTTAACTTGATATCATCACGGGGGCATAGCTCAGTGGTAGAGCATTCGACTGCAGATCGAGAGGTCACCGGTTCGATCCCGGTTGCCCCCTTACTGCTTGCCTAATTCTCTCAAGTGTTTTTTTTTTCACTTTCAAATTGTTGTAGCTGCCGTTCAGTTATGACCTTGGTTCTTTGATTTTCTATTTTGTTAAACTGTCCAAATACAGGAAACGATGCTAAAAATTTGTTTTCGAACTCTCTTAGAATGCATAAAAGATAACGATTCTGTTTTTTTGCTTTCACTGAGGTTTTGAAATTTCCTTTCCGTTTTTTCAACTTCATTATAATGGTACCTGTTTAGTTACGGCCTCAGTTATCTAAATCTCCTCATTTTTCAGTTTTCGTTTTCCACTTTCTAACAATTTTAGCTTGCAGAAAGCATGAGCTGTGATTGCGAGAAAAATTCGGCGATTGTATAGGAGGCGGAATGCAAACAAATTGTAAATGTGCGGGTGATTAGGCTGCACTCAATCAACACGCCTCTAATAGACCTTTTTACCGATACGGCGGCCATCTTGAATTCTATTGTTTTGACTGAGAAATTATGGGCTGCCGAGGGGGCAATCGCTGGAAATTTTATCGTATACACAGCTTTCAGGATAAATTTTTACTGCTTGTCTCTCATATTCCATAACAAATATTACAAGCGTTACATCTTTCCGTCACGATATTTGGCAGTTGTTCCTATGGTTATCGAAAAATTATTGTTAAAAGTTATCACGCCACAGGATTCTTTTTAATTATTTCTCATCTGCCCCCTGGGCATCCCATAATTTCCTCGGAATTCAAGATGGCCGCCGTATCGGTAAAAAGGTCTATTGCGTAAACTGACCCTTCTGACAATACTTCTGACTCAGCTCTTGGTTTACACTCTATACCTTCTATCCTTCTATGCTGCTGTGCTCCGGGCCTGGTGTGCCATTGGTGGCTCTGTTGCCCCTTCTGGCACTCCCTCCATTAGTGGCCTCTCTGGTGTTAGGGTTTTGGTTTCCACTGTTACTTGTAAATCCACTTACGCGCGCCTTCTTGACCTAACACATGTTGTTCCGCACTGTGTTAGCAAGTTTCGTCCTGTCTTTGGTGACTTGTACTGGTCCTCTACGTGGACCCAACTATCCTTTATGCCACTAGACCGCAAGGTGATTGATTTGGCCTGGAAAGTGTCCCATGGTGCTCTTCTCACCATGGACCGTCTCCTTTCCTTCGGTTATAGCCTCCCCGCTGCTTGTTTCTGTGGCTTTCATCTCGAGTCAGCTGAGCACCTGTTTTTCCACTGCCCTCTTGCTAAGAGCGGTATCGATTGGATCCAGTCCCTCCTCTTTCGGGCTGCCCCTCTTTCCCCTTCTATTGTGCTGCGTCACGTTCTTTTTGGTTTTAGTCCGGATGAGTTGCTTGTCGTTCCCCGGGTTTTTGTCTATCTGCTCCACTCACTCAAATTTTTGGTCTGGTCACAGCGGAATGATTGTCGTTTTCGGTCCTCTCGTCCTGGGGCTGTTGCCCTTCTCGCTGCTCTCAAAGCCCGCTTGCGTTTCTACCTTCCTTTGTTTTTCAAGCGTTTTGTCTCGCCTCGTCGTAAGCGCTATTTTTTGCGCCACTGGGGCGCCTCCGGTGTCGTTTGTTCTACTACTTGTGGGGAGCTTGTCTTCCATCTTTGAGCCTTTTCTCCATATTAGCTGTATTCTGGGGCTTTTTGCTAAGTTGTTACCCTGGTTCCGTTGTACATGCTCGGTGTTGAGTTCGGTCTGAAGCTGGTTTCGTGTCTTTAATTTTTGAGTGTTTTGGTGAGGCGGGGTTCGATTCCCCGGCGAAGTTGGCGAGATGGCTGCGTTTAGTGGGGTCTCCCTCACCTTGGCTGCCTAGTCACTTGGACTGCACACCCCTCCTTGTTGACTAGTGCTTATCTATGGGTGGTGAGCATTGCACTCCCCGCTCACTACTCCGCCAAAATAAAAAAAAAAAACTTCTGACTGACTGAGCTCTGGGTGATGTAGCAGCTGTCGTAAGGTCTCACATGAGTGGCTCGATACCCTTAGAGTGAACAATACAACAAACAACAGAAACAATGCCCCTAGCCCTAAAACAATAACAGCTGCTACAATGACCAAACAATGGCAGCTTACGAGAGCTGCTACACTTCTGTGAGCTCTTGGTATACTATCTATACCACTGCACTCGACAATCACCATGGATTACTCACAATTGGTTGAGTTGATGTGAGACCACTACTATATGTGCAGTGTAAATATTAATAATTCTCGACTTGTACTTTAGAATTAATCACTCAAAGTTAGAACTAAATTTCATCAGAGGGCATAGTTCAGTGGTAATAATGGTACCTGTTTTATTTACGGCTTTAGTTATCTAAATATCCATTTTCTAACTCCACGCAAAAACGCCAAAAATGTCTTCTTTTAGTTTCTATGGTTCTATAAATTTAAAAGAAAATGTACGCCTTTTACTTTAAAAAATTTTAAAGTTATGCAAATATTGAAACTACTAAACTCTTTAAACATTTGATTTTACATCAAAACAAACGTCTGTTGTTTCCCCTCACAGCTTATCAACACTTTTTGGACCGACAAGCAACGATGAAAAACCTAGCAAAATAACGTTTTAGATAGTGCACTGGCCGGGAATCGAACCCGGGCCTCCCGCGTGGCAGGCGAGAATTCTACCACTAAACCACCAATGCTCGTTAGAAAACGTGATGATGAGGTTCTTGATTCATTCGAATTAATGAATGCCTTGCGGGAACTACTGATCCGATGTACGCTCACTCAAGTATCTAGTAAGTGAAATATATAACGTTCAAAAATGCTTGTAGATAACTATACAACAAATTACTTCTTTATTTGCTGATTGTTGTTCTCTGAGCTTTTTGGAAATATTTTTCAGTTGCGTTTTTCTGAGGAAGTGGTCACAAGTCGTAAACTGATTCAAAAATTCATTTTGTAACTTCACTGATGATTTCACGAGTGATTGCGAGAACAAAGTGACTTTAGATAGTTCTAGGAGTGGACTAAATCTTTCAGTCGTAGTCAAAAACATTAAATATTTATAACATCTCAATTGTACCTTAGAATTAGCCAGTTAAATTTACAGCTTAATTGTTATCAGGGGGCATAGCTCAGTGGTAGAGCATTCGACTGCAGATCGAGAGGTCCCCGGTTCGATCCCGGTTGCCCCCTTATTGCTTTATTTTCCCAGGTATTTTTTCTCACTTTCAAATTGTTGTAGCTGTTTTGGTTATAACCTAAGTTCTTTGATTTTCTATTTTGTCGTAAATATACGGGAAACAAAACTAAAAATATGTTTTCTGACTCTCTGAGAAAGTGCATAAAGATAACTATTTTGTTTTGTTTTTTGCTTTCACTGAGGTTTTAAAATTTTGTTAAACTTCACATATTGTTGTTTATCAAACACAACTTTGTTATTGTATTGCAAAGTAGTCTTGGGGTAAATACGAGCGTTCTGATTGGTTTTTGCTTCGTCGGGGTTTGCCTTACGGATCGTTTCCATCAAAAGCCGGTAAATTCAAGGCCCAAGTGCCATATAATAACATTGTTACTGACCTGGCATGTTCGAGCCCTACCGGGAACTGTTTACCCTCGGTCGTTTTTGTACGCACCTACGCTTGATTGGTGCGATCGGTCCGTATTTCCATGACCTCGGGCTAATATTCTTTATTATTTTTTTCCAAGAGGGCACGGTAACGAATCCTGTAATCTGATTGGTTCTTAGCGCGGTCCGGATTTTCCTATCTCTGACCACGGTCACGGTAACGGCGGGAAACAGCGCGGGTGAAATTGTCATGTTCAGCTAGGTTTCGTGAATGAACTAGCGGTAATCGTCGATCTTTTCCCTTTTTACACTTCCATGGACGATTAATCAACGGAAGTTTACCTCTGGCCACTTTTAAATAACAAGGAAGGTCACTGTAAGTAGATTTAATTGAGTGTTTTCTAGCCCTGAGAGTTTGTGTGGTTGGTTGTAGCTCGGCGTTGTAATGGCGCGTAATTCTGTGTTTTTCACCGCACAATTTTAAGCTAACAGAAGTCAAATGCAGTCGAGTTTAGCCTCTCTGATAGTTGCTGTATTTAAGAGAAATTCTGCAGAATATACTTAACGAATTTCCTCGCTTCCTGCTACTCAATTTACGGTAAAAAGGTCCGATTTCGGGTGATTCGCAACGACTGATAGAGATTGTGCTTGTAGTGCAACTTCAGTCAAACTGCGCGAAATTTCACTATCGGAAAAACACTTAACTGGTGAATTAGATGCAACTAACATAAAAGCAATTCAAAATCTTTCTTTGGGTAGTGTCTGAGTTTACTCGCTCGTTCGTTCGTTAGACTTTTTACGATGGTTTGTAGACGGCACGTAAACCAATTCAATAACAAAGTTGTGTAAACCCAATTGTAAGCCAAATTAGCGCAGGAAAAAATAAATAAGTTATTTGCCGGCTTAGGGTCGGTCCGTATAGTGAAAAACTGTGACCTCGGTCACAGTTTTTCACTATACGGACCTCCCAGCCGGCAAATAACATATATTTATTATATGGCTATTTCCGCGAGCGTGCAAGATGAATCAAGTCCTGCGCTGGTTACCCGAGCGGGCAAGTCAGAGCTATCTTGCCCGCCCGTGACTACCCGCCTTGTCCCGCAAGAAAATTTGCCAGAAAGCCATATAATAAATCCTTTAGAGACCAAGCTTGTTCGGTAAAGATTGCTTGATATTGTTTTTGCCTCTCAGTGTCTTGGCAGATACCCAGCCATCTTGGCCTCACACTTGGTCAATAACCCAAATATATGACCCTAGAATCAGCCAATCAGAGCGCCCTTTAACAAGTATGATAATTTTAACCGAACGCTTTCTAAAACTTCATAATAATAGTACCTGTTTTAGTTACGGCCAAATTCGCCAAAAAAGCGTCTTCCCTTAGTTTCTCGGTGGTTGTGTGTTACAAGAATCGCAGCTTATAGTTTCTGTAAGATGAAATTGTACACTTTTTTACTTTTCGCTATTTTAAGTTACGCAAAAATTAAAAATACTTAATCAGTGTTAATTCTTAAATATAACAAAAAATGTTGTTTCGCCTTGGAGCTTATCTGCACAAAGCCTGGCAAAATAATTTGTCCCATACTGCACTGGCCGGGAATCGAACCCGGGCCTCACGCGTGGCAGGCGAGAATTCTACCACTGAACCACCAGTGCTCGCAAGAAAACACGGCATAATTTTTGAGCCAAATCTGTTACAGCCAGGCCTCTCTGCTTTACACACTGCGAGAAAAATTCGGCGACGCGGCAAGAGTCGCAAAGCAAACAAGTTGTTGAGTGTGGTTAATCCGGCTCAGGATGCTTCTGACAATACTATTGACTCAGCTCTAAATATGTTCCCTATACCATTGCACTCGACAAAGTCATTGATTAGTGGTTGACTTGATTTATGTGCAGTGTGAACATTTGATCTAATTCAGTTCACGCCGGGGTTTGATGATGAGGTCCTTGATGGCCCATCCAGGAAAACGTCAGTCACTGAATGCCGGAATAAAATAACAAAAAGATATTTTAAATTCTTGTTTGGCTATGAAGACAAATAACCTGCAGCAAAAGTGTCGTATTGCAATTTAGTCTTGGGGTAAATACGAGCGTTCTGATTGGTTCTAGTTTTATCGGAATTTGCCATACGAACCGTTTCCATCATAGGTCGTGTATTTTTTTCGTTTTCGAAAGCCGGTAAATTCAATGCCCAAGTCCGATATAATAGCCTGCTTACTAACCTGGCTTCTTCAAGCCTTACTGGGGAATGTTGGCCGTCGGTCGTTTTTGTACGGCCCAAGCTTAAGGCGGGGGTAAACATGAAGGCTGTTTTGAGGTCGCTTAACACGGCCTTTCTGCCAATATCTCGGCCACGTTTCAAGCAACACTAAATCTCTCTGCTTATCTCATTAACCACTGTCTGGCGGTTTTGTGTAAATTTTTGGGTAATTTTTGGGCATTTTGGGAAAGAGATTTTTTTCTCAAAGGATAGGTTAAATTGAGGAAAATATGAAATGTTGAAGATTTGATTGATTTGGAAAATTGAAATTTGAAGTGAAGAATTAGTAGACGGATACTAAACAGTCCCCTAGCAACCTGGGGCTCTCTTTTGCGCGGTCAACTGTCTGGTAGTGTTTCCAACCCATCTTAATCCTAACAATTTCCTTTCAATATCACTTCAAATTTCACGCCTATTCATGTTTACCCCCGCCTTAATTGTTGCGCTCGGTCTGCACTGCCGCGACCTCGCCCAGTGTTCAGTCCAATGCGGCCATATAAGCCATATAAAATTACTAATAATCACGCGACATGTAACCTAAATTAAAATTTCAAATTTGGCGGGAGCGATCAAGTCAAGGGGGCATAGCTCAGTGGTAGAGCATTCGACTGCAGATCGAGAGGTCACCGGTTCAATCCCGGTTGCCCCCTTTCAAAGTTATTGAGCCGAACGTTTTTTTAACCTTCATAATAATGGTACTTGTTTTAGTTACGGCCTAGTCATGGTTTTAGTTACTGTCTAGTTAATGTCTTCTTTTAGTTTCTGTGCTTCTACGGAGGTACAAAATCACAGTTCATGCTTTCTTTTTAAAAGTTAAGCAAACATTGAAATTCTTGATTTTCAGGCATCAAAACAAAAGTATGTTGTTTCACCTTGCAGCTTATCAGCACTTTTCTGGTCCGAGGAACAGCTGACGAAAAACCTAGCAAAATAATTAGTTAGCTACTGCACTGGCCGGGAATCGAACCCGGGCCTCCCGCGTGGCAGGCGAGAATTCTACCACTGAACCACCAGTGCTCGGCACAAATTTATCGCCTAATTTGTGAGCCAAGACTCTCATAGCCAGGTTTCTCTGCTCTACACAGTGCGAGAAAAATTCGGTGATTCTATAGGAGGCGGAATACAAACCACTTGTAAATGTGAGGGTGATTAGGCTGCACCTAATCAACACGCCTCTATTTGCTTAAACTGACCCTTCTGACAATACTTCTGACTCAGCTCTTGGTATACTCTCTATACCATTGCACTCGACAAAGTTATGGATTATTTACAATGTGAGACCACTAATATATGTGCAGTGTGAATACTTCTCGACTTGTACTTTAGAATTAATCACTCAAAGTTAGAACTAAATTTTATCAGCTCAGGGGGTATAGCTCAGTGGTAAAGCACTGGTTGCCGCCTTTCAATGTTATTTACCCGAACGTTTCTTTAAACTTCATAATAATGGTACCTGTTTTAGTTACGGCCTCAGTTATTTAAATCTCCATTTTCTAACTCTATGCAAAAACGTCCAAAATGTATTTTTTTAGTTTCTGTGGTTCTGTGTTACAAGAATCGCAGCTTATTTTTTCTGTAAGCTAAATCGTACACTTTTTACTTTTAGCTATTTTAAGTAAATACTTAACTCTTAAAATATTTGATTTTACATCAAAACAAAAGTCTGTTGTTTCACCTTTGCAGCTTATCAGCAGGTTTTGGACGGGGAAAGAGTTGATGAAAAACCTAGCAAAATGAAAAACACTGCATTAGCTCGCTAAAATCATGGGGCATAATTTGTTAGCCAAGTCTATCAAAGCCAGTTCCCCATGCAGGCTCAGCACACTGCGAGGACAATAATAACAAAATATTGAAAATTCTTGTTTGGCTATAAAATAAGCCAGATGTTTCTTTCAGGCAAATGACCTGCAGCAGTGAAAAAGGTTGGGGAAAAAAGAAAAGAAAAAAAACTGAAATGTTCTTATATAAAAATACCAAGTAAGCGTTGAGATCCCATTTATCGTACATAATTTAGAAATGTCGTTCGAATTAATGAATGTCTTAGAACTACTGATCCGATGTACGCTCACCATAGACCAGAACGTTGTCAAGTATCAAGTAAGTGAAATATATAACGTTAAACAATACATGTAAATAACTATCAAGAAATCATTTCTTTCTTTGCTGCCATTGCTGTTCTCTGAGACTTTTGGAAATATTTTTCAGTTGCGTTTTTCTGAGCAAGTGGTCAAGTCTTATACTGATTCAGAAATTCATGTTGTAACTTTAACTGGTGATTTCAAGAGTGATTACGAGAACATATAGGTAGTTCAAGCATAATACAGACTGGACTGAATCTTAATTCGAAATCTTTAATACATTTTAAAATCATAACGTCTCAACTTGTACCTTAGATTTAGCAAGTTCAATTTCGCACTTTGTAATCATCAGGGGGCATAGCTCAGTGGTAGAGCATTCGACTGCAGATCGAGAGGTCACCGGTTCGATCCCGGTTGCCCCCTTGCTGTTTTATTTTGTCAAGTATTTTTTCTCACTTTCAAATTGTTGTAGCTGTTTCAGTTATGACCTTAGTTCTTTGATTTTCTATTTTGTTAAACTGTCAAAATACGGGAAACGATGCTAAAAATATGTGTTCTAACTCTCTTAGAATGCATAAAAGGTAACGATTCTGTTTTTTCGCTTTCGCTGAGGTTTTAATATTTTAGGGTTAGGGTCCTAAATATAACAAACACAACTTTGGTATTGTGTTGCAAGGTAGTCTTGAGATAAATACGAACGTTCTGATTGGTTCTTGTTTCGTCGGTGTTTGCCTTACGCCGGAACCGTTTCCTTAATTCGAAAGCCGTGGGGAATGTTGGCTCTCGGTCGTTTTACGGACCTTGCGTAATTAGTGCGCTTGGTCCCTGTTTCCACGCCTTGCAGCTTATCAGCAGGTTTTGGACCGTGGAACAGTTGATGAAAAACCTAGCAAAATGAAAAACACTGCACTGGCCGGGAATCGAACCAGGGCCTCCCGCGTGGCAGGCGAGAATTCTACCACTGAACCACCAGTGCTCGCTAGAAACCTATCGCACAACACAGTGCGAGAAAAATTCGCGATTCCTTAAGAGTCGGAATTCAAACACTCTTCTGACAATGCCGCTGATTCAGCTCTTGGTGTATTCCCTATACTATTGCACTCGTCAAATTCATTGATTAGGGGTTCACTTGATGTGAGATCTAGAGCACTGATTTATGTGCAGTGTAAATATTTGATCTATTTCAGTTCACGTCGCTTTCTTTTACCTACTAAGGGTGTTTGATGACGTGGTTCTTGTTGACCCATCAAAGAATACGTCAGTCACTGAATGAACAATTCTTCAGGTTTGGCTACGAAGACAAATAACCTGCGGCAAAAATGTCGCGTAAGAAAATACAAGAAAGAAAAAGAAAAAGGAAAAAAAAACTTGAGGGGTCGACCAGCCCGTCCAGCCAGAGTAGACTGAAATTTTTCTGGGAAATGTTCTACTATGAAAGTATCAAGTGAGCATTGAGATCCCATTTATCGTACATAATTTAGAAATGTCGTTCGAATTAATGAATGTCTTAGAACGATTGATCCGATGTTCGCCGTCACTATAGACCAGAAAGTTATCAAGCATCAAGGAAGTGAAATATATAACGTTCAAAAATGCTTGTAATTAACTATACAACAAATTACTTCTTTATTTGCTGATTGTTGTTCTCTGAGCTTTTTGGTAATATTTAATTTTTCAGTTGCGTTTTTCTGAGGAAGTGGTTAAGTCTTATATTGATTCAGAAATTAATTTTGTAAATTCACAGCTGATTAGTTCACAAGCGATTACGAGAACAAATTGACTTTAGGTAGCTAGCTCCAGCGTAACACAGATTGGATGCAATCTTTAAAACATAAAATTTTCATAACACCTCAACTTCTTCCTTAAAATTTAACTTAAAACTGTAATCAGGGGGCATAGCTCAGTGGTAGAGCATTCGACTGCAGATCGAGAGGTCACCGGTTCGATCCCGGTTGCCCCCTTACAATACCCATTTGTGAGTTTTTTTTCTCTTTCAAATTGTTGTAGCTGTTTTATTGTGACCTTAGTTCTTTGATTTACTACTTTGTTTAACTCTACGGGAAACAATACTAAAAATTGGTTTTCTAATATTCTTAGAAAGTGCATAAAGATAAAAATTCTGTTTTTCGCTTTCTACGAGGTTTTAAAAGTTTGTTTAATTTCGTGTATTTTTCCTAAATTGTGACATGTACAGTTTGTTAATATAAGACACGCTCGTTTTGAGGTAAATCCGAACGTTCTGATTGGTTCTTGCTTCGTCGGGGTTTGCCTTACAAACCGTTTCCATCACAAGTCGTGTATTTTTTCGTCTTCAAAAGCCGGTAAATTCAATGCCCGAGTGCTATATAATAACCTACTTATTAACTTGGCTTGTTCGAGCCTTACTGGGAACTGTTGGCCCTCGGTTGTTTATGTAGGCACCTACGCTTACTTGTCAATTTTGGCCCTCGGATATTGACTTGAGACTGTAGTTAATAGAGGGAATGGTTATGAAACCTGGCTATGAAACCTTTGTTGTATGTTTTTGTTGGCTATTTTT
Source organism: Micromussa lordhowensis (assembly GCA_964020085.1). Classification (NCBI taxonomy): domain Eukaryota; kingdom Metazoa; phylum Cnidaria; class Anthozoa; order Scleractinia; family Lobophylliidae; genus Micromussa; species Micromussa lordhowensis. Next base: position 2,771,272 of record OZ026601.1, read on the forward strand.
TCTATTATTCTGCACAAAACCTGACAAAATACAAAAGGTGGTTATGTGTGCTCATACAACTAACCAGCACTGAGAAGCATCGTGATTATGTAATTCTTGCATAGTCAAAGAGCATAAAACAAACGATGTGCAGGGTCAAGGACCTTCCAACATAATTCTTAGCCTGTTTGTTTTCTTCTTTGATGTTCACCGGGCTTCTTAAGCATTCCCTCTATTAACTATGATGAGACCAACAATTTATGTCAAATGTGAATATTTCAGATCCATTTCATTTAATGTTATCTCATGTCTCTACCATTACGCCACTTTCTCTCCTATTAGGAAGCTTAAGCAAACCACGACGACGACGGCAACAAGAACGTCACCAAACAAAAGGTTTAATGAGCAAAACAATAGCTGTGCACGTGCATTATAACTCTTTGTATATTTCCTTGCCGTCCTCTGCAAAACAACAACGTGAAATGACCAAGTTGTCCGTCGTCTACGGAACGTGGACGACGACGGCTAATCTTTTGTATTTTCATTTGGAACTGAACGCCGTCGTTGTATATTTAGCTTAAGCACGTTTTTAGAGAACAGATCTACGAGATAATCGCGACTTTCGCTTGAAAGTATAACTTCATTTTTTACTAGGCATCGTCCTTTACGTCGTCGTCGTCGTTGCTTAAGCTCCCTATTAGGGACCTTAAGCAACGACGACGGCGACGCCAAGGACGACGCCTAGCAAAAAATGAATTTATATTTTACCGTCGAATTTCGCACATGCCTAGATCTGTTCAGCACGTCTATCGGTCTCAGAGCCAGCTCAAGCTTAATATGCAATGCAAGCGTTCAATTCTAAAAGAAAACACGAAAAATAAGCTGCCGTCACTCACGTTCTCCAAAATACCCAGAACTTGGTCATTTCACGTTGTCGTTTTGAAGAGGACGGCTAAGAAATGTACCAAGAGTTATAACGCACGTGCACAGCTATTGTTCTGCTTATTAAACCTTTTGTTTTGTGGCGTTCTCGTTGCCGTTGCCGTCGTGGTTTGCTTAAGGTCCCTAATTATTAAGGGTGTTCGACGACGAGTTCCTTGAAGACCCATCCAAGAAAAGGTCAGTCGCTGCACGATCAACATTAACAAAAAAACATTGAAAATTCTTGTTTGGCTACTAAATAAGCCGTATGTTTCTTTCAGACAAGTCACCTGGAACAAAAAGGTTACATGTAAATAGCTATGAAACAAATTACATCTTTGCTTACTGAGTGTTGTTCTCTGAAACTTGCGCCGCATATCTTATGCCAGTTAAGATTTCTATGCAGATGGCTTGGCATTATTCAGATTATTCTCGCAAGCTACATTTCGTTTCACTGTTATCGCCTGAATGTTCAATATCACATCCATGTCCAATATCACGATACCATTCAACTTTATGCAGATATTTGGTTGGAGGGGTTTAACAGAGTTGTCATCTTGGTTATATAGCCTATTTCATCCGCAATTTTTATTTATCAAGGACGTTGAAGGTATGTACGTACTGTTAACGCGACTGAATAACACTTGAAGTGTGTGTCTGGCTAGCCTGGGTAGCTTGACGGTTTAAGCAATTTTTTAAGCAATTTGAGTGCGAGCGCACAAAGCGGCGAAGTCACGAAAACGAGCGGCTTCACTGCTCGTTTACGCGGCTTCGCTACGATGCAGGCTTATACGAATACCCATTATACACTTGACATGTAATGCTTTCGATCAGGTTGGCACTAGCACGTTTTTCTCTGACTTTAGTTTCTTATTTGTTCCCATCTTACGTGACTTCAAAGTATGTCAGCGTGCAAATCACACCAATCGAAAAACTGAATTAGTCAGCCATTTTGTCCTTCAATATCGATCGACAACATAAACGTTGAAGATACATACAACAAGGACAAAGAAACCCACCTCACTAGCAATCAACTAAACCAACTTTTTATCTCTATTTTAAAAATATATATATAGAGATTTCAACTCATCATTTATCCTGATTCATCTCCCAGTATAACAACTGCCCTGCGGGCAGGAGAGCGAAAACGTACAAGTTCTAACTATTCATGCAGAAAGCAAACGATTTTGCTAAATTTGTTCATGTTTCTCATGTATTGAATGAATAGCAAGCTACTGTTTTTCTAAAGTTAGCGAATAAATTTCTAAATTTCTCACATCGTATTGGTATCTAGCAGCAAGTACTGCAAGTTTTAGATATTTAATCTTTTGTATGGTCGCGCGCCCCACGTTATGCTGAATCATCACTTCAAATCAGTTTTTGGATATGGCGTCACCTTTTTGCATGTTTAATCAGTCAATCAGTCAATCTTTGCACACTTTCCCCCTTATATTTTATAATCTAGTTTCTTGTCCAACTAACCCGTAAGTCATATTGGGCGCTTCACTGATGGAGAGAGAAAAGCGACATTTTTGCAAACACATTTTTAACACAAAAGGATGAACAAGCGAAAGAAGAACGTAATCACCAATTAATTATATTTCTGTCATACCTTTCATTGCAACTTCAAGTCGTATTTTAATTTACATCACATGGTTGTTATTTATTTGTTATATATATTTGTTTCTATGGCGTTACCGAAGCATTCGTGAAAGTTTAGGAGAACGCGAAAAAGTTGTGGAAGCAGTTTTCCTCGTCACTTTCAAACTTTCACTCGTGTTTCTATCTAATGATTAGATTGAGCTCGAGATTTCTATCGCGTGATAGTTGACGTGGGCGCAGCCCGAGTCAAGTACCACGCATAAAAATCGAGAGCGAATAATCTAATTGCTTTAGTATAAATCTACTGTACCACTACTCGCTCAAAATATAATCTAAATCCTCTTTACAGACGCATCAAAAACCCAAAGAAGCGGCCGTTATTTTACAAATTGAATCCAGTACTTATGAGGAGAAATGGCTCTGCAGCCGTTTCGGAACGAACAGCTGAACTATTTCAGATTTGCGTACCTTGTAATCAACGAATTTCCCAAAGCCTTACGTCAGACATTCAGATCCATGTGGGACAACAAATTTGGACATCTTCCTGGTTACCAACGCTGGGATGACTCCATTGCTGCGAGAAATTTGTTTCTAGTTACGGAGGGTGGTAAAACCAAAGTTCCAATAAACCGCTCATTTGATGAATGGGATTGCACCGCTCTGTTTCAGGCAACCATTTATGCACGAACTTTCGCCTTACCAGATATCAAAGGGCACCACAGGACTCTCAGTCAATTGTACGTGAAGTCCCGCAAATTACCTCCTGGCAAGTTCCATGCATACGTAACAAGTCTAGGTGGAAACGATGCCGAAACATTTTCGCTTTCAATTGATCAACTTCGACTTCTAAGAAATGCTCTTTGTCATAAGCCAAGATCTGAGATTGATAGAATGACATTTGACCAGTGGGTGCAACACGCTAAAGGTGCATTTAAAGCTCTAGGAGTCAAGACAGACGCTATTGATGCCATCGGGGACATGACTGAAGTTGACTTTCCTACGGAAAAAGTTCGTGAATTAGAGGAAGACATCAGGGAGGCATCACAGGCAGAAAACCGGTTTTTAAGGGAGGAGGTAGAGGACAGACTATCAGATATCGCTCAATCAATCCAGGAACTACAAGATGGTATTAAAAGAACAGAAGCTGAAAGAAAGGAAGAGTTCCAGAGTCTGAATGAAAAGTTGAAAGAGGAGCCCAGAAACACAATGGAGAAAAGTGAAGAAAAACCGCCAGGAAATCAAGAAGTTACTGCGAGAACTACATTAGGTAAATATGAAGTGGTGGCCTCCCACTAAGAAGTCTAGAATGGGTTTTAGATTCACTCTAAAACGATCAGTCAGAGCAAATGCATTTGAATGAGTAAATCTTAAAAAGTTTCAAATTTATAGGCATAATTAAATCACTGTTTATAAGCGAAGACAACTTAGTGTCGTAGGAGGCACAGTGGCCTCATGGTTAGCGCGCTGTCTCCAGATCCAGCGCTCCGGGTTCGAGCCCTGGGTGCGACATTGTGTTGTGTTCTTGGGCATTGTCACTCTGCATCCAGGTGGTGGGACTAGCATCCCATCCAGAGAGGAATATTAATACTCCAAGTCGCTTCATGCTACGAAACCGGGATGAGCTTCGGCGGTATGGACCGTTTGGCGCGACCCAGAGTTTATTTTTTTTCACAACCTCGTATCAAAGCAGCGCAGATGCTCTTGTTCACCGTTATCGGAAACTAGACCTATGGGCATAGCATGGGATGGGGGAGGAGCTAGGGGGTAAGTGACACCCCATTAAAGTTTTCTAACTGTTTTTAAAAGGGGTTTTTCCTGATGCTGAAACTTCCAGTAGCTGTTCATTCATTCTACGTCGAAATTTTGATACGTAAACCCTGACTAGTTCTTTGTGATATTTGACATCACCATACAACCCCAATTTTGTCCTACAGTTTTTTTTGACAAAAATTTAGTTTGTTCTCTCTAGTATTGGGATATACCAGTAAACTGAATTTTTCAAGGTGGAAGTACGAATTTGGTTCGAATTCCGGTTCGAGGGTAATTTTCCTAGCAACGTTTTTCATATTAAACAATGAAATTTCAATTTTTTATATTTTCAAGGTGCTGAAGGAATAACAAGATCAAATCTTCCTCCTAACGTTCCACACTTTGTTGGCCGCCAGAAGGAATGCGATGAGATCATTGACCACATAACTTCCGGATGCACCCGAATCGTTTCCATCTGGGGCTCACCCGGATTCGGGAAGACCTCAGCTGCAATCTCTGTTGGAAATCGACTTCTAACTCATGAAGGATGGCCCATCTGTTTTGTCTCATTACGAGGGCTTCAGTCAAAAGTCGATCTCACATCAAAGCTTCTTAGCTTTCTAAAACACTCTGTCACAGCTGATAATCAATCACCTCAGCGTTTGACGCTTGATGATGAGCTTTGCAGTCGTTTTGCAGAAATTTCAGGCCCTTTGCTCGTAATTCTTGACAATGCCGATGAGCTATTGGAAAAAGGTGGGCCAGAAGTAAAGGAGCAACTTATCCATCTCCTTGAAGAAATCCTCAGACGAAACAAAAGGGTGAAATTTATGGTCACAACAAGGGAATCCTTCGAATACATGAATGTGCGCTTAGAAGGCCACCAATCACTGAGAATCGGTCCGCTGGAGGTCAATTCATCCCAAGAACTAGTCCGCGAATTACTTCCTAACGCAAGTATCCATGATTGCCTAAGAATTGCACAACTGTGCGGGAATGTTCCATTGGCCTTAAAGTTATCGTGTTCCTTAATTTCTGGGGATGACGCGCTTTCTGTCAGTCAATGCTTAAGGGACTTCATAGAGTCTAAAGGCAATATTATTGAGCTGCTGGACAACCCAGATTATCCAAGCAGCCTGAGATTGAAATTCCTCGTTAAATCCTCTTTTCAAAGACTCTCTGAACAAGAAAAAGAGTCACTGGTTTCCTTGTGTATTCTTCCTGAGAATTTCGACCTGAGAGCGGCCGCAGCTGTTCTGGGTAAAACAACAATTGAGGCCAAGGGATTGTTGGAAAGCCTTCGGAGAAAATCTCTTCTTGATTCAGGTTCCAGGCCTGGGTCATTCTCAATGCATACACTTATCCAATCATTTGTGAGAGGAAAGGGAGAACTTGAAATGGAGCAAAAACTCTTCAATTCCAGAGCCCGCTTCTACGAATTTTATATCTCACTATTCGAGGAGCTCAATTGCGAATTTCTTACAGGACATTCAATGTCGGCGTATGAAAAATTTTATGAAGAAAAGCAAAGTATCATCCTTTCATTAAATGAAAGCTACTCCAATTCTAAGACAGCAGACCGTGTTATTGGTGTCTTAGTAAAAGCAGAGTTGTTTCTGGACTCGCTGTTTTGGTTGTTGAGTGAAGCAGCTAATTTCAACAAGATTTATGATTCAGCTTTGGAGGCGGCTTGTGACGGTCATGGGAACGACGTGTTATACAGACGATTACTTGTTTCCAGGGCATTCAGTGAGATCACGTGGGGAAGAAGAGGAAAGACGATGGAACTTCTCTCTGAAGCCGAGGAAATTGAAGCGACCTCTTCCTCTGTTACTCCTGGTGAAAAAGGTAAGCGCCTGTGTTATCTTGGCCTTTATCAGCTGGTTATTGGACAGACACGGGTCGGAGTCCAGTGCTTGCGGGAAGCTCAGGCTCTTTCGTCGCTGGACAACACCACAGAAGGAACAATCCTTAGAATTATTGTTTTCCAAGTCCTTGCTGTTTATTATCAGTTCAAAACATACTCCATCAGTTCAGCTTATTTCTACAGTAAGGCTCTTCAGGAATGCAGGACTCTGCGAGAAACACACGCTCGCCTACTAGTTGTCCCAGCGATGCAAAGTATGCGGAGAATGACAACAGATGAAAGATTGAGGTCGCCACATGCTGTTGCCTTGCTTAATCAGCCCCTTGAATTGCAGGTTATTTTTCTTGTCAGTGTAGTGACAAAGCATTTCGCTCGTGTGGACATCAACAAATCTTTAGGAAACTCTGTGCTCAAAATGCTAAATGACATTGAATCAGAACTCGGCAATCGCGCATCACTTGGTTTGTTCAGAGTTCATCGCATGGTTGTTATTATCCTTGGGATTTTTTGCAAATCGGAAGACGCACGGATAGTGATTGCTAGAGAGCGGATCAGCTACCACGTAGCCGCACTTGAGCAGCGTAAACAGAAGGGAAGCGAAAAGAATGACAAGGAAAACTCTGCCATAAGTTGTGAGATGCACAAAGATGCTCTAGCAAAGAGTTACCTGGACATTGGTTTTGCCCAACGTGATAAGGAAGATTTTGACTCAGCTCTTCAGTCTGAACAGCGCGCCCTTGAAATCAGATTAGAACAGTTCGGAGAGGATCATTCAAGCACAGCTGACTGCTTTCTTTCACTTGGTGCAACACAGTATGCCAAAGGAGACTTTCCCTCATCTCTTCACTCGACCCAACGTGCACTCGACATCACACGGAGACTGTTTGGAGACGAACACCCTCGTACAGCCTACAGCACAGCGTTTTTGGGAGCTGTACAACATAAGTTACGTGAGCTCAGTTTGGCTGTCCAGTCTAAACAGCGTGCACTGGAGATAAGATTGAGACTGTTTGGAGAAGAGCACTCAAGCACAGCTGACAGCTATTTTTCCCTTGGGGTTACACAACATGAAGCTGGAGACATAGATGCAGCTCTTAAGTCCCAACAGCGCGCACTCGACATTAAACTCAAACTGTTTCGAGAACAGCAGTTCAACTCACTTGACGGCTATTATTCACTCGGAATCAAACACAATGAACTGGGCGATTATTCTTCAGATCGCACGCAGTGGTTGGACATTCTGGATTATAAGTGACTTACAAGGGTTTGCAATTAATTAGTCCAACCCCTAAACTCTCTCCTTCCCCCCCCTCCCCTATGTAGGAATTAAACCCAGGTGAGAGAGAGGCTAGTATAACTTAGACGCGCATGCTCAAATCTAGCCAATCAGAGTGTGGTGTTGGCACACGCGTTAAGGTTCAAATTGCTCGCTTCAGGCCAATGCAACTGCGAGATTCACTCCCCTTGAAAAAGCAATTCTTCGACCCAGAATGAATTATGCTTGTTTAACTTGAAAACCCGTAAGTTTGGCCAAATAGCAATCGTGGAAAATGAGCCAAAACTGTCAAAGGGTTAAAAAACGTCTCAAAGAAAACGATAAATGAAATTGATTAGTGTGCAGTTTTAGTCAAAATCAATGGCTTCCATCCTGATGAGAAGACGCTGGAGGTGGATTGGTCATGTCACCCGCCACAAGTATTTGGTTACTAAGTAGTGGACTACAACAAGACAAATGCCGTTAAAAATAGGTATAAATAATGGATCATGCCCGCTCGCGCATATACTAACTAAAAACTAGTAAACTAAAATAATGCCAGATACAAAACTTCATTGGCCACTCATTTAAGGAAACCCGTTAAGGCAGGGGTACACGTGAAGGCTGTTTTGAGGTCGCTTAACACGGCCTTTCTACCAATATCTCGGTCACTTTTCAAGCGACACTAAATCTCTCTGCTCATATCATTAACCACTGTTTGGCGGTTTTGTGTAAATTTTTGGGCATTTTGGGAAAGAGATATTTTTTCTCAAAGGATATGTTAAATTGAGGAAAATATGAAATGTTGAAGATTTGATGGATTTGGAAAATTGAAATTTGAAGTTAAGAATTAGTAGACGGATACCAAACAGTCCCCTAGCGACCTGGGGCTCTCTTTTGCGGGTCAACTGTCTGGCAGTGTTTCCAACCAAACTTAATCCTAGCAATTTCCTTTTTTATATCACTCACATTTCACGCCAATTCATGTTTACCCCCGCTTTAAGTAAAGAGTAAAGAGTTAGAGAGTTATTATTATTATTATTATTATTATTATTATTATTATTATTATTATTATTATTATTATTAGGGAGTCACCATGCTGTGTTGTGTAACTGAAAATCTTCATAGCTAGTTGTAGCGGAGTTAAGGAAAAAGATCCAAATCAGTTTGTCAAATCAGAGGGTAGAAAGAATCGGTGCAACTAATTCGGTGTTTACTGAAAGTGGAACCTGGTTTGAGTCGGCCAGTTCTTTGCATGATCTACAGTCTAACGTTCTGCCATTATACCCAAAATGTTCAGCAAACACGGTGTTTACTGAAGATAGTTTGTACTAGGTTTATTATCAGTAAAGTATACTCATTAAAGGTGCTTAGTGTATTAGGAGTACGTAGTGCAAAGTGTATGGCTTCCGGAATAAAATATAGTCTTGTGGATTTAAATTACTCAGCCTTTGATATTACAAATATCTTTTTCCTCGTTTTGGAGAGCGACTAGCATCACATCGATGTACAAAATTACCAATAGGCCAATATCAAATCAAAATTCTTTCTTGGCTCGGAGGCTTACGGGAATAAAACAAACGAAATCACATCGACGTTGAGGGATGCGAGGCTAAGGAATTAATAACGTCTTTTGTTTTATTTCTCTAAGCTTCGGAGCCAAGAAAGAATTTAAACATATTGAAGTTGGTCCATTTGTATTTGTTGTATATTTTAATTTCCTTCTTCAACTTCGCAGTAACCATGAAGAGTCGCCTGTGACTGACAATCATCGTAAGACCGATTCAGAGAGGTTTTCACTTGAGTGTCGCGTTTCCATTGGTTTTAAATGACTACGATTAGTGATTGGTTAAGCAAAAACTCATACCACTTTCTCAACCAATGAGAAGTTAAGCCCGAGTAACCAATCGTGATTCACTACACACGTTTTCCCGCCCTTCGCGTCAGCTACATGTATTTGTTTCCAGTTTTGATTGGTTCATGGATTGTCATGTCGTTTGTGATTGGTCAGAGTGATTGCCGAGGTTTTGGTTTTTCACGACACTCAAACGAACACCGCTAGCGGCGATCACAAACTGACAAACAGCAACAACAACACTTCAGCCATTGCTGACCACGTCAAGGCCACTGGACATAACATCAAGTGGGATCATTTTGATATTTTAGCGAAGGGCAAAACAGACTATCATTGTAAAATAAAAGAGACCTTATCTATTCAAGAACTTGAGCCAGCTTTTAACGTCAACATCGGAAGCGAATTGCTGATGCTTTATTAATCTGTTCTGGTTTTTGTTTTCTTTTTGATCAAACAACAATTTAATTTGGTCACAAGCAGAAACCAAGGATCAAAAAGTAAAAATTTTGTAGTTTATTTCATGATCTTTAAGAAGTGGTCCAAACCTATCACAATGTCCGGCTCTTTTACGAGTTCACGCCTCTTCTCTTTCTCGTTCAATATCGTTCACGATATTGACATGTCATTGCGTTGTTGCCTGGCAACCTGTTTTCTGTCGACCACCACCTTAAATAATAAATATGTTTACGTTATATCTACATACCTGAGTAACAATAATAAGAAAAGCGAAATATGAATTTGCCATGACAAAACATATACGCCGCGCTCCACAAGGTTTCTTAAGTTTGCACAACAGACCTCACGAAAGTCACATCTTTACACTAAGACGCTTAAAACTGTTGTTAATAAGATCATCGGAAAGCTGAAGCCAATGTGCGCACCAAGGGACTTTTTTCCTCTTGTTGCAGGTGTGCTTGGCTTAGGTGATGATGTCACGACAGGCCGGCTGTGTTGATCTGACATGCTGTCTGTGGGATTATTTTCGTAGATGAGACGATATGATTCACGGGTGTGATCCCTTCGAGAATGCATACTGAAGTCAGTTGGATCATTCGCATCATCAACCACATGATAAGCCCATACAACAAACACACGGGTAGTCACCTGCAGATAAACAACGTATTTTTATTTGCACTGGTCAGTAAACTGAACACTGCGGGTCACAAAAAATAATGACCTTAAACACGGAGCGAGCCTATAAAAGGTCAGCGGTTTGCACTTCGTTGGCTAAAACACGGCATTTACGTTGAGTAAACAACTCGAAAACAATCGATATGCTTTCACAAGTGAAACAACAAAAATAAGAAGTTAAAATGCGTGTATATGAAGTACGATACCTGTCTAAATTCTTCTTCTGTAGATGCAAGTCTTGTTGTATTCGCTGACCTTTTTACAAAGAAAGCAAACAAACGAAAACCTTTCCTTGTGCGGTCGCCTGAAATATTACTTCGTGCGAATTTCGCGGGAGTACGACACGCCTGGGTGAATAATCCAATCAAAGCAGAGTATTCCAATTTGTGATGGACGTGCTGAGCCGCTCAGCCTCCATTTATAGGCTCGCTCCGTGTTTAAGCAATGATGACGGTGACGACGAATAGTAAAAAAGGGGACCTTACCATACCTTAATCTAGATCTGTGCAGCTATATATAGCTGAGCAGTCTTAAAACTTGCTCAAACTAAATACGTAACGCCAGCAAAAGAAAGTAAAAAAAAAATAGCCGTGGTGGCACACGTTCTGCAAAATACTCAGAACTTGGTGTTTCATGATCACGTTCATGGTTGTTTTATATAGGACGGCTGAGATACAAGGATTTATAAAGCAAGTGTACAGCCATTGCTTTGAACATTAAATCTCTTGTTTGGTGGTGTTTTCGTTGCCTTTCTCGTCGCGGCTTGCCAATTTATAGAAATGAGCTCCACCGGGCTTTGCAATGAAACTAGATTGGAGTCTGACGATGGTGGAATACTGCCTGGAGTCCTTTATTTAGTTGTTTTACAATATAGTTTATGCTATTTACCTTGCAACGGTGTGTTAAAAAGTATTAAATGCATTGCTTTTCTTTCAGAGTTTTACCTAAAGTATTATGTCGACTGAGTACAAAAGTTTGACGTTTGGAATCAGGAAATATTATTACCGAAAATTTTATGTTTTTTAGTTTCGAAAGAACTTAAACTTCTCTCATCAGTTAAGGTGAAAACCAAGCATTTTTGCATTTAGATTCTGCATGGCACGCGAACCATCAAGTAAACGTGCTTTAAATATTCCATTAACATTTAATTTCGCTTCCCAGCTTTCAAATAAACACCTCCGCTGGCCAATTTTGTTAAAAATAACATATACGACTCACGTTAAACTGAATGTCTTGTAGATCTTTTGTGTCCCTCAGACGGTGAAAACGAAGTGATGTTATCCCGTCATGCTTAGCGATACTGTCCACTGTGTAGCTCTGTTTTACGTCCAACTCCGGTGTACCAAGCCCAGTAGTGAAGAAATCCTATTAAAAATAAAACGGGTTTCAAGCTGTTAGTCAATTACGAAAGGAACCTCTCTATTACATAGTTATACACGAATTCAATTTGCAGTAGGCTGTCACATGTGCCTTAATCTGAAGTTGCTCGGATTCCATCAAATTAAGGGGGGCATCAAAATCCTGATTACCCTCATTCAAGCATTTATTAACCTTGTAAACAAGAAAACAAGATAACTTCTGGTAAACAATTATATGACTGGGTAGCTCCTATGACCACTACAAATCAACGCTAAAGATGTTCATTTTTTGCAAACGAAGTTGACTTGGGATAACTTACGTTAAAATATGATGTTCCCGCTACCGTCTGTCCGCCAATCACGACATCGTAATTGCTCATATTCTCTGGTGTAAACGTGAAGCCAAACCCGACCCAGCCTTCAGCCTTCACATTGACTTCAAAATGCAACTCTTCACTGACTGTGTTGTACGTCCACGACACATTAAAATTGCCATTATCCAACGATAAGCTTGTAGGTCTTAATGCTTCCATGCTATCACAAAAACAAGTCACAAATACTGCCAGCAGTGCACGCTTGTATGACATCGTGACAAAGAAGTCGCCGATTTAGTCTATTAAACCTCGTACTGTACCTTAACTTTTCCGTCGCAGGCTATTGATTCACTTAATTCAAGTAGTTAGGATTTTAAGTAACTGTTTACCGTGATATGACCTATCAGTGGATCAATATTTCGATATCACTCTCGCGGTTAGAATATTGTCGTATTGGACGATTCTGGTTCATCTAGTCCCTGTACTGCGCATGCTCCCTTTCTTGAAAGCCTCATTGCGTGTTGTTCGCCAGATTCATTCGACAGATTTTGTCTTAAAGCAATGGCATCGAGAACCTGTCGGCAGATTAAGATTTTCTTATCAAATAAACGTTCCCAATTTTAAATAAACTTCACTCAAAATTGATTAAAACAACTGAGATAAAGCGAAACTGTGAAACATTAAAGGAAATCAAAGACATGCATGATTCTGACCTTTAAAAAAGTCATTGTAGCAATATAGTCGATTTGGGGTTAATTCAAATGTACAAAAGTCATAGAATCTCTCAAAACCTATGGCAACAACTCTTAAATCGCTCAAATGGTCCCTGAATAAAGATTAAGCCAATATCGATCAAGTGCAATATATTTTAATGGTCAATATACATTTTTGAGTAAGCCTAATCCTTAATTCCGTGTTGCATTTAACTTTAGATGTTTCTCGACTAAGGATGTTTCGAATTTTCTTTTTAGTCTTGATAGCACTGTGCACAGCATGTCCCGCGGCTCTTCAAAAGGAAGGCCAGAATTGCATTTATGTCGATCAAGAAAAGGCATTTAAAGTGTGTTGGGTGTACAATGAAAGTTCCGATATAATCAACTTTGCTTTGGAAGTTTCCACGCTTGGTTGGGTTGGATTCGGGTTTGCTCACAAAATTCACAGAATGCAGAACTACGATGTGATTGTTGGCAAGATTCAAAATGGGAAAGAGTCACTCACGGTTAGTCTCTAGAAGTTTCTATAAATTAAGTAGATTTAATACCAGTGTTTTTATTGTAAAACGCACACATTACCATCAGTACAGTGCAGTAACTACATTAATACGATATCAAGTTCAGCCATTTATTAATTTGGACAAGAAATGTGCGTCGATCAATACCGGCAAGTTTGCTTTTCGCCAACTCAAAGTTTACGCTCTCGGTTCAAAACTGAAGTTTTGTTGTTAAATTGAGTAAAGTCCAGTCCTGGGTTGTTCGAAAGGTGGATAACGCTATCCACCGGATAAATCACTATCCAGCGGATAGCGTGGTTTGTTTTGTCAACACTTATCCACTGGATAGCGATTTATCCGGTGGATAGCGTTATCCAGCCTTCGAACAACCGGGGCAAAAATTCTTTCAAAGTTGTTCAATTTTTACACTTCTTTAGATTGACGAATATAGCATCAGTGGATTTTATTGATTATATTAATTTGTCTACAAAAATCAGTGAATCGATTGTGAAATATTAAACAGTTTTAAAGGTTTGTTGCTCATTCCCTCCTTTAACCGGCTATATTTTCCGATCCATTTTTTCGATAAATGCAAAAAAAGCTACAAAAACGATACAAAATTTTATATTTCGCGTTAGTTTGTCTCGGTTCGTGTCTTGTTTACTCTTTACTATCTAGCTTTACGTACTGTTTAAAACACGAGCAGCAGTGTTTTATCGGGTTTAAAAACACGAGGCGTAGCCGAATGTTTTTAAACCCGATAAAACACGTGCTGCGAGTGTTTTGAACAGCTTCAAAAATAGCTTCAAAAATCTGCGATAACACCTACCTGCGAATTTTTCTATTGTTTCAAAAACCCGAGAAAACACGCGCATGCGAATTCTTTTGCGGCTTCGAAAACCCGAGAAAACGCGTGCATTGAGAACAATTGATTGAGATCTTTATATAAAGATCACACGGAGATCTTTATATAAAGATTACGTGTGATCTTTATATAAAGATCATGGTAGTCGTTCTCATTTTTACCAGGTATAAAGGTTCATGCACGTGATCAATTTGACGTCTCTGATAGGCTCATGTGCTTATGAATTATTAATGAGTTTTTGAATATCGTTATAACAACAATTGAAATTATATTTCATTTAAATTATCAAATACGCCTTACAAAATAATCGGTATACAAAACTAAAAAAAAAAAGATTTATCAAATACTTTGATTACAGCTTATGTCTTTTAATATTTATTACCTTTATCAGGATCGTTTCACGAGTGGATACCAAGAGCCACTTGCTGATCTGTCTCAGGATTACACTTTAACTGTCTTTAATGAAAGCCATGGCAAAAACTTCCTTGAATTCCACAGGAAAAGAAATACGGGAGATATAAAGGACATTGAAATCAAGGTAAAACTTCACCGCATTTTTTAAAAAAAAATTACTTCTGCACCAAGTAGTTCGAGAATATCTCGGATTTCTAATGTGGCAGGTGTATTGATTGATTTCAGAGCTAATACTGGAATAGTAATAAGGTCAAACACTGCCATGGGGCTGGTACTCTAAACTTCGTAAATTAACGACCCCCCCCCCCAAAAAAAAAAAAAAAATGTACCGAAGGCAAGGTATCGCTTATGTCCCAAAGACGGTTGTGAAATGTCAATTCGTAGTTAATCAGTCACTGTTGCGCCGTGTTAAAACGAAACCGTAAGGGGGTTATTACTTTCTGAAGTTTACGGTATACTTTTATTGAGAAAACCGATTGCTTCAGTGGAAGTCGGAAATAGTCAGCCACGAAGATAAAATTACGAAAAAAAGTGGTGGAAGTGACCATTTTCACGACCTGTCTACGCCGATTTACTGTAGTCTCCCCCTGTAGTTTCTTTACGTGCTACTTTCTCCACTACAGGTTGAAGCCGAGAAGGCACCATCTCAGCTCTCATTCAATCCAATCCTATCACGTTATGACGCTTGTTCTTTATAGGACCAAGGGTACTTATTCTTCCTACGTGCTCATAATTATATTTAGCTTCGAACTTGAAGCAATATAGGCAACAAGTGACAGGGTGTTTTGTTAACCGCGAAACTGCGTAAAATCTGTGATAAATAGTTCGGTAGGTTAATGGTTGCCAAGGAAATTAAATGAAATCTATTTTGGTTTTGTCTTAGCCAGGGCCGATCTTTCTTGTCTACGCATACCACAGTCTGGACTATCCATCGCCTTACGAGACAAAACACGAAAAGCAAGGTTCCAAGCTAGTCACGTTGATACCAACAGACCCTGGTAAGCCAGTGACACCGACCGGTGGAGTTACAGAAAACAGCAAAACCACACAAAACACCCAGTCGTTAACGAGAGCGAGTTCGTCGGCAAACGATACAGTTGGAGATTTTGAACAGAGATCCTCATCTTCAAGTGCTTGTGTCTCTGTCGTCCTAACTCTTCTGTTTTCATCGTGCAATCTTATTTTTTAACAGCTTCAACATCTATTTTTTCTCCGTGTAGTTTAAATTTCAAGTTGTACGTGGCTCAATTACTGTTACTAACAACAAAACTCATTTACTACGACTTTTGGTTGAGTAAGGTGCGATGGAGCTTTGGTGACGAAGTCCTGGACTTAAAATTACGGTGTTGCCGCAACTTACCTTGTTTCCAATGGTAACAATATCATCGCCTGCAATTTCCCGCGCTTTGCTGCCAATGACGTCAAGGGCCGATAAGTTGCCACTGGAAACGAAGCCAGTTGCCCGTAACAACAACACAAGTTGAACGTTAAAACCTGGTCACCAAACTTTCGTCGCGCCTTACTCAACGGGTAATCGTAGTAATTAGTCCCCACACATGAACAAAACTCTTTTGCAATATTTTTTCTTTTTATTATGTCAAAGATGTAAGCAGGCCGAGACTAAATGATTTTATTAAAATTGTGCTCGGTGGGCCTGTTTTGCCAAAGTGTTTGTGACGGTGCAAAAAAAAAAAACATAAACAAGCGTTCATACTCTCGAGAAGAGAGGGAATGAGCTTGTAATACACTCTCGGCCTGACGTCATAAGCCAATTTCGATATAAGGGTGGGTCACATAACATGGAACTGAAGCTAAGGGGACTAAAACAAAAGAAATCACATTGAATTTAAGGCACGAATGAATTATTTCTTTTGTGTTAGTCCCTTAGGCCTCAGTAGATGTTGTTTCTTGGTAAATCTCTATGTAGACTAAAATAGAGTTTACTTCAAAACTTCCCCCTCACCGCGAAAACCAGTATTTGATGACGTGAAGCATGCTACGCAACGCGCATGCACTCCTGCTGAATGATCTTTCTAGGGTAACGTTCATTGGCAATGTCAATGAATTATAAAAAGTGCGCGGGAGGCATATCATAATACGGTCTTTTTCGAGCGACTGGTAAAAGGCAAATACGGAAGCGAAGAAAACCTAATCGCTTGCTCGGAATCCGCCGCTCTAAATTATATCAGCATGCTAAATGAAAGAGCATTCGACTGTTGATAGTTAGGTTAGTTGTTCAAACGCGGTTGCACCTCTCTTTGTATTTTAGTAAATGGTTTGAACCCAGGAATATCAGTAGTTCGTATAGTGTGACCGTCCGGGTGAGTGTGGTTTTGTTGGTGACTGACGTTTCGACAACCTGAGCGGAAGTCATCTTCATAGTCAAGTGAATAGTGTTTGTCAGTCGATGATGTTATAAGTTTGGTCCGAAGTGATTGGTCACTTTAGCCATGATGGTATTGGCTGAAAGACTCATGTAAAGTTTGTCATCAGTCATTGGTCAGTTTCGATCCGTCTTTTGTTAGTCAAATAGCTTGCGTTGAGGTCCGTGTATAGTTAGTCAAATTAAGTCGGTCTGTTAGGAGTCCGTTTGTCGGTTTCGTTTGCATCGTGGATAAGTCGTTTGTAAGGCGCCGGTAGCTGTTGACATCTGTTAAGAGGCGTTTGTTCTATGTTAGTGTACCAGCTTTCAAGAGTCAGTCGTTGAAAATAGTGCGTACTGTAGGTTAAGCATTGAGCAGTGTCCCAGTCAATGTTGTGGTTTGTCAGTTGATGATGTACAGCAATGTGATTGTTGACATCACCATTTCTCGTGGCTCGTTTGTGTTCAGTCAGTCTCGGATTAAGGTTTCTGCCAGTCTCACCGATGTAGGAAGAGTGGCAGTCGGAGCATTTGATCTTGTAAACTGCTCCCTGTCTGTTGTTGGGTTCGTCCCTGTCTTTAACGTTGGTCAGTAAGTGTCGTAACGTAGTTGTAGGTTTGTGGACAACACGGATGTAGGGATGTAGGATCCGTGAAATGGTCTCAGAAGTGCCCTTAATGTAAGGTATAGTCACTGTAGTAACAGGTGTCGGGTTCCTGTTCGTCGCGTCAGCTTCGCCGCCGCCTTGTATTGTTTTCCTCTTTTCCGCAGATATTGTATTATTTACTGGTCTCCTGCGGTAAAAAGAGAAAATTCCTTGACTACTATTCAACAACTACAACTTTATTTGCACCTGAATTAAATTAAATATCAAATTACAAAGAGTAATAAAAAGAAATACTATAAGGTGCTGGCTGCCCGAAATAACCACCAGGCTAGTAAAATGGGCAGCCATCCTTAGGGTTCTAAATGCAGTAAATTTTAATAGAGTCAGGTACTCAGTGTTGCGGTTATAGGTTGAGAAAAATATCGTGATTTGTCAGTGGCGAGCATATCAATTATTTGCCGAAGCCGAAGGCTGAGGCAAATAATTGATGTGCGAGACATTGACAAATCGCGATATTTTGCGATAACCGGGTTCAATAATTGTTTTATTATTCGATTACCAGTTTTGTTTTCATATTTAAATCACTCTCTGACAGCTCATCGAAGCGATCTGCCATTTTTCACACAAGAGCGTGGTTTCAATTACGCATGAGTAGAATATTATTTGCAGCAAAACACATATAGACGGTGCTACGCATGAGCAGACCATTATTTGTAGGCAGTTATTGCAGGTCACGTGGTGGACTCTCGGCCAATGAAAAGGAAGGGAAAAATACATCGAATGATAATTTGCCTCATTTGACATGAAAAGAAGAAACCATAATGACAGTTTATAAGAAAATGACAGCTTGGTAAAAACAAATTTGAGTTTCTACCAAAGGACACGCATGCGCGGATATGAACCTTTACCAAGATAGATCGCAGAGTAAACAGCACTGGCCGGGAATCGAACCCGGGCCTCCAGCCTGGCAGGCGAGAATTCCACCACTGAACCACCAGAGCTTATCTAATCACCCTCGCTCCTTGCGAGAGGACTGTTGGTTTTGGTAACAAACTTAAGCTATTAATATGTTTTCATGGCTAGTCTGACACGCGTGTTTCGTCTCTGCCAAGAGACTCATCAGAGACCTTTCAGTGTAGCTAGCTCGTCGAACATCGCGTTCGAAGTCCCGCTAGCATCTGAATTGTTTGTAGCAATCTGGCCTTATATCTCATAAGGATTCCCAATTGCGTAACGTGCATAAATCAATGCATATTTTCATTAATGAAATATTAATGAAGGTAGGTAGGTACACCTTTATTTAAACAGGGTGGCTCTTTCAGCTTTTAAATACAAAACTGCTATCAACAGGGGCCCTGTATATTACAAACGTTAAGGATTTAACATAAGATTAAACATTTACAAGATAAGCAAATACTACGTACAATAAAAACAAAAATATTAATACAGAAATAGAATGAAAATATTAATAATAATAATAATAATAATAATCCACATATTAATCTATTAATATGTGGATAGGAAAATACTATTTTGAAGTTACAGCAATTAGAGCGGTTGTGAGGTTTTAGATTAGCGCGCATTTTCGAAAAATATTGTATTTAACAATTAGACCATGAGGCAAAGCCGAATGGGCTATTGACCCGTAGACTGCTGGCAGTCTGTTTTTCTCTCTCGATATTAATGAAACATGGGACCGTATTTCCTGATCATTGTCAATGCCATAAATATTTGTTCTGTCATGCTGTGTAATTAGTGACATGCAGTATGCTTGCTGACATGAAACTTGAGTGTTAATTTCAAGGACTAACACCTGTTTATCAACTGAGCATCGGGTCTCGGCTCCAATGCGTCATTCATTCCAACTCGGTCAGATTAAACCGATTAGGCATGGGCATGCATTACATGCCTCTGTCTTGTGTTTGATCTTAGAACTTTTTCTAGAAGACTTTTGTCTTTTAATGTTTCTCTCCACCATGTCATAAAAAGCAGCGGACCATTTTCTCAACCATTTATATGGTAAGAATATCGCAATAATTTAATCACTATTTCAAGACTGACATTAAAATTGAATTTTACTCAGCATTCAACTAAAAGTATCGAAGCATCATTTCATGTTCCTTTGCATACCACTGTTAACTTTTTTTAATTTGATTCATTTATTTTTCTCCGTTTTATAATTCAAATGAGATAAATATCTCAAAACAAAATGGTTAGTTAAATATAAAAATATATAAAGATATCTTCCCATACCGGGAGTCGAACCCGGGCCGCCTGGGTGAAAACCAGGAATCCTAACCGCTAGACCATATGGGATTCCACGGGGATATACATAAACAAAACTAACAAAGAGAGGAAAGGTAAGGGAGATTACTGGATTCATGTATAAAGAAAATAAAAAAATAAGAATAATAGACCATTTCCGATATTTCAGATGTCATTTTTGTTTTTTTTTTCCGTAAGCCTCGGAGTCAAGTGGGAATTTTAATATATCGGAAACGGTCCATTGTGAAGATTTTTTGACACCATAATAGACTACCCTCCAGTACGAAGAGCTCTAGTGCAAGGGTAATCTACTTGTTGCAGTTCCTTTCTTTTCGTGTTGTCCCATATGGTCTAGCGGTTAGGATTCCTGGTTTTCACCCAGGCGGCCCGGGTTCGACTCCCGGTATGGGAAATAGCATTTTGAAGTAACATGATCGGATTTTACACTCTGAGACAATAACATGAAATTCTTCGATACCTTTAGCTGAATGCTTGCGCAAAGAATAATGACTAGTTGAATATTTAAAGTGAGTGCAATGGAGATCCCAAATTATTTTATTAACCTTACCACATAAATGGTTGAGAATAAATTAAATCGATTACTTCTACTTTCTACTGTTGCCGAATTTTTAGTGCGTCAGGAAGTTGTAGTAGTATAGTAGTTGGAAAAGAAGCTGTTACTCTGATAGAGCCAACTTAACTGCTCTTAATGCTTGAAGAAGAATATCTAAAAAACACCTGCAAAGTTTGCACACTTAAAAATCGTGTTCCCATACCGGGAATGAAACTCGGGCCGCCTGGGTGAAAACCAGGAATCCTAACCGCTAGACCATATGGGATTCTACGGAAAGATGCAATAAAAAAGTAACAAAACGGATATATATGTATGAAGAAAATAACAACATAAGGAAAGTTGTGAAGATAGTCAAACTAGAATTTCTGGATAACTTTACGGATTGACACCAGTACGAAGAGCTCTAGTCCAAGGGTAGTCTATTTGTTGCTCTAATTCTCTTTTCGTGTTGTCCCATATGGTCACTTTAAATATTCAACTAGTCATTATTCTGTGCGCAAGCATTCAGCTAAAAGTATCGAATAATTTCATGTTATTGTCTCAGAGTGTAAAATCCGATCATGTTACTTGAAGCTAAATAAAATGCTATTTCCCATACCGGGAGTCGAACCCGGGCCGCTTGGGTGAAAACCAGGAATCCTAACCGCTAGACCATATGGGACATATGAACATAACTAGCAAAGAGAATAAAGGTAAGGGAGATCATTGGATACATGTATGAAGAAAATAACAAGTAAGGATAGAATGATGTCCATTTCAATAGAGAATAATTGATAGACAGACACGACAATAGGCTATCCCTCCAGCACCAGGTGCTTGAGTGGAAGGGTAATCTATTTGCTGCTATTGTCTTCTTTTCGTGACATGAATGTTTTATTCTGACACAATGCGATACAATAAATTGAACTCCTGAAATTGAAATATAAAGCTAATTATGCTTGAGCAATAAAAGCAATAAGTTCCCATGTCGGGTTTCGAACAGAGCGTGAGATAGAAAAAGCAAATGAAAACACTCACTATTGGCAAACGTTAATCGCAAGGCTGGTTTTCACATAAGTGCAAGTCTAAGCAACTTATGCAGACCTATTTCGTTTGAGACGATGAACCACGCGTTCCTCGAGAAGGACTCTCGAGATGTTTCAATAGAACGGCTCTTTCTAGACAAATTTAGAGGAGTTACGAGTTCTCAGCTGTTTAGGTTGGTTACAATTCCTCTCAATTTTTCAATCATTTTCGCTTTACGAAAGATTATCGTAAACTGAAGATTTTAATGAACTGTTATTTATTTCCTAGAGCGTCAGGCCTGTATGCCTGTCGTCACTATTACGCATGCTCTTGGCCTCGTGTCCGCTCAGTTAAATTTCTAATACGAACCAAAATGGCGGCTCGTCATCTTTAATTAAGTTGGCGTCAACGCCGACACTGAAGATTGCCAGGTTTCGACTCAGTCTACGGGCGTCGCCATTGCCATCAGCAAATAACGGTTTTTATTGATTACAACTTACAGCAACAACGTTTTATTTATACTGCAAGTTGAGAAATTTACCGGATTACCTTTCCTGGTATGTTCTGCAACAGTTTCAAAGTTACAGCAGATCAGACGTTTAAATTTTTTACAAAGTTACAGCAGATCAGACGTTTTAATTTTTTGTAATGTAACACTAATCCTCGACTGACTCACCGTGAGTCGTGTCTAGATCAGTCCTGATGTAAAACAGTTTAGTAAGCTACTATCGTTTATCGCAGAAAAAAACCCAGCACACTAGAGCTATCTAAAGTACGAATGACAAGTCATTTGAAATATTAATTTGGTGGGAGGGGCTGGGGCAGCCTATTAATCCCTGCAGTTGGTTTACACAAGACTAAATGTTTCGAAACTCATACTGTGTGGTTCACCTTCTTTATGTTTAAAATATTGATTTAGCTGTCGGGGAATGGGGCGTGAATTTGTTGAAAAATATAAAAATCTACGCCACGAATTACGTAATTAAAAAGCTCACCTCGCAACTTTCCAAACTCGCAGCAACTGAAAATAATCACTTAAGTTTCAGTGAGATACGAAATAAAAACATTCTTAACTCTCTTATTACTATAGATGTTAGATTAAATAGCGATGTCTGAGCCGGATAGGGATTTTAAAGATTTGTGGCCGAGAAAATGAAGAGCTGCATACCGCCGATTAGATGCAAAAAAGGTTTATTTCAAGTTTATGTTGAGTTCTGGAACTTGTTGTGAAACTTAAAACGAAATTCCATACCGGACGTCAAACCTAGGCCGCCTCAGTGTGCAAACTAAACTTATTTCTATGGCTAGCTCCGTGAGCGAGCGAGATGAACCATATCTGCGCTGTGATTGGCTACCCGAGCTGACAAGATGGTGCTGTCTTGCCCGCTCGAGACTGCCCGCTGTATCCCGCAAGAAGGGTTTTAAAATTTATTTAAACCTTATTAAGAGGCAAAAACTAAACAAAATTTAACTTTAAACTTGAGCTAAACAATATGATTATCACTATCTCAGTTGAAATTTTAAACCAATAAAAAATAAAATAAATATAAATGAATCAAACTAAAAGCTGTAACAAAGGTGACAGTGGTGCAGAAAAGGAACATGAAATGCTTCGATACTTCAGTAGATGAATGCTTTGCACTGACTGGGTAATCACTAGTTGAATATTTGAAGGTGAGCGAAATGGAGATCCCAAGTTAATTTTGTAACGCCGACCACATAAATAGTTCATAAAAAATATTCAGTCGCTTACTATCATATTCTTCTGGAGTTCTCCTCGTAGAGTTGTTGAAAAAAGAAGTTCCCAGTGATAGATTCAACTGAACTGGTCTTAGCTAGTGCTCTAAACAAAAATAAATAAAGCACCTGCAAAGTTTGTACAGTTAAAAAAAAACCTGTTCCCATACCGGGAGTCGAACCCGGTGGTAAGGTTACCAAAATAATTTTGGATCTCCATTGCACTCACCTTCAAAAATTCAACTAGTCATTATTCAGTGGGCAGCATTCAACTGAAACACGTGAAAGAATCGAAGCATTTCATGTAACTATTCTGCACCACTGTTAAGTCTAAGAATTTTTTTTACGCAATTTTATTTACAAGACAAACAGTTACACTACTTACAGTACTAATATGAAACTTACATTTACACTTACAATGTGTTTGCTACTTGCACTACAGTCTCAGAATGTTACATCCGATCAACTTGAAGCAAAATCTTTGCCATTTCCCATACCGGGAGTCGAACCCGGGCTGCCTGGGTGAAAACCAGGAATCCTAACCGCTAGACCATATGGGACGACTTGAAAACAAGGGAATAGCAACAAATAGACTACCCTTGCACTAGAGCTCATCGTACTGAAGGGTCAATTATTATCCAAAACTTCTAATTTGACCTTCACAAGTTTCTTATTTGTTATTTCCTTCATACATGTATCCAGTGATCTCCCTTACCTTTCCTCTCTTTGTTAGTTTTGTTTATTTGTATCCCCGTGGAATCCCATATGGTCTAGCGGTTAGGATTCCTGGTTTTCACCCAGGCGGCCCGGGTTCGACTCCCGGTATGGGAATAACTCTTTACATTTTTGGTTTTTCAAACTCGTCGACAACTTGGCCAACTATTTAGACTAAACGTGGTAAACTGTTGGTGCTTTTAGTTTTCTTAGACCAGCGCTGAATGACTTTCTTTCTTTTGATTTGGTGACTGAAAATGATGCGGTATTGTTATTTTGGGCTTGCCATCACGGCTGCGATTGTAAAGCAAGGTGTAGTTGTTTAAACAAATTCACTTCATACAGGAAAATCAGAGATGGTTTCTTATGGTATTGTTCACTAATCGAATCCAGCCAATTAAAACACTCTCGAATAGTGAAATTAACCAATCAGATTTCACAGTCACGGATTGTTTACGTAAGCCCTGTAAAATTTAAGTTTTTGTTTGTTTGTAACATTATCTCCAGCTTTCTCTTCGAAACTATTTAGCTAAACACAATAAACTTCTTATCGCATTAAAAATTTCGAACATAACACGAAAATATTGATTTCTACGGATCTATTGAAAATCACAGCCCGATCAGGCGTTTATAAACTGTTGAGCAAATTTCAAAATGCTTTATCTCTAAAATCAATATCTGTTTTTTACGAAGATGAAATATTAATGATGAATGATGTCTATTAGCATGCATTAGATTTAATGAAGAATATAAAGGCAGAAACCGACAAGATCTTTCCTGGATAAGCAGTTTACGATTTAGAATTGTCAAGATGCCAGACGAAAGCCAAGATTTATCCTACTGTGTGAAAAAGCGCTCGAAAATGACCGAACACAATAGCTGAATTAAAAGAAGACTTTTGATTTTTCAAAACAGGTCACGTGTTTGAAGTTATCAGATCGTCTCCGATCGCTTCCATATCGTTCTTAATTTTTGCGTATAAAAGACAACAAACATTTCTTGATAAAATTTTTCGACTGTCAGTCACATGACAACGTAATGCAAATTGTTTCATAACCACGTGATGAACTAACACCTAAAACTCTTCGGTCAGTTTGCTGGCTATTTACATAAATATGATAAATACCTTTTTATGACGACATAAATTGAGGCAAAATATAATCAAATATTTTAAAAACTACGATCTCTTAGCTATATACCAAATGAAAGTTTGTTGTACTCCCAAACTCTCAAACAAGTTGAACAAAAGACGGAAGTCAATTCTTACCATAATATTCCATTACTGTTAAATTTTCTTTTTTCAGTGCATATTTTGTGGTTTATGGACTTTTATAGACATTTTTACGTGACAAAACCGACTAAAAATAACGCGACCTTGCGTCTGTAAAGTACAGTAATGTGGGATTATACAAGTTTTTCCGGAAACACATGGACGCCTAATTCTTCACTATTTTGGAACACACTTAAAAATATCAAAAAATCCACTCAATACTCTTAGGCATTTGTTTATCAAAAAACAGGTAAGCCGAACAACAGAAACGCCTTGTTAGATTTGGGTGTGAATAGAAAACAAGAATCCGGTAGGAAATGTGCTAAGCATTGTAGTGAAAGATTGTTTTACATTCTCTGTGCATCATAGACTGCTGGCAGTCTGTTTTTCTCTCGATAGTTTAGCCACGAGACATGGGCGCGCCTTCTTCCCCACTCGGCCATACCACCCTCTCGCGCCTTCTTCTCTACATATTTGCGTTCGCGATGACTAAACGCTCGTCCTAGTCGGACCCTTAGAGAAAAAACCGGTTGCCAGCAGACTAATTGACCCGTGATCCTTGAGGGCGAAGGGTCTAATTGTTTTAGTATCACCCAACTAGTCGGACAGAAATGGCAATAAGAAAGTTAGCAAGTAAGTTGAAGAAATATTTATTTGGGACTAAAACGACTATTGCTAATAGTCCTCGAGTAGCGTAGCCAATTAAAATGCAGGATTTGCATTAGTCCACTAGTTGGGTGATACTAAAAAAGCAATAGAGTACTTTTGGGGAAGGCTGGGAAAATTCTCGAACGTTGGGCAAACTCTTGACTGCATTTCGGGTTTGCATAACTGTCTCAAATTCTCCAACCTCCCTCGTGTTTAGATGAGACTACGTAAACACGGAAAAAGTACTCTATTACTTTTATAAAATATTTCTCAAAAATACGCGCGAATGTTAAATATAAAATTGTTCTCGGTCGCCAAGTTTACCTGTGGCTAACTCTTACGGACTAAGAATGGAAACTTCGTTGGCTTTTTGTATGCAAGGGGGCATAGCTCAGTGGTAGAGCATTCGACTGCAGATCGAGAGGTCACCGGTTCAATCCCGGTTGCCCCCTCATGTTTTGTTTTACTTTTTTTCCCGGCGTCAGTTGCTTATTAGAAAAGTGGTCGGCAAACTAATTCAGTACCTTGTTCAACTGGTTGATGTTGTGTTTTGTTTAATAAAAAGAACATGCTCTGTTATCACACTTAGGCTCTACTGAACTGGAAAACAATTTTCACTTTCATGAACTTGAGTAACCTCTCAGTGAGCCAAGCACTGGCGAAGCCTTAGTGAACAAAATTTGAAAAGATCTGAGGCTGATTAAGCAGCTGGGAATGGTTTCTTTCCAATACTCAATATGATCCAAAATTTGGGTTTGTTACTGTCATCAGGGGCCGGAAACGTTTAGTCAAGATGGAATGAAATCGTTTAATATAGATGAATTCTGCTGATGGACGATAGCCTGTTTCAGAAATGGTAAAACGAAAATAAAATTCTGCTATTAAGAAAGCTTGCACTGGCCGGGAATCGAACGCGGGCCTCGCGCGTGGCAAACTCAGGAACACAGAAACAGGTGCACAAAATGCAAGTCGCTTAAAATTGTTTTCAGTTTAAAAAAACCGTTGCTCAAAGTCTCTTGAAGCTTGTAAACAGTGGATCAAACACAAAGAACGTTCTTTCTATGTTTCAGGTCGACTGATTCTCTCTATACAAATGTATCCAGTTACTTGTTGCACTGTTCAAAAATCTTTTTGTTGCGTCCTTCCACGCGGATTTTTGAACAAAAGAGAAACCGCTTGCAGTCTGTCTTTAATAACAACTGAAGGCATTGCTCTAGATCTTCGGTGTTGGCCGATTGCCCGTCTGACTCTATAACTTGCTCACATAGGATGACTGTGAACAGGTGATCAGGATTTATAACATGATGCAAGGGACCGTATGCTGCGGGTATACGTAGGATCTGTAAAAGATCTGATCATCCAAAAATAGAAACATAGTAATGAAGCAAGGCTGATTACTACGTAGAAAGCTTAACAGGACAACGACACGATAGAGTTCAAACTGAAAGCCAAGAATTGAAACCGTGGACAGCTGTTTCGACCTGGTTGGGTCTCGTCAGCACGGTGTAGCAGCAAAAAATAGAACAACCGGCTGGTTTTATTTTATTTCCTCCTCTGCCAGATTTCAATTGACACGTTAATAAAGTTATTGTCATCCTCATCGTGATCATCATTAGCATCTATTAGACCTAATTTCCCGCTTTTTCACTGTTGTTTGCGCAAACAGTCAGTTTGTCTATATAACAAAAAGAAAATTACACGATGGCTTGAAGATATTAATTTTATTTCCTCGTGTTAAAAACAATATTTTACCATTCGAAAATAAACTTCATTTATTCGCGCCGCCATGTAATATGCTTTATGTAATCAGTACTAAGAGAGACAAGTAACAACAGACGATACCGTATTTATAAAGGTGTAATCTACCACCTAATGATATTTTTCGCTACTGCTAAAAACCACCACCATTCCCAGCTTTTCCAGGCGTTCAAGATGAGGGTTCTTAGATTCCAGCGACCCTGGAGACAAGGTTGCTCTGTCGGGCGAGGTGCCGGCGTTGTTTCCAAAAAACGTATCATTTGCAATAAATTATTTATCAATGGTGTACGTCAAAGATAAAATATATAATGAGCTCAGAAGAAGGCAAAAGCAGGAAGTTTTCTCGAATATGCAACTTTAGTATATACACACTTTATAGTGATCTTGGTGTTTTAAGCAATCTCATTGGTTCACTATCTCTGGCTAATGAGCATTATCATTCGATACATTTTTTCCTTTCTTTACATTGGCCGAGAGCCCACCACGTGACCTGCAAATAACTGCCTACAAATAATGGTCTGCTCATGCGTAGTACCGTCTAAACGTGTTTTGCTGCAAATAACATTCTGCTCATGCGTAGTTGGAACCACGTTCTCGAAAGAAAAATGGCAGATCGCTTCCCTGAGCTTCCAGGAAGTGATTAAAATATGAAAACAAACTTGGTGATCGAATGATAAAACAATTATTGAACTCGGGTATCGCAAAATATCGTGATTTGTCAGTGTCTCGCAGATCAATTATTTGCCTCAGCCTTCGGCTTCGGCAAATAATTGATCGGCTCGCCACTTACAAATCACGATATTTTGCTCAACCTCGTCCAATAATTGTTAATTATTCACCCCCTACCGAGTGAATAATGCGTAAGCCAAACAAAAACAAAATGGCGGGTGTAAACTCGCGTTTCGCCAGTGTTTCGGAATCGATTTTTAATGGTTTCCTTCTGAAAATGTTGTTGAGATCACTTCCTGTGTATATACTAAAACAATTATTCTTCTCAATCTCGGTGAATAGTGGCAGAATATTTACCTCGTAGCTTCGCGGCTCGGTAGATATTCTGCCACTATATTCACCTCGATTTCAAAGAATAATTGTTAATTGTCCCCTAAGAAACGGACTCCAGTACAAAAGCCTTCAGTGGAAGGTTGAATGTATCCTGAACGTAGGTTCAGACTTTGGTTGCTGAACACGACGGTTTCTGTAAAATATTAAAAGTACGCTGCACCTATGCAGGTTATAAAAATACTTTCGAGTCAAGCATACAAAACAGTGATAATTCGCTTTACTGAAACTGAGAGGACACGTATAAAAAAACAAAGATTACTTACAATGGCTGTGAAAAAGGAATTACTGACGTAGTTGGTAGAGCACTGCACCGGTATTGCCGAGGTCATGGGTTCGAATCCCGTTCAGGCCTGAATTTTTGTCAGGCTTTATATTCATAGCTGCTTAAGTTGTGTTCATAACTGCGATGATCAATCATGTCTTCATACAACTGATCTTTCTTCACTTTTTTGGTCCCTTTTAGGCTATTGTACCACATTAAACCACTAGGCTCTTCAGTGTATCAGGTAGCTTAGTAGATCGATACTTTTCATTCTGAGATAGTGGAATTACACTATCTCTTGAAAGAAATTCTTTTCATTCTCCATATCCC
Source organism: Micromussa lordhowensis (assembly GCA_964020085.1). Classification (NCBI taxonomy): domain Eukaryota; kingdom Metazoa; phylum Cnidaria; class Anthozoa; order Scleractinia; family Lobophylliidae; genus Micromussa; species Micromussa lordhowensis. The sequence continues at coordinate 2,800,387 of OZ026601.1, forward strand.
CGCCCTTGTCACAGCTTAAAAACCATTTGATCAATGGTTCCAATAGCAGTTATCGGGTCATCCAGCACGTGTGTTGAACAACATCTCTTATAGCTAGTAACAAACTCAACCGCTTCTTTTGTCCCCTGTCTGATTCTTGTTACAGGGTCTACAGGCGGTAAAAATTGCAACCATAGCATCAGTGCTATCTCTACTTTTTCAAATAAAACGGACGAATGCTGGTATTTGGCCAAGCGAAACAAACATAAGGTCACATAAAAGAACAAATTGAGTTGTGGTTACACACACCTTCTTCGCGAGGTTTCCCAATGGGTATTTGTCTCAGGTTGTGATCAGCGTGTGAGTTTCCGGTCAGGTCATATTTTCTGCAAATAATTACCCGAGGTCAACGTTTGACCTGGCAGTATTTATCGGGAAATTTAATTTATCATAGAGATCGCGAACCGCGAAACGTACGGTTTGCTTTTTCGTTCTTTCCGGTTGATTTAGTGATCCAAAACTAAAACTTCGTTTTAAAAAGAATGCGTAGCGTAGAAAGCGTCTGCGATTGCATTTAATTAAAAGGATATGGAGCGTATGCTACCGGTGCTGGATTTTGATAACTCTCTTGCTCCCGATTTCGCTGGAATGAATAGCCGTTGTATGACTTGTATGACGCCGCATCTTGTTCTGCATCTTTAGGTCTAAAGTTGCTGTGAAAAGAAAACGAATTATAAAACTAACTAAAACTATGCACCACTACAAGTACTATAGTATTCAGAGCAAAGACGAGTGGAATACACTCACAGTGAACCACGAAAGTTGCCGTGTTTGGTACGTGCCGGGTCATTTAGCGCATATTTCAGCGCAACACCACAAAAATGTGCCCTGCGTGTGCTGCGGTTTCCTGTATTTTTCATTTCCTTCCACTCGATTGGTTAAACTACTCTTGTGGTTAGATAAATCATATATAAACCCTACGACTTAGTTCGGGAAATGTCATGGGTAATTCTTTTGTTCTCTTTTATGTATCCATAGTGATTTCCCGTGGTCAGTTTCACTGTGGGAATGAAGGCCACACAAAATATAGACTCCGCATGGGTAAAGTCCTTCTTTCCTGTCGGCAAAAGGTCGAGTGGAACCACAACTAATAGTTGATAGTCTTGGTGGATAACCAGTGAAGCAGTCTTCAGACAATTTGTTCATTAGATTCTTTTCCGCAAGGCAGGTCAATATGGCAATTTTGATTACACGTTTTGGGCATTTCTAATGGCTGGTTTGAAATCCTTCACGGCAGCCTTCTGGAAGTCCGGGGGGGACTCGCATATGAAAGGGGCGGGCATGCTAGTCGAAAATTTTGAATTAGGCGGGGGTACACGTGATGGCTGTTTTGACGTCGCTTAAGGCGGGGGTCCACCTGAAAGCCGTATTTTGGCTTGGTATTATGTTCTTAATGCAAATATCTCGTTTACGTTTCAAGCAATCAAGAATCTGTTCACTCATTACACACATCTATGTTTTGCGCCGTTTTGTAAATTTTTTGGTGATTTTTAGGTTTATTTGGAGACAGATAGTTTTTCTCAAAGGATTAGTAAAATTTATGGAAATAGGAAATTTGGAAGATTTGGTGTTGTTTTAAAATTAGAGTTTGAAGTTAAAAATTGATAGATACACACCAAACAGTTGCCTAACAACCCGAGTGCCATTGTGGGGTCGGGCAACTGTCTGGTGGTGTTCCATAACCTTTTCTCCCCCTTTCAATCTCTCTTTAAACTTCCTCAAATTTCACTTTAATTCAGGTAAACCCCCACCTTAAGCCCCTACAGAAGACCGATCTGGGTGTGACCCAAGCTTTCTTTACCCCTAAAAGAGCCCATGTTAAAACACTGACAACTTTGATTATATGAATCGAGTAAATAAAACAAATTAAAAATATACATATGAAATATATATTCATATTTCTTCGTCTACAACCCTAAAGGAGACCTTCACGGCTAAATATATGGCGTTTTGCCCAGAACACCCAAAGTGAGACCAAAATCCTAAATTTACACCCCTAAGCGAGGCGACTCGTATCACCGTCCTTTTCATGTGCGAGCCCCCCCCCCCCCCCCCCCGCGGACTGGAAGTGCCTGTTCCAATTTCCTAAAAGCCCACGTTCAAGCCCCCTTCGGTTATAAGCCCTCTGAATATAAACCCATCTAATGTATAAGTGCAATAAATGTTGTATACTTAAATTCAAATTTAGAGCCGTTATTTTCTCTGTATTAGTACTAGCCCTGAAGAAGACTAGCTCTGCTAGTCGAAATATTGGCCCATTACAGTTTCAATTGCCCTTGCGGTAGTACCGGCCTTGCTATCAAATTGGTTTTGTTTACACTTCAAGTGACGTCTGGTGCGTGAATTTCTACAAGAGATCCGGCAACAGAGTGGCCAAGTTGTTTTGTTCGACGTTGTGTGGTTTTCCTGCATTCAATCATTTGTTGCAATAAATGTATTATAAATGTAATAGCTCTAAATGTAATGGTTTGGTAGCTTTAATTCGTTTCTCGTTTATCTCGTCGTTCAGGAACATTTTTATTCTATTATATGTTCCCCGAATATAACCCTCCCCTCCCCCATTTATAGGCCAGCCTAAAACCCCTTATGAAGTTGTGTCAGCCCAGGGCTTTAAAGATGATTTCCAGTCTGTACTGCGCGCTTTCGAGAGTTTGTTTAGCCTCCCATGCAGACGTTCTTAGAACGTCTGCGTGGGAGGCTAGAGTTTGTTTGCCTTTTTTGTTGTTTCAGGGACCGTTCATTTTTTATGGGATAGGGGGGGGGGGGCTGGTGGGATTTGGTGGATAGTCTCTGTAGCATATGATGGCCCCCCCTCTTAACCGGATATTTTTTCCCTGGCCCCCCCTCATAAACCTAAATTTTTTTGATGACCCCCCCCCCCAAAAAAAGAAGTCAAAAGCAAAGCAAAAAGAATGATCAAGTAAACTCTAACTTATAAGTTAAACACAAAAACTGCAGTTTCAAAAAGTTCTTTCTGAATCACCGTCTTCGCCTATGGGATATGTCCTTTGTGTAATCTGACTATTTTTAACCCAACAAGTGCCCTAACTAGGGGGGTTCGGGGGCATTCTCCCCCGAGAAAATTTAGAACTTCAGAAACGCTATTTTACGCCATTCTGGCAAACTTTTTGTAACATCTGTAGATTTACTGCAGTTTAAATTGAAAATACTAGAAATAATTTTTAAATATTTACATGTGCACTGACCATGGTAATCTGTTTTTTCCTTTGATAAACAAGGTACTGTTTGTTGTTGGGAGTGAACATTCTCAAGTAGTTTTGAATTGATATTGTTCCATCCACTACAAACTAGGGGGTCCAGGGGGCATGCTCCCCCGGGAAAGTTTAGATTTTTAGAACCTCAGAAATGCAATTTTAGGGCATTTTGGTAGAAAATTTTGCATCATCATAGATGCTGTTCTTACAATATTTTAGGGTAGTTTTTTGAGTGACCCCCCCTTACAGACGATATTTTTTTGGATGCCCCCCCCCTTTAAGACCAGTTTTTTTTCATGCCCCCCCCCTCAATCCCACCAGCCCCCCCTATCTCATAAAAAAATGAACGGTCCCTCATGTAAGACATCACAAAATGTAAACATTTCGCAACTACTTACATGAAGTAAAAGCAAGCGAAGCGGTCGAAGCTTTATGCTTCGTTCTTTCTCATATCACTTGATGAAACAACGTCGCAGCTGTAAAAAATCAATTAAGCTGTTGGAAAAAGAATTTGGAAGATAAGATAACGTAACGTATAACATCGATAACGTGTAACATTGATCCGCAAGCCATCGAGTGGGAACGAACGATGTTTTAATATAAACATTAGGGTGTTGAGACTGCGCAGTACGGACTGGAAATCATCTTTTACAAGGGATTTTACAGTATATGAAAGAAAAATTCAAGTTCCCCAAAGCATGACCTTCATGTCTAACCTCTAGTTGAGCATAAACTTGAACGTACAGTTGACTTTGGATTGTAATCCTCTTAGTTCATTGTTGAAACAGAAGAATTTTACATGAGCTTATGAGCTCCGGAAATGCTGGTTAAGTGTGGTAAGTGCGTGTCGTACATGCAACTTGCTCCATTAAGAACCTTTCCTTTGATTGTTTCTTACAGGAAAACTCTTTGTTAACGCCGGTGAAAATTTCAATTGATCAAATAAGAGCTATCGTTTACAGAGGTGACAAGAATCTAGGACAGACGTTGTCACAGTGTCCTTGTAAGTTTTCGAGAAAACAAATTCGTACAGCAAAAATACCGTAAGTGTTGACAATGGAGCCAGAGAGCTAGAAACAAAAGCGCCAGATTCTATTTTTAGAAGGGTGTTTTCCTGGGGGGGAACACTCCTTGGAATATAAAGTAGGGGCTCCCTCTGGACCTCACCTTGTACTAGAGCACGAAACAACAAGACAGCGTTTGATTTGGCAGGCGCTGTATCCAGACAATTACGAAAAGCTACCCAATTTCGAACCATTTCCCCAAGAGCGTTGGTATTTACTAATTTTGTGAGGGTTGATTTACACAGTATGACTTTGTCGCATGCGACAAGCTTACGACAGGCCACATGTTTTAAAACGCTGCGACAATCGTAGCCGAAATCGATAGTTAATGACGTATTTTGTGACAAATTGCTACTGAGTAGGGGACGAAAGTGAAGTTTTATTGCGTCAAAATTGCGGACGAAGTTGTTGTTGACTGATTCACATAAAGTCGTTTCTCAATAAAGAACTGAACGGATTAAAGCGAAAAACGTCTCTTTAGAAAGTTGTCTCAAAGCGCAGTACAACTAAAATATTTGTTTACCGTTTCTTAGAACTTTCGCTCCGAAAATCCTGGCGCAAATTGTCTTGCGCCTATAAATGGTCCTAAGTCGTGTCGCAGGCCTGTCGTAAGCTTGTTGCATGCGATAAAGTCGTACCGTGTAAATCGGCCCTTTGGGCACCGTAAGTGTGCCATATGGAAATGGTCTTCATGCTTATGTTTAGATTGAGTTGTTTTACCCCAAACCACGCCCTGTCCAGCAGCTGATAGATTATAAAGTAAAGCAGAACGTTTAACAACAAACCCCGGGAAGTGCGCCTTTAAATGTAAGCATTATAGTCAGTCTCGGAGCAAGTTCCTGAATAATGAAATAAAACCATCGGTGCTACTCACCCCTATGAACATGGTAAAAAAAATTACGTTTCATGCTTGTCGGGTTTGGTAAAAGCAATTTCGTGGCTGAAATATAATTTCCCGAGGAATTATAAAACTCTGTCTTTAGACTATGTCATCAAAATACGTTGTCAGACAATGGTGTCTAGACATGACCAGAAAAGCAAACACTAAACATGCCACCGTCACACGCAGGAAACCTACACGAAAAACATCTTATAGATGGGTTGCTCCACGATGTTGGAAGCCCTCAAGTAGAGACATTCTTTTAAAATTGTGCTACCTTCGAAGAGTTTCGTACGTGAAGGATCTTGGTGTGGGTCACCAGGGCGTTGGACCAGGAACGCGGTAGGTATTTGTGATGATAAGACTATCGCACAAAAACTGCCCCTTACTGCTTTTTTATAGCCACGATAAGCAAATCAAAACCTCTCCCCACCAATGAATGCCAATATATTCTCTAAACGTTTTATCAGTTGTTTATTTAATATAAAATTTCAACAGTGTCCAATACGTGTTTGTATAATCATACAAATAGACACTTTTTCACGAATGTATAAGTGTAATGAAATTGTAGTATTTTGCCAACAATTAAATCCTCCATAATACAACCCTTTAATTCAAAATCGTGTTTTACGAACGTTGTATCTTAGAAAGTCCTGTGATTAATATATAATCTTGCGAATAAATCCGTCCTTATATGATGTCAACGATTAAAAACGATTGTATACAAGAGGCCTTCGTGACTAAAAATCAAAAGTTGCCTTGGATAGCTTCTTTTTTGTCTCAGTAAATCTATGTTTGAACCCGATGGGCAAATCATTGATGAAACTAGTTGCCTCAGTTGGCCCAGCACCGAGGATCATTGTGTGCAATATGTCCACATTCCGAGGATGGTCCTCAGTGTTTTGTACTTGATAGAATAGGTGATAATTTCACCGATAAGTGGCTTGTCATATGTGGATGAAAGATTTGAAATGCAACTGTCCTGCAGTTGGTGTATCTTGATCAGGTGAGGGCACGCTATTCGTAGTCCTCCCAAATGTACTCTCCGAGGTCCAGGTCCAACAGGTTGTCTAAAAAAAGGGCGTAAAAATAATACATTAATAAAAAAATACCGCAAAAACAAACAAATACAGCTTAACGGATTTTCTCTTGAGGCTCTCGTGATAAGTTATTGCGCGCCCGATTCGACCCTCTTTTCAGGCAAAATTTAGTCGAAAAGTTTTCCGTTCATGCAGTGCGTAGATGATTTCAGACAGCAGATAATGCGAGGCGACCAGGGAAGGAAGTGATTAAATTGGATAATCTTGGATGTTTACATTAACAATGAAAGGGAACGGTTATTATTTGTAAACATGTTGTTATCTTTCTACGCATCTTACAAATTCCCTTGCTCACGGTTCATGAAATATTTGAGGTGAAAAGTATGAAACAGGAGCTGAAATTTTCCTTCCGCTGAAAAAAATTTAAACTAAAGGATGAGATATGTAAGATTATCAGACCTTCCAGAAATTCGAGCTGATGACATTAATCCCTGTCCCACAATGATGGAGTGAGTGAAAAAATCAAGATGTATACCTTCAGAGAATGGCTCAAAGCAGAACTTTGGAAGACCGTGAAGACTCAAATTGTCGTCGAGGCTTGGGAAAGTTGGAATAAGCTCATCAACAGCGATTCTCTCGAGACCTTCCGGTGTCGTCTCCAGAATATCGGTAAGACAAGAGATGTACACTGCAGCCAATCGGATGGTCTCTGTTTTCGAGGGCTTCTTCTCTCCAGGAAAAAGTGGAATTAAATCACGGAGCCTCTCAATGTGCGCGTTGAGGGTTTGCACCCGACATCTTTCACGTGCATTGGCCATTCTCCTCTGCCGGCTGACTCCAGTCAAGCGAGGTCCTCGTCTCCTGGGTTTTTTTCTCCCTTGGCTTTGGCCAGGCTTTGCTGCTGCTATAGTGGACTCCATGACTGGCTGCTGTGTAATGAGCTGAACACACAAGTGATGTGTGTTTTAAAACTGAGGCGTGGGTACAGTATCGCTAAACGAGCTACTTATCGCAGCATTCCAGGGCTTGGCTTGTCAGCTGGGTTTCCATTTTGAGTAGACATCAAAACGGAACTCATTTGACACTATTATATAAAGTCCAGAAACATAAACACATGATATTACCCAAGATAAGGCTCCTTCCGTGCTCCACATTGTAATGTGCGTGAATCTCGTGCTAAAACCCGTTTCTTTCCCCGCATTCCCCAAAACGCCGCGTAGAACAGCGACTTAATTTTCCTGTAATACTTTCTGTATATATTGTCTGATTTATCTAGACCCTTTCTCGATTGTGCACCATTGATGTTTTGAGGGTCGTGCCTACTCGGTGGGACAGAGCTTAAACTCCTCCGCAGCATAATTAAAAAACACTTTACCGTACTGTGGTTATCGGTAGCTTATGGCAATACCCATGAACGTGCTGTTAAAGGACAGCGAAATCCCAAGAGTTTGGTGCTTGGTTTGGAATCATTCACATCTTCAACTACATCTGCGTCGACCCTTTCATAAATCGGAAAAGCCTGAGCATTTCTATCAGTAGCTGGTATCAGACGCTGTCACGAAGCATCATGCCTGATGTTACACACATGCGTCCACGTTTGCAGCTGACTTTTTGACCTTTCGAAGTATGTTTTTTTGTCTTGCCGTGTTTATTTGTATTAAAAACACTAGGTCTAACAGGACTTCGGCTTCTGATAATCACGTAAAAATTCCATCTCGGGAAATTTTCAGACTGAGAAAAATTCCTTTGTTATTTTAATAAGACTGGTCTCCTGTAAGAGAATGACACCGAGCTTGTAAAGTGTCTAGTAAATTGTGAAAATATTGAAAAGAAACTTAACGGCTCTGCCTTTGCTTATGTGCGGGCCCACACCTGAAGTAGATATGATACAATTAGAATGGAGTTTTGAAAAACCCTCGTTTGGAACAGTTTTCTTTTTATTCGTGTTACGTCCTCCAATGCAACGAGCTCCCTCGGCGTCAGTCCCTTCAATGCTAGTGTTTATCTAGCAAACTGCAAAGTTGCCAGTTCTTCAGATGCGAGAGCTATATATCTCAGACGAACGAAACTAGAGGAATTTCTAACCGAGCGATGAAAACATTTGTTTGAACATTCCGCTTAACACGTGTTCAAATTAACGATTATGAGTTTTGCCATGAAGTTTTAATTTACGAGAGTTTATCTCTCGGAAATGAACTATATCCTGTAACATTAATCTGAAGATCCTTCAGAGATGTGTGTTTAATTAAGACTGCGCTCTGCGAGATTATTTGTTAGTCAAGAAACTCAGACTTTAGGAGCCAGTATTGCCGTAAAGCAGATTCGTAGATATCGTGATTCAATGTGTAAAGGTTGCGGTGCCTACAAAAACAATGATAACATTACAGCTATTTTTACATTTTTCCTCAAGGTTATGGAAGCCAGAACATGCAAGCAACCAAATACGGTATTTCATAATTTTCTTGCTTTTTATTAGATAGTTCTGCCTTTTGTCGAGAGGAAAGATACAAATTGAAAATACTCCAGAGAAAGGTGGGGGATTTTTTTAAGCACAAAGGCAAACTTTCCCATATTTTGTTATTGTTTCTAAAAGGACGTGCCTGTTTTTTTTTTTGTTTTGTTTTGTTTTGTTGTTGTTTCTTTTTTAATGGTTATTTCTCTCCAAACTTAGTAACTAACTAAGCTGGAATAAATTTCTAGAGTTGGACGAAATTTGACCAACGTTTTTGCTTCTTATCGCGAATTGTATTTCTTACCAGTTGATGTGTCGATAAGCTTTCTGCATTTGATTTAAGCCTCATTAGATAAGAAATGCTTGCCAAGAAATCGCAGAGCGGCGGCTGAACAAAAGGCTGTGGAGCAATTTCGGGTCACCGTGGGTGTGGTCCAAACTCTGTCATATTCCATGGGCAAACACTAGCGGCGTTAATGTTTGTAATTGCTTTATTAATCGGCTTAATGTTTTATTTTTCTACCACGCTTTGAATCCAAAATCAAGAGATTCAATGTTGTTCGGAATATCAGTCTTTTACTGAAACCTAGGTGTGAGTAAGCGGTATTTGAACTTTGGTTTCTTACCTTTTTCAGTTTTTAGCCAATCTTGTCAGTGAAAGGGTTTATATTAGAAACAAAATCATGCAATAGTAACGCAGGTCTACATCAGCCAATGGCTGCCAGCTTTATAAACCAGCGAGACCAAATAAAGCGTGTTTGTATGTATGTAATATATTCAGACTAGCAGGATTTTGTATCGTCCAGCTGAGCAGTAAATATGGAAGAAATAAAAACAAGAGTAACCCCTCAGTCTCCAACAGGTCCTGTCCTGTCATTTCCATGTGGCAGTTGAAATGAATGATGAGTTGTGTCATAATACTGAAAAACTAAATTTTCGCTTTTCCTAGTATTTGCGTATTATATAAGAAAACTCTCTACCCGCCTCCTTACCCAAATTAATTACGGGTCGTTTGTAACAGTTTTGTTTTCGGAAACCGCAAGTGACATAAACTGTGGAAATGTACATCCCGCCCATTGTTAGTGAGGGAGTGGAGTTTACACTACGAAGCAACCTTTAATTAATGTGCTATCTTACAAATGAGACAAATAGTTCGATTGGCAAATATGGTAGCCTTAAAGGGTTATTCGTTAAGAGATGAAAAATATTCTGTTCCGTGCAGTCCTGTTATTTCGATCGTAAATAGCGTGCTTATATCTTTTGCAAAATCGACATAAGGTATATCACATACAGTTTCAGTTTACGTTTAATTAAAAAACGCCAACGCGACGGCTGAGATAGATTTAACCCCTTTCGGCAAAAAATAAAATAACATAAAATAATCAAAATCAATTCCCTTTTACAACTGCTTGGCTAAAACGTTTTAATGGTTACGCGCGAGAAAATGGCCTCTTTCTGTTGTTGCTCATTTTTGGTTTTCTCCAATTACGAATATATCAAGGCTGAGAGGCTTTAGGAGACCCTTAATTTCACTTAAATGAAAAATCACTGATGTGTGAACAGGTCTCATTAGCACCATTTTCACCAAAGTGCGTTTATGCATCTTATTTCGAAACTTTTTGTGAGTACCTTATCAGTGTAAAAGTACACATGACCAGTGCTTAATGGACACTTAGAATAATGATTGAGAAGAACCAGTTGAACGCGCGTGTTTTTTGGGGGCGAAAAGAATCAGGGCACTTACGCTTTCCCCTTTAAATTGCGCCTTACATTCCATGATCGACAGAGAAAATTACCAACTGAAACTAAAAGGAGCAGCAACTTTAATTGGAGTAGTGTTTAATACGCTAACTGCATGATAGTTGTGTTTGAACAAGTAAATAAATATTAGACGAGAGCAAGGGCCGATTAAACTGTTTACAATTATGGAGGATTGTGTATCACAGAAAACGTTTTAGTCAATGTTAGCAGGTCGATATCCTATATACAGTGGATTACAAACAAGGATGCCTTCTAAATCAAGTTTTGGTGCTACACGGTCTTCGGTGTTTTTTATCACCTATTATTGGGATCAACACTGTTTTGCTTAATCTTAGTTAAGTGCCGAAATGCATTGCTGACAAACTGCTAACAACACCAATATTTAGCTCATCCACTAACACGAAGCACCACGGTCCACAGAAATCCGGGGCAACCAAACGTAGCTGCGTCCAACAGGATCCAAATCATGTACAGCGAGAGCGTGGTGATTGGAATCGGTGAATGCGATCGATCGCGATACGGGGCCAAATTCAAGGAGGAAAAGTCCCAAAAATACACTATTTGCGGACCTGTCAAGTTCTGTGGCTGTAAACGTGAGGGATTTTTTACCTTATGATGATAATCATGCAATTTTAATGCATCATTTTAAGAAATAACTGCAGAGGGTAAATGTTTACAGCCGATACGTTAACTCCACAACCGCCCACGTTATTTGAACCCGATAGTTCAGGACTTTTTTGAAATGTAAATATTTTAACGTGTTTTCACCAGAAAACCAAATCGGTTTTCAAAGTGAAAACTCCGTTAGTCCACAACAGAAATTTAGAAAGATACATGCAGTTACAATAACAAAGCACTGCCGTAAACGGTAATATGAATTGACCCCACACATGCGCCTACTAGTGGAGAATTTAGTTGAATCTCAAAATCCGGCACTCGGATTCTAGGATATGTTTCAGTTACTTAAGACACGCTTATCTCATGCATATAATTTAAACTGAACATATAATTTTAAACTTAACATATAATTTAAAACTAAACAACAACAAAACAAAAGACAAAGGTGTCCGTGTCCAATCTTTACTTTGTTCGTGAAAAACATTGCCAACGGTTTTACTTATATTTGGAAGCTAGACTGCAAAATACAAGAGTGCTTTTTCATCACAAAAAGTCCTGTTGATATGCTGAACTTTCTCAAGGTGCGGTTCCGCCTGTTTGATTTCATCGAAACATTGTGCCTTCGGGTATTCTCTAACAACCATGAGACAGCAGAAGTTTATCGCGAACACGTAAAAGTTGGTTAGTTTACTTTATACTGTTTACTTAGCTTTCACTTTCCCACGCGCGAAGGTTGTTTTCACGATAACTTGTTTGAGTAAGATGAATATCATTTATTAAAACAATCAATAGTTTTTTTTAAAAAAAGCTCAGATAACTTAATTACTTGCACGCGAATAAGTAAACGACTTCAGGTTGCACAGAAAATAAGTGGAAACAGGCAATGTGTCTCCTAATATTGAGACCTGAGAGGTGGAAGAAAACTTCAACAGGCTGCGTGATAAACAACTGACGACTTCAAAATGACGAGGTATTTGATAACGTTGATATTTTCCACAGATTAATGGATGGTACATTCCAAGCACTCAAGAAACATTAGGGCATCCAGCTTTTTTACTACCGTACACTTGATACTCTTGTTACATTCTGGACTTTCGATGTTTTAAAATACTGGTGATAACTCGCTATCAGCGCTGCCACTTAGTTCGTCCTCTTTCCAAAAGAAAACTGCCAGTTCTGTGACAAATTAAACAAAGAGAGCAAACAACCTCAGTTTCTAATTATCTTCCATATCAAACAGGCTTATCTCACTCTGGTTAAATTGTTGTAAGAGTCGAGCTAGCGAGATATATTTTAATTATAAAAGGTGTAGTATTTCCTGCATAAAGCAAATTCTTCTTGTAAATGACGCTTTGCAAACAATTGCAATTTTGCCATAAAGGTCCTTTAATTGTTGTTACTAATTTGTTGTTACATAAACGAGATGTTTCAATAAAATGATGGCATGTTTACGTTCACGTAACAAATAAACTGCACATAATTACGCTACCTCCCGTATCGACGTCGAACGGATCAAACTCCAAAGAAGTCACTGACATGTCTTCGTCCAAGCTTTCTCGTGCCGCCATATGATCAGTGTTTTCCATGGCTAAGAGTTCCGTCATATGCGAAATATACAGAGCTGCGAGCCTGATAGTATCCGTCTTGGACGGTCGTCTTTCGTTCGGAAACAGCGGAATGAGATCTCTCAACCGATCTATACTCTCGTTGATCACATGGACACGATTTCTCTCTCTTGTATTTGCAATTCTCCGCTGCTTGCTCAGACCAGTCAACCTCCGACCACGCCTCTTTGTCTTTTTCTTTGCAGTCGTTGTTCTTGCATTCTCATCCTCTGCAACTTCGTTGTCCATGTTGCGTCGCCCGCGTAACGTAATTTGCTTTAAAATATCTGTTTTCTTTTAAAACGAAGACAGCGCTTCAGCAGCCAGATTGTTGATCACTATCACAGGGAAAGCATTTTTAAGCTATTACCACCGTGTCACAGACGTCATAGCTGGAGCCTTCTTGACTGGGGCTTGATGATATTATTATCCAATAATTGAAATTGCTCTTTCGTAAGGAGAAAATAATCCAGTTATTGAATCTGCCCATTTTCAGCTTCGATCGAAACTCAGTGGGTTGTTTAGAGTCGTGCAGTCGTGCAGCCTTGATTAAAATCTACTCCCCCAATTCGTAATCTAAGCAAACATACCTCATGGGGTCACCAACGTTCACGAGATTGCGTCAACGATATTGGATATGTTCCTTCTAACTGGGTGTCACGGAAGTAGCACTTTGTAACCTTCTATCAGCAGCTAATCCAGAGAGTTACTTGAAAATAAATTGTGGCGTGTAACGGCACTGCCGTGATCTGATTGCTCCTACGTCAGAAGTTTCAAGCTTTCCTGTTTATATAAGAATAGGGCCGGATTTTTTTTACCTTGTACTTGGGGCCCGATGCCAGTCCCTTTCAGAATATCGTTGAATTTTAATTCCACTAATTTGTAGATGTAATTGCCTTACATTACATAACCAACGCGTGTTTTATCATTTTAATAATTCTAATAATTTTAATTAATTTAGGGCAAAGGGGAACCTAGGTGGGGCAGGTATTAGGAACTAGAGATTGGGGCACGTGAAAAAATTACAATCACACCACCGAAGTCTGGATTTCGTTCATGTTCAACTCGACGGGATTCACTGGTTGAATGAGGTATTGTTCATGCTTAGCTAGAATAAATCTCACAATATTTAAGCAATAGAGCACTTTTACCGTGTTTACATAGCCTCGTCTAAACACGAGGAGTGTTGGGAGAATTCGAGACTGTTATGCAAACCCGAGACGTAGTCGTGGGTTTGCATAACTTTCGAGAATTCTCCCAGACCCCAAATCATAAGATGAGGTTATGTAAACATGGAAAAAGTTGTTCAAGCTTAGCTAGAATAGATCTGAAAATATTATATTAATTCCAAATTAAGAGTCCACATTGCCTCTTCACATAAATAAAAATATTTGTCAAACTCTAAGAGGAAAGGCTGCAAACATTCATTACGTACTAGCTTTTTCTTTAAACATACAATAGACCAGACTGCAAAGACGCACAGAACATTCCTTCAAAGTCAAGGAGCTGGTCCAAGGAGTACATAGGATTTAGCTTATGACGAAATTCGATAGGAAATCGAGCAATTTCAATTTTTAGTGAACAAAAACCTTGTACCATGATTTTAAGTATATTACAGCCCTTTTTGCTTTTTCTAAAAGCTAAAGATATAAATCTTTCCCTGAAATAACACCGAAAAATCATTTCCCATGGGAAGTCGAGGAAATATATTTCAAAGTTCAGAGAAATTGTGCAATCACAGGTAAATTTTTATCATCAGTTTAATTCCGATTCACCCGTGATACATTAAAGTGTTTAATATGAACTGTACATTTGCTTTTAACACTTGGTGTTGTTAGAAATGATTTCTTTTGAGAAGATATTTAAAACAGTCACACAGAAGTTTGCAATACGATGTAAATAATATTGGCACAAAGTTTTTGTTCACTAGTTCACTCGACCTTTCGGTGGATTTCCTCTTATAAAACAAATTATCATTATCGTCGCGTCTGGTCTAGAAAACGTTATCTTCAAGTGGTTTATCTAACCTTCACGCTATCTCCAACAAAAACCCGCTTTCTGTAATTTTTATTATTATTTTTTGCATTAACTCTCTGTCATGGCCACTATACAATCTCCAGTATTCACGGCTATTTTCGAACTGGCGTGCTATCTCGAACCAAACATGAAGTTACCCCTCCCCCCTCCCCTAATTTACACCCCTTATCTCGAGCGAATAGGCCCGACTTCACAGGCAAAGGTGTAAATTGTTTTGGCAAGAGACCGACGTCTGAGACCCTGGCCTGTGTTCAAGGAGAAAGGGTAGTGTTCTTCTGGCTCTACCCTCAACAGCTTGTCCAAATGAAGGTCCAGGTTCACAGGTCCGAAAAGTCTGAGAGGGATCAACAAGCTTCAAGTAGCTAAAAAACAATCGCTTTGGCTGAAAATCAGTAAAATACCCAGTGGCAGTTACTTGGAACGACATTTCTGACACTTTAAGGCCCTTGAACACAATATAATCTTTTTATAAAGCTGTCCGCAGCCTTAGGTTCTGGTTTATAAGTTACTTTTTATAGGTTCAAATCACTAGTGTGGTGATACCATGAGTAGCCTATCTTCTTTTTCCCCTCTCCTTTATTCTGAATTTTATTTGTCTACCATTTCTTTCTCGGAAAATTAGCATACTCCATTGCTAGAGGCCTAATCAGCCTTACTAACCCAAGCGTAAATAAAGTTATGTTTGTACGTAGGTAGAGTTACCAACTCAGGCAACGAAAAATTTATTTAACATTAAACCCAATAGTAGTTTATCACTTCTAGTAAAATTACTGAGCCCACTGAAAATCCCCCATAATGTTTGAAATACTTTTTGAATGGCAAACGATAGACTTTTTGGTTATCCAGTGTTTTCGATTAGCAACATAATCGCTGAACGGCCGTAAAATGAAATAAAGTTTTGATGAACAGGATGGCTTTTGGTCACAATTCGTTGATTTCGTCGTATTTATTTTGTTCATATTTTTATTCTTAGAGCCAAAATAAAGCTGTCTCGGTTAAGGAAAGCTATCCCGAGCAAACAGCTTTCGTGGTCTCGGGCGAGTTATTTTGTTACTTTTTTATGAGAGATAAAGTCTTTCACCTTAAACTTGGAACCCTTTTCAGAATATCGTTTTAATTCCACTAATTTGTAGACGTAATTGCAGTACATAACATAACAGACGTGTTTTTTATCATATTAATAATTCTACTAATTTTAATTAATTTAGGGCAAAGGGGAACTTAGTTGGGTCAGCGATTAGGGACTAGAGATTGGGGCACGAGAAAAATTTACAACCACACCACCGAAGTCTGGATTTCGTTCTTGTTCAACTCAACGGGATTGAACGCGGTATTCAGTTGAATGAGGTATTGTTCAAGCTTAGCTAGAATAAATCTCACAATATTTGAGTATTAGAACACTTTTACCGTGTTTACATAGCCTCCTCTAAACACGAAGAGGGACGGGAGAATTCGAGACTATTATGCAAACCCGAGACGTAGTCGGAGATTTGCATAACTTTCGAGAATTCACCCAGACCCCGAATGTTTAGATGAGGCTATGTAAACATGGAAAAAGTGCTCTATTGCTTTTATAAACAATTCTCGAAAATACGCGCGAAATCTTAAACGTCAAAACCGTGTTTAGATACTCTCATCTAAACACCTACCGACCACTGAGATTGCGCGTAATAAAAGTCTGCATACGAGCCAAGTGGCCCATCAGGCCGGAGCTTATCCCGGTTTCTGTAGCATGAAGCGACTAGGAATATTTCTACTCCCCCCTGGATGGGATGCTAGTCCATCGCAGGGTTACCCCCAGCATTAAATTCGCCGGTACCCATTTATACACCTGGGTGGAGAGAGGCACCGTGAGAGTAAAGTGTCTTGCCTAAGAACACAACACAATGTCCCCGGCCAGGGCTCGAACCCGGAGCGCTCGCTCCGGAGTCGAGCGCACTAACCATGAGGCCACCGCGCCTCCACAGATTGCGCGTAGTAGCTCAGTTATTTTATTATAATAATAATAATAATAATAATAATAATAATAATAATAATTCCAAGTTAACAGTCCATACTGTCTCTTCAAAAGGATAAAATACTTGTCGGACTCTAAGATGAAAGGCAAACTGCAAACAGTCAGTACGTACTAACTTTTCCTTTGAGCATACAATAGACTAGACTGCTAGGACACAGATAAAGTTCTTTCAAAAGTCAAGGAGCTGGTCCAGGAATACATAGGATTTGGTTTATAAATCAAATTATCATTATCGTCGCGCCTGGTCTAGAACTTCGTTATCTTAAGGACGTTCGCGCCCAAAAACTTCCCACGCACAGATTTTTTTAAAACTTTGACTGTAGGTAGAAAATGATAAGATTAGATTAAAAACGTAAAAAAATCGGGGGTCACCGAACTCGTTTTGAAGATAAGGCGTATCACAGACCATAGCATTTCTAGGATTTCCAGTCATTCGAGGCGATTCTGGCCGGATTCATTACTATCGGCATATGTTTAAGTTGAAGAATCATATCTAAGTTATGTGTCTTTAACGCAGCATATATAGGCCTGTATGATAGATCTTTGCTACATATGTCATAAAATCAGCTAGAATTAGCCTTAAAAAATACAACTTTAAGTCACGCACACCTGTCATAGGTGTACCAATTCGACCCTATTTGAGTAGTATATGAGAAATAATTAAAACTTCCCACGCTCAGATTTTTTTTGTTTTTTAGTATAATGGAAAGAATCAGAAAAGGAATTGATCTGCCGAAAAAAAAGTGGGGGTCACCGAGTATCCAACAAAAATATTCGCACACAAAGTTAACGCAAAGGTCATCAGCTCTATATTTTGTTGAGTTTTGGACTCCGTGCGCGCGCTTGAAAATGACGTGGCACGTGCGTGACCAATGAATAGCGTGCGCACTTGAGATGCGCAGTAGCAATGGGCGCGAACGTCCTTAAGTGGTTTATCTCGACCTTCTAGCTATCTCTAACAAAAACCCGCTTTCTGTAATTCATTTCAATATTCTTTTTTTGTAGAAATTCTCTGTCATGGTCACTATACAATCTCCAGCATTCACGGCTATCTTCTGGCGAACTCTGGCGTACTATCTCGAACAAAACTTGAATTTCCCCCTCCCCTAGTTTACACTCGTTATCGCGAGCGAATAGAACCGACTGAACCTGCTGAAAATCTACAAAAATACTTCTTCCTAAGTTTGAAGCGCATTATGAACGCCAGACAACTGTAGACTTTGGATATCCAGTGTTTTCGATTAGCAACATAATCGCTGAACATGGCAGTAAAACTGAAGAAACCAAGTTTGAATGAACGGAATGGCTTTTGATCACAATTCGTTGATTTTGCCTGTATTAATTTTGTTCATAGTTTGATTCTTAGAGTCAAAGTAAAGCTGTCCGGGCAAAGTAAGTTAAGCCGAGCAAACCGTTTGGCCTCTCACGAATTCTTTTGTTACGGTTTTTTTTTATTGATGAATTTTTCATCTTGAACTGGGAGCCCGATACCAGCCCCTTTCAGAATATCGTTTAATTCCACTAATTTTGTCGCACATTACATAACAAACCTGTGTTTTATCATTTTAATAATTATAACAGCTTCCGTTATTTAGGGCAAAGGGGAACTTAGGTTAGGCTGGTATTAGGAACTAGAGATCGAAGCATGTGAAAAAATTGCGATAACACCACCGAAGTCTGGATTTCGTTCATGTTCAACTCGACGGGATTGAACGCGGTATTCAGTTCGGAATGAGGTATTGTTCAAGCCTAGCTAGAATAAATCTTACAATATTACTAATTCCAAGTTAACAGTCCATACCGCTTCTCCACAAGGATAAAATGTTTATCGAACACCAAGATAAAAGGCAAACTGCAAACAGTGAGTACATACTATAGCTTTTCCTTTAAACATGCAATAGACTAGACTGCTAAGAAGCACAGAAAAATCTTTGAAAAGTCAAGGGGCTGGCCAAGGAATACATAGGATTTAGTTTATAAAACAAATTATCATTATCTTCGCGCCTGGTCTAGAACTGCGTTATCTTCAAGTGGTTTATCGAAGCTTCTCACTATCTCCAGGAAAAAGCTGCTTTCTGTAATTATATCATTAGTATTATTTTTGTAGTAACTCTCTGTCATGGTCCGGCACTATACAATCTCCAGCATTCACGGCTATTTTCGAACCGCTGGCGCGATATCTCGAACCAAACTTGAATTTCCTCCTCCCCCCCACCCCCCTTTCCTAGTTTACACCCCTTATTTCGAGCGAATAGATCCGCCTTCACAAACTGGTGTAAATTGTTTTGGCAAGACACCGACTTCTGAAGCCCTGGCCTGTCTTCAAGGAGAGGAGAAAGGGTAGTGTTATCCTGGCTCTACCGCCAAAAGGAAGGTCCATCTGAAAAATCTGAGCGGGATTTACAAGGTTCAAGTACCTAAATCTACCTTTAAATCGGTAGAATAATCAGCGGCCGCTACTTCGAACACCATTTCTGACACCCGTTAAGATCCCTAGCTTATCCCTAGCTTGAACACTTGGTTCTTAGAGTCAAAATAAAGCTGCCCCCTCTAAGGCAAGCAATCCCGAGCAACCGATTTCGTGGCCTCCCACGAATTCTTTTTTACGACTTTTTGACTGACGATATAGATTGAACACTGCGAGATTTGTTGTCGTAAACTCATTAAGTATTTTTATTTGAGCTCAGTCGCTTTTACGTTCGTTTTCCTTGCTACGCATGCGTGTACACGAGTTTGCATGATTCTACCGTGATTTCGGTAAATGAGTTTCTTTAATTTTTCAGTGCTGAAATTTTCATCGGACTAGAATGAGTTAAATCTGTGATGGGCTTTAGACTGAATTACTTGATTTTGGCCTGTTGTAGCATCTGTACAAGCCACTAGGCTCCTAATAACCCCACTGATGATGTATAAAATTATAAGCAGTAAGTGCCTTGAGTATTTGAAGGAACATCTACAATATTCCAAGAACACCCACAGTTTTAACACCATATCAGCTTCGCGCATCCCATACTAGGGGAGTAACCCTATGGAATGATTTAAAAAATAAGGTAATGTGTATTCATAGACATATTCTGTGTTCGTGCGGGCGGCAGTAGTCTCTACATATGCACCAACCCTACTGGCTGAACCTGAAGATAAAGAGATATTCTTCTCCACTCGTGATTCTGTGTTATCACAGGTGCCTCCCAGCCACAAGATTATTCTTCTTGGAGACTTCAACGCTCGTGTAGGCAGACGATCACTCAGTGTAGGAAAATGTCATTGGGAAGAAAGGGAGGGGTAGGTAACGCTAACTCCAATCCATCTACTGATCAACTACGCGGAGCACTAGTCGGTGATCACAAACACCCTCCGTTAGAAGAATATGAATAAGACATCATGGAAATGATGATTGTCACCATTTTCAAGAAGGCTGAGAAGACAAGTTGAAGAAACTATCGAGGTATCTCCTTGCCTTATATAACTGGAAAGATCTTCGCTCGCGTCCTCGCTTGTCGCCTCATCTCTATAGCTGAAGAGGTCCTTCCAGAGTCATAATTTGGATTCAGATCAGCACGTGGGTCTGTTGCCTTGATATATTCTCAGCACGTCAGATTCAGAAAAAGCACAGGAACAGCATAAGGAACTTTATGCGGCTTTCATCTAAGGCTTTTGACTCCGTTCACCGGCCTCGTTCACCGGTTCACGCTGTGGAAAGTGTTCTCTAGGATCGGCTGTCCAGAGAAATACATCAAAATTGTACGACTACTGTTTGAAAACATGTCTGCATCAGTTCTAATTGACAGCGAGGCCACCGAGAATTTTGAAGTGAAGACCGGAGTAAAGCTGGGATGTGTCATAGCCCCAACACTCTTCTCGATATTCATTTCCGCTGTAGCACATTTTGTGCCGGAGAAACTAGCCCGTGGTGTAGATATACAGTTTAGGATGGATGGCAAGCTGTTCAACCTACGACGACAGAGGATGACAAAACTTGAGCTTTAATATGCTGATGACAATGCCATAGTGGCTTACTCAGGGGAAGACCTTCAACCAGCCATGGATGTCTTTAGTCATGTCTACATTGGTCAAGGCCTCACACTCAATGCTCGGAAGACACAAGGGTTGTTCCGACCATTACCTGACAACACCCAAGAGTGACAACAGCCAGAGATCACAGTTGAAGATCACGGCCACAATGTAAACTACCGGGCAAACAGTATGCGTTTCTGCCCAATAACGTATTTATTTATTGATTTATTTACACTCAAAGCGGATCCATATCCTTCAAACTAAACTGTGAGGGATGTATGGGGATTATTCCGTGCAATTGACTAGACGAAGAGGCTCCGCCCAAATTAAAGGGGCGCATTTTTCAAAACTTGTGCGATATGTTAACACCCACTGGACCTTCCATTGAGCAGACAGAAAATAGGCATGAGAATGATTTGCGATCCTAATTGATGAATTAGTGTTTTTTGCCAGAAGGTCAAGGTGGCTTTTGGAGTGAATGGCGAGTTTTTGGGGAAGGCATTTTTCGTCTTGGACTAATAATTGAAGTGCCAGAGGTCAAGAATTCCAGGCCGAATGCCGTTGTTGTTTTCTTTTCTTAAGCAAGACACTTAACTCTCACAACAATGTCAATAATGAATATGGCGAGTTGTTTCTATCAAATTAAAGTAACAGCATGCATCGGTGGGTTAGTGAAAGCTGAATTATCAACTTGAAGTTCCTCGGCGAATCCGGGTAGATTGACCACCGTGGCAAACCTGGAAAGCCAGCATTTTGAACTTAAAATACCTCCCGCGCTAGCTACTGACTTGAGAAAAATATGGGAAGCGGTAATCTGCCACGGGGTGGAATCCCGTGCAGTTTGGATAGCAATGGTCGAAGTAAAACCCGAAGAAAGCCGCACTGTGAGCCTGTTGGCTTAATTACAATAAGCAATACTCTACTTGTGCCTTATGACAGTGATTTACGACCCTAATTCATTGTATGTCGGCAGTCCGAAGCTTCTCAACACTACATTAAGATGTTTTAGCTAAATAGATTGTTTGTACCAATTAAAATTTTGATGCATATTACTTTAATTGTACTTTGGACTTGTTGAGTGGTACACTTGATAGGTTACGATATCATGATGTATTTACGCACAATAAACTAAGCATAAGTTGAAACTTCTTCGATGATGTTTTATCAGTACAAAACCGGTGAAATTGTCCTTTTAGCTAAGTAATGCTCTCTTAATTAAATACCTCAAGCTTACTTTTTCCTGTTTTGGTAGACATTCCAGTAATGCCATTCAGCCAACCTTTAGAAACCGCATACATGAATCTTCTGCCTGCAATTAACAAAATCACCATTAGTCCACATCTTTTTTCATTTCGGATACTACTACTACTGACAAACAATTTCTTTGTCACCCTTCCAAGCATCATTCAATACACCAATTATGACCTACGCTGTGAATAGGGGTAATGTACCAAACTTGACCTAGCGCTCCAGATATGATCGTGTATACAAAGTACATTTTCACAGTAAATTTTACCCAAATGATTTACTAGATACAACCTTTTATAAAATAGCGCACAGTTAACTTTGCTGATGATATCATTGGGACACTTTTCTGATGGTTACAAAAATAGAAAATAATTAGACGTCTGACCTTTTGTGCCGTCACGTGCTGAGAACTCATTCGCGTTTTTGTCCATGTCTCATCTCGTTTGCAAGCACCTGGTACTGTTTAGGTCTTATTGAATTTTAAAATAAATTGTTGTAGCATAATTTAATTTCCAGTAAATGAGAGTTTAAATACCTTAGGGTTAATTTCTCTATATCCCAAAGCATTTAATTCTCCATTATGTTTGCCTGAAGTATAAGCTGTTAAAGGCTTCATCTAAATTTCATCTTTCTGGAAGTATAAATTATAATTAGTCATTAGCAAGGCTAAGATCAGCAATGAGCTTTCTTAACTGATCGAGGAAGCGGTTAATTTGGCAAGACATTCCTTACACCAGTATGAGCAAATTTCACTTGTAACTTCTCCGTCGGCGTGAATGCAAATGCAACTTGTTGCCACCCAATTTAACTCGATGTTCAAGTTAGAATCGATGTTTTCCTTAAGCTGTGGACAAGATGGACGATATAAATATGCGAGGAATATCGATATTTATATTTAATTACTTCTCCTGATTGATTATGGACAACCTGCCCGACTATACATTTCGATATCTGTCTTCAAGAAAGTGTTCATGTTACAGCTTATTGACTTGGTAGCAGAATACAACGTGCCACACATACATGGATTGAAGAGTCTTGATAAGTTGAGAGGGGGATAAGGTTGCTCAGCGAGGAGTCGTTTATGTAGCAAGGCAAATCGAGCATTTGATCAAAGTTGAACACAAGTTTGGATAAACATCACCCTATATACAATGCAGTGAAATAAAACTTGACGTTTTAAGGTTATCGTATACATTTGGTGCACCTTTAGAGGTGTCTTACGCTTCTTCGTTTATTTCACTTTATCCCGGCAAGTCACCATTTCACTTATCATTTATCTACATTTATCATTTCGACATATTGAGCCATGCAGTATGGCAGGGAATGTGTCACACATAAGAACCTAGTTTACGACCTGGCTGGCCACGAGCCCTCCATAGCATAGTGGTTAGAACGTCCAACCGTTTTCTGGAAGGTCATGGGTACGACTGCCGTTGGCGAACTCCAAAAATTTATTTTCTCGGAGTAATTTGACTTGAGAACGCTTCTTCATTTACTCTTATATCTGTCGGTTTGTTAAGTACATGTATACGTTTCTAGGAATGCCACTGACAGCATTGACGTCGCTTGGGTAATTCCTTTCGGTTCTATTTTAACACAAAAGTCGAACAACACTGAAATAAATTCCTGCAAACCGGCAACTATCGATATTACTAAATGTATGATTTAACTTCTTTAGTACATGGTAATTACCCCCTAGATAACTGCACACTCTAAAATCCTAAAATTTGCCCCGTATATTATCCATTGACGAAGAATCTTAGGCGAGGACAAACGACAGGAAGTCGAGTCATGTTATGATGTTGAATGTCATTATATTACGGATTACATCATAATTTCATGATGTGGTGATTTCCACAATCAATACTTGTGATGTTCTTTTGCCTGATTGTATTTTGACAGACAAATGATGATGAAAATGTTTCAGTTAATGCAAGTCTTTCATCTACAAATAGCTCAGTTTTACTTGTCTCTTCACAGGAGTTGTTACGGTTTCTCTGGGAAGGGAAATGTCTGGTTGAGTTCGACACACAGGAATAGAAAATTTGGTAAAACAACTTGCGAACAAGTCTTTGAATAACCTGATTTCCTTTCATCATGGTTCTGTTGGAATACGTTTTAGGGTTGTGGTGCCCGAGCTGGCTTTATAGATCATGAAAATCTGGAGTGGCACTGAGGATTGCTTTATGTGCAGTACATTGAAATGCCGCTCAAATCGCTCGGCAATAGCTCTCATTTGAAAGGTCTTACACTAGGTTTTAACCACAAACTGAAAAGTTGGAACCACATAAACGCACTCCGCGAGGTTTGACCCTGTGAGTAACAGGGCTGTTTCGGAATTAATAAAACGAAACGAAACTGAAACGAAATATCGAGGTAAAGAAGAACTGACAATTTTAATAAAGGTTCTATTATTTTATTTTTATAAATATGAAATTCAGAAGTATTATCTCTGTCAGTCAATGTGCCGCAAAACCGGCAGTCAGTATAGAATTGGTCAGAATCACCCAAATCAAATCCTGATCAGTGTGCCAGGTGTGACGTCAACAAACCCACACAAAACGGAATTAGCAGCAAGACGATAGTCTAACCAAATTTAACTTTATAGCCGGCCAGGGTGTATTGCGCAAAATTCCTTGTGTGGCTATTCTTGGGTCTCAGACAGTAACATGTCGCTCAGGTTTTGCTCAAAAATTATACAATGGTGAACTATTCAAGCAGCGAAGACTATCCAATGTTGTATTTTGAACCAACCATGGCCGGTGAAAAGAAGAAAATCGCTGTTTTTCCTTTAACTTATAGTAAACAAAACTGTACTTGAAAATTGAATTCTTGCAGTTTAAGCTATTCCGGTCTATTTGTAAACAATATATCATTATAAACTGATTGAGATCAACAGACTGATTTTGGGAGAAAAAAATTTAATTTACATCTCCGACTTTTGAAATTGATGACTTCTTTCGTCTATAAATGTGTTATTACCTACCGCCACTCCCCCCATTGATAGAGGGTCCATTTATATACAGTGTTGAAGTTTCATAAATTTCTGAAATTCAATGATATCTAGGTAACTATGGAGAAAACCCATCTGAGACGGCCCAAACACAGTAAAAATCATTCCTGCTACCGTCGGGTTGTAAAAAGCTTTGCAGTAATCCAGAAAAGAAACTCCCGCTTACGAAAAAATATTATATTACAAAACTTTGCAAGCAGAACTTCTAGACGACTTTGAAAAGCTTTCGACGGCTTTTAAAAGTAATGATGGTAACATGAGGGTAAAATAATGAACTCGTAAAGCTAAATTAAGCTGTTTCGGAAGTGATTTTGGCACACATTTAGCTAACCTTCTGTTTGAAAACTCCGTCGTTACAACTTCCCGTGGTTAAGTGGTCTCCCCATGTGTTCCTTTACCTACCATTGGGCAATTAACTCCATTACAGACAAGAATTGGAAAATTCAGCTGTTTTTTATTTAGGTTAATCGCAGCTAAAACGCCTATTTAACAAAACTGTTTCTGGCTTGATTCTAGAAAAATCCCTTCTCAAAATTGTGGAAAGAGATCAGTTAAAACACGCACATTAAATAAATATGTTCCTGGCTGAAATCTAGAAAAATCATTCTCAAAATGAAGAAATAAAATAACTTGTATACGTTACAGAATTTAATATGTAGACAATCCAGTATTAAGTTAATCCCGCAATGGAGAAACACGTCTGAACTGCATGCCACCTGCTTTTGATTTAAACTAATTTTAATTTAATCGAACGGTTTAAACGAACTTGAGTCATTTTTCAACAGAAAAATGGTCCCTAGATCATTGGGTGAAACATTTTATAGTCTACGATTACAGCGTTGTTCTTTTAGCCACTTGACTGTTCAATCGTACACCGTAAGACTTGTTGAAAAGTAATGATTGTAAAAGTGGTGTGGGAAGATCATTTCCGGAGATGATATCCTTATAACTCAATATTCCATTGTTCAACCTGTCATCATGCAATATCATAGTAATATCAGGGTGATTTGTAGCGGCTTGGAGATTATGATTTTTTTTTTCACTTTAGTCTTATTTATATCTCAATGACCACTCATTTATCTAAGTCGTTGTGTCAGTAAAGAAGAGTAATCCAGACTTATTTCGCGTTTTCGATCCAACAGTTGCAACCTAACGCATTACGTTGTAGGAGTGATTTCAAGAAAGGTAACCACGTTATTGACTTGGGAACCTTGCTTTGTAGAGGTCAAGTATTCACTTGCGTCTTTTTTGTAATTTGCTTTATTAGTAAGCTCATCCCGCTTACTCGCACGAGGTTGCCGCGTAACTAGATCTAGCACGTCACCAGACAAAGTGGGAGGAGATTGTTTGCATTGGTCTTGTATTAGGTTGAGCATTGTTTGCTTTTGTTTATATCTTGCATGCCACGAGACACCTTGCATCACTGTCATGCTGACTGCACCATCGAACGGATAACTAAGGAATATGGGTAACATAGGAGAAGAAGGCGGCAAAGAAATCAAGCCTGATAAAAATGTCAAGAGGAAAACCAAGCGGAGGCCTCCTCGGTTGACGGGTGTCAGCAAGCAGCGTAAAATGGCAAATGAGCGGGAAAGACGAAGAGTTCATGCTCTGAATACGCACATTGAGAATCTACGAGATCTTATTCCACTCTCGCCATTTGAGAAACGACCGACGAAGACCGAGGTAATCTGGATGGCAGCAACGTATATTAAATTTCTCACAGACCTGCTGGAAAAGAGCGACAAAAATGCTGACAAGACATTGGAACTGGATGCTGACGATACTTCCCAGAGTTTGGATCTAACTTTTATAGATATAGCAGGTTAGTAACGTGTCATTCTGAATATTACAACTTTCTTTAACTGTGCAATCTTACTTTGATGTATTTTATTTTCTTGATACATAGTATCCGATATTTTTTCCCTTGACGAATGTTCTGCAGTGGCCGAACTGGATCTTGACGACATTTTATTTCTTACAGGTACTTAATCTATCTTCTAAATGTTGCCCTTGAGCAGTTAATCATGATTTCCGTTTATCTTAATAAACTTCTGGCTTTTCAAGTTTTTAATATTGTTTACATATTTTTCTTTGTAGACTCTGAGGCATCCTTGAGCGAAAATTGACATCTCGGTGGTAACTACTCCAATTGCCGTTTGAAGAGGCTCTTCAAGTAGCTGATGACTATGTCACAAAGGCGATTAAACCATCAGTTAGCTGGATTGAGCACCAAGTGTTTGGAAATAGAGAACGTTCTGTATATACAACTGCAAAACCCTTTAATTATTGTATATTTTTGGCATTTTTGTTAAAAACGCAGATTACCAAATTCGTCAACTTGCAAAATTAATGATGATGGCAAAAACATCAATAGCCCACGACCTGGAATGACGATAAAGTTCTCGAGTTTTGAGTTAAGATCTATTTCGCGTTTGAAGAGTTTGTAATTATATGCACTTTGTAAAATAAAACCTTGCTTGAATTATAACTTGAGTCGTAGGGGAGTTGTCTTCTCTGATAAGGAACAGCGAAAGACCGACGCGACCCTTTTTTGGTGAATACTAAAAAACACACACGTTGGAGCAACGTAAACACGACTGGGAAAGTTTCGTTTCTTATTGAGATGAATTATTGCTTTATTGTACTATTTTTGGCTTAGATCATTTGCCTTGAATTTTAATAGCTTGAAGATATTTTTAGTCCTTGGCGGCTCCGGAGGCTTACCCATGAAGTTATCCGGCGGTCTTATTGAGAATATATATACCCGGCAAGCGTTGACAAGTGGTTTCAACTGGCTAATCACGGAACTTAAAGTGCACCTTACACTAGATAACAAAGATATTTTGTAACCGCACGAAAAATCAGCCAACGTTTTTATACCATATATGAACAGATTGCACCCAGTAACAGTCAGAGCTGCCAAACATCTCAGTCGAAAAAGTGATTCTTTTTTGTCGGTGTTGAACTTATGTGTTTACTTCACGAATAGACGTGGGTATGTTCGGATAATTAAATATCACTACTTAAGAGGCATTTATCATTACATTTATCAGACATTTTACACGATGACTACGCCAGCCGGCAATATTGGAATAACATGTTTAGTACAAGTTACTGAAATCAATTCACACACCAAAAAACCTTTCATACACCGGGTAAAATTATTCTGAGATTGAACAGCGCAATGCGGTAATTGCCGATGGAATCAGTTTGTATATGCAGCAGTTTGGCAATAACTGGCAATATTATTCTTCCGGAGTTGGAATTCCGCCATAAAACGCTAAAAGAGTCTTCTGAGGAACATACGAGAATCTTTGAACATGTGTAAAAGTGCCTTACCTTGCAGATGTGACATGACGCGGTCACTGCATACATTTTGTAGAGATAAACTGAGGTAAAATGGCATTTCTATTCTCTAGTGACCGCCGTTGTTTACAGTGACCTTTTCGCTTCTAAGTAGTTTTACTGTAAAAACTGTTTTTATCAAAACGTAAACGCCTTTGTCGGCTGGTATAATTACCACATAACACTTTCAACAGACATTTCCAGACCTTACTACTTCACTGTGCACGTGATTATGGGAAAACAACAAGGTCGCGCATTTGATTGTGTGAGAAGGATATTCTTTGAACTTAAAATGTGGTACATGCATTTACAACCCTTATAAACATTATTTTACTTTCGCTTTACACGATTGGAACTTTAATTTTCCATGTCAAAATCACTTTTTAATTTATGCAGGAGACAAAACTGCTTTTGGAGCGGTTCTTGGCATGTGAGAGAAGTTTCTGTTTAAGACTTAAAATGTAAACATTTATTCAAAATAGTGTTTTACTCACTTTGATGTCTTTTCTCTCTACTGATTTCCGAGGCAGATTGGTAGACGGGGCACATTAGGTCGTGCCCGACGGCTACTATTTTGTTATCATGTTATATTTGCCGTTCGTACGGCGGGTGAAAAACTGATTTGCTAAAGATAATCCTGGAAGGAAAATTTCGACTCTATGGGAACAAAAACACGCGAGACTGTAAACACTTCTACTGCTATTTTGGGCATATTCAAACAGGAAGCTTTGTTTGTTGACGGGTGTTTGGTTTCTTTATGGCAAAATCTTCCATCCCACCAAAAAATCGATTCTGCCGTAATCGAAATTTAAACCAACTCAGTTTTGTTGGCGATTATTTGGACAGTAGTTGTGTTTTTGTGATATTGGGAGCTTTTTTCCGCCCCGGTTTGTCATTTCTATATTAAAATTTCAGTAAATTTCAGTCACTTAAAAAGCGTGAAGCATATTGCCCTCGACCGCATAACAACAAGTTCAAATACCCGGAAATTTTTTTAAAGTTAGCAGTGTAGCTGAAACGAAAGCGTCCCGACCACAAATCATACACACACACGAAAAAACCTGAAATCTTAACTACCTGGGTGTGGTCGTGAAAAATGGGTTCAAGACTTCCGTGGGGGTGGATGTTAAGGTGAAATCGGATTCTCGTGTTTGTCTCATTTTTCAATCTATCATTATAGGTCACTTTCAAGTCTTGAAGCTCAGGGGAATGAAACAAAATATATTTTTTGTTAATTCGTCAGCCACTCTTGTTTTGATTGCTCAAAAATAGCCAGTTGCTGTTAGTCGCGCATGAGTGACCATGGTGCAGGAAGTATTTTTGTCCTAGCCTCCAAACAAGCTCTTGACGTTTTGGTGTTTCCGAGTCTTTCGAAAGTCAAGTTTGGAAGTAAAACTTACCAGAGCTCATCAGATGTGTGCCTATGAATTGCTTGTTAACGAGTTTGATTAGGCTCCATCATTCTCTGCATTCCAAATCAGCCAAAAATTGAAAAAAAAAAAAATAAACAAATAAACTCTTGGCTTTTTCATCGGCACTTTACAAACATTCGTTTTAGTTTGCGTAATTAGTTGCATCCATCTTCCTAATCCCCTATCTAATCCTTTAACGATGATCTAATTGAATCAGGGTTTTGTTTGAGCAGACTTTGACAAAAACTGAGCTGGAAGGATGAATGATCGCTTTTTACACCGAGCTGCAAGAAAGGAAAGACAAATTTATGATCAAATTGCAGTTGGTAATTAATCTTGTGCACCGAAAACTCTGAATGTACCAGACACGCATTGGCCATTACATTTTACAATAACTAGTAAACAAACGAATTCCTTCGTAAGCTAGATGTGAGTAGAAACGAAATATTTATTTACAGGACTGAAAGTTTCAGCCTGCCATTTAAAAACGTTAAAACACAGATACTTCAATTTGAAGAAAGCGCTGTTAACAGTATCAGCTGTGTAGTGTACGTATAGTTCCAGTCTGATACAGTCTGTTATGAGATCTCATAATAGCGGAACACACTTATTCCATTATGGAAAAATAATCAAATATACTACACAAAAAAAACAGCTCCCAAGCTTTGTAGTTTTAATTGGTATTGTTCCAAAAGTCTTCATCGTCAATCTTTTCCTTTTTGACTACAACGGTAAATGCCTCAGCGCTCCCATGGACATCTGACTCACGCTTGTCGCCAATGTTGGTGAGCAATTCTGTGAGATGGTGGATGTAGAGCGCAGCCAATTTAACCGTCTCTATCTTTGATGGTCGTTTCTCCGTCGGTGACAGTGGTATTAACTCACGAAGGCTCTCAAACGCGCTGTTTATAACTTGTACACGGCTTCTTTCGCGAGCGTTTGCTGACTTTCTTTGTTTGCTGACTCCAGTCAATCTTGGTCCTCGTCGTCTGTGCTTTTTTCTTGTCTGCACCAGTGGAGAGGGTACTTCGGGTGTCTCTAACTTGCACTCAGTTTTCATGACTCTAACGCCACCTCCCATTGTCGAATTAACCATTTTTCAAGACCTGTTCAGTAAGAAAACCCTCTCAGTAGTAGAATAGTTTTTCAGTTGTGAGTATTCGGCCCCATGTGACGACTACGCCTTATTTAAGACAATACATTGTTGGCTGCTGTTAATTAAATGTTCTTGTAAAGTTTGCTTGTTGATGAAATCGATGAGGTAAATTTATTAAAGTCTGGCTTTCTACAAACACAAACATTTTATAGGGAAATGGAATGATGTTTGTCTTTGCCTTAAGAGGAATGTCAACAGATTTTCTACGTGATGTCACTTCCAAGTACTCCATGCTGAATTTTGTTTCTCGATTCTTCCACTTTATTTCTCGATATATGGAGAAAACAAACATTGTGTAGTATTATGTGCGACACTGCTCTCCACAGCTTTCATTTTAATGGCCCGACACTCTAGAATAAAAATCCATCATCCAAAACTACTACTACTACTAAATCCAAACCTGATTTGACACAGAGGTTTGCTCCGCTGTAAATTGACATAATTGGTAGTGTGGGAACTACGACATCCGGACAACCAAAATATAAAAGCCTATTTCACATTCACAAAAAGTAATTAGTTTTCAAGTTGTCACTCGCCCGGAACTTGGTATACGAGTTTCGAATCGACCAGCGATCTTTCTGGGACAGTCCAAAGGTCATAATCTTTTGATCCAAGCTTTTCTAAGCACAATTGAAGACAATAAATGGACTGTTTTATTAGCACCCACAGTCTGGGCCCACAGCATATCAGTCATTTTATCTCAGGGATGCACCAGTATTTACCGTCAGGGGGCCCAATGCTTTTTCAGTATCTGCCTCAGTGAGTAATTGTCTCGAACAATGACTTGGACAATTATGGTCAAATCAAGGCCAAGTCGCTTTGGTTAACAAAAGGGTCGCCAACGAGCACTTTCATAAAACTTCTAATTGCATTGCAGCAAAACCCGAAATTATTTGTGCTATAAATTGTTCTCGATTTGATGTCGTCTGCACTGGCGAAACACTTTAACAGACTAATTTGGTCACGTTTCTGTAGCAAAATTTGCTGTCTAAGTTGTCTGAAGTCGAATGACGAGGAATGAAATTCTTACTTTTGCACGAGGAACTTGTTAAATAAAGCTGAGTAGCTCTCAGAAAAACTGAAATCTTAAGGAGCTGATAAAACTCTACGAATCCAAGATTGAATTTTTTGGCAGTGAAATTATAAATCGTTTTCTAGTAACTGAAATACTTAAGTCCTGCAACAAAATATTGAGCATATCCAGCGCGTGCCATCAAAACAACAATTTAACGAATGACATAAGGTTAGATAACTGGAGATTACCTCTCCAGAGGAAAGTAAAACAAGAATCTTACCTTCGCTGTTTGATCTAGGTGCTAGAAAACGTTGGTTCCTTAATTGAAGCTCTTGTGGCGTTATATTGTCCCTGGTCCTTCAAAAGATCGAATCAACTTGTGCTAGAATATGCTTTGCTCGACTTCACTTTCACAGCAGGTAACTTACCTCGAGCTAAACTAGGGGGTAAAGAATTTCAAACTCTTTAAAAACAAATTATACTTGTGCAACTTTTAGCGTTCTTTGCGAATACCGTTAATTTCCTTCGATCCGATGTTTAGTCGAACGTCAAAGCAATCCCAAAATTCTTTCCTCAGTCGGTGGCTATTAACTGATAGGGGTTTAATAATATAACTACCAGTTTCCTAGCTTATCTTTAATGAAGTTTTCCGTTTGAGTGGCCATGAAAGAGGTCGAAGGAACTTAAAAGCAACAGTGTAAATTGATACAACTTACAACTTCTAAAGTGTTTGGAGGAAAAAAAAAAGCTTTAAACCAACTCCTCTGCGTTATTAAGGAAAATACAATCGGAATTTTATTTGTAAAATGCAACAAATGTCAGTGGTTTGATGGCGGCGGTAGTTATTTTATACATTGTGGATGTTAAAAATAGAATTAACCTAGCCCGAGGGATAAACGAGGCTTAGCATAAATTCTCCATGGCTAATTGCACTTGTGTTTACATTTTTTGATAGTAACATCATTCCCGGCTTTCTTTCTCTTAACCTTATGTGTCTTTTTAAAATATCTTGACTTAATTTGACCACGCAAAGCCAGTTAAATAAAACTGTTCTGTTTTATTATGATCTACAATGATTAAATTTATACTTTTAACGTTTATGCCGGGTTGCTGCACCGTGAAGGTGGTTCCTTTTAAGGAGCCAAGGAAAGTGTCAACTCTGTATTAAAACTTTGGAATTTGACTGCATCTTATCAGGAAGCCCCGGTGAAGCGGAATACAAAAAAATGACTTTTTAAACTTTAAAATTACCAAAACGTTGCCTTGTCAGTTTCCATTAACTAATTTTAAAGGTACCATGCACACGGGCGTCAGTTCGTTGTCATCTACATAATTGGCCACAACTGTATATGACACAACTAAATTACTCTCACGTCACGTGAACAGCATCGCCATCCAGTCTCTTTTTTATATAAAATGTTTTCAAGTTTTAAAGCAGTGTTTTAGTTTCCTCCATTCCTAATGTTGTCATTGGCTTTCAACCAGATCTTCAACGTCCATCGCTTTGCTGACTGTGAAATCGTGCTCTTCTTGTAAGATAGACGAAAGCTGTGAGATGTACGCGGTGGCGCCCACTATCACATCAAACTTTGTGGTTTTGTGGCTCTTCTGCGATTGTGGAATGAGGGTTCGTAGAATTTGGATGTAGTCATTAAGGACACTTACCCGGTTTCTTTCCCGAGCATTTGCCTTCTTACGTTGTTTACTGACGCCAGTTAATCGTGGGCTACGTCTCTTTTTGCGTTTGCGGTTTCTTGTTGAGTCTTCTTCGGTTGTAAAACGCTGTGCAGTTGATGGAGGCATTATTTTTTCTTGTTAGGAACCTGTTTCTGTTCTGACACTTTGATGAGCAGGGCTGGCTATTCCTTGGGTATCCTTTTGCAGTTCTTTTCAGGTTTGCACCTTGTAAACTAGCGTGGAGACCTTGTATCAGCCACAGGTCATTCCTACAGCTGTTCACTGAACAATAACTTTAAAATTTAAAAATAACACACGCTTATTAATCATTAGCCTTAGATCAATTGTTTACCTTGGAACACGTCAATATTGAAACAAAGGAACAATTCAAACCCTGGTTCAGTTATTATTTGTATAGTTAAATATACAATTTTAACAGTTGGCCAGCTTAGAGAAATCCACCCAGTGAAAGTAAACTGGAAACTGATCAGGATATCTTGTCGATTCCTGAATCTTGCACTAAACTTTTATACAACTTGTTTCATCTCATTTGCCCGCTTTTTAAAAACAACTTCTTTGAAAAAAAGCATTCACCATAGGTGGTCCACCCAGAATGAAACAGTCAAATCTAATGTAAAAATTGCGAAATAAATTAAACCGTTTGTTCAAAATTAAATTGGTACACTCGAGCCTTTATCCATCATGAGCGAAGATTTCAGTTTTAAGAACTATTAGACACATGGGTTTTGGTTAGATATTGTTTATTACGCTTCTCTCAAGCCTGTTTCTTCGAAAAACAAAACACTGTCAATTGATCAAAGTCACTCTTTGTCGGCTTGCCTGACACGTGCGCCAGCCGTCCTAAAAATGTTGATCACTTTCAGCTTATTGGCCAAATTTATCGATGTTTTCATTTTTGTGTCATAAAGAGCTTCCCTGTGAAAGCCAACTATCTGCTCACATGTTGCCCAGCCTACCTAACCGTGTCGCTCTTCATGTGTAGGACTTAGCTTATATGTGAAAAACAAATCAAAAACCTCGATACTAAAAAAAAATATTTGGACATTGACTGTTCGTTAATAGTTTGTTTGGGGTGGCGAGTGTGTACAATGTTTGATTCTTAAAAAATATGTTCGACATAGCGATGATCTCTCTCTTCGTCAAAACAAACCTTGGACCACAGTGGGGAGCCAGTCGAAGAAAGAGAAACGAGCAAAGTACACTTAACACATAATACGATGAATGAACAATATTCATATGCATAGCTATTCATTCTTTCTAAACGAACCTTGAATTCGTATTTCATTATGCATGGATCTGTTTTTATTCTCATCATTATGAGGATATTTTTCCACGAAAAGTTCAGATAATAACTGGTACACCTATTAATATCATGAAATATCCTTTCAAGTAATTTTGATAAGTGAAGGCTTCCGAAAATGCCAGCACTGGTTGTTTTTTAAGTCCAGTCCCTGAACTCCCCTTTCCCCACTTTATATAGTAGATGAACTCGAGCGAGAGAAAGCCATGTAATTAGGCCCTAAGTCATGTAAAGCATGTTACCGTGAAAAACAATTCAAAGCTTTCCTATCTTGCAAATGTCCATAAAAATAGAGAAAGATTTACAGTGGAGGGTGCAATTTCTTCAATAACATCACACTGATTTCAAAGGAAGCAGTCAAAGTAAAATTTTACCAATCACAGATCGATACATAAATTGAATTAATTAAAAATATATAATAAACTCCTTTTTTCTATAACACCCTAGCAGTCTTGTTAATTAACTTACAGCAGCACTTTCTACACACTACCGGCCTTCTCTAAACGTTACATACGCGCTGTTACAACGCGTTTTTTTTTTTTTTCACTTGTTGCGGAACATTTTGCACCCATGCAGCTTCAAAAAGCGACGAGGGAAAATTGCTCGCCCAGTAAAAGCGAAAACGGTAACCTGTGAAAAGTTTGAGCTTTCCTGCCCTACATTTCCCTACCATTCTGAAAAACTGCAACATTTACCTAAGACTCTAGAACAAGCGATGAAGCGAAATCATAATCAAATCGCTCCTTCGGACGCCATATTTGTTTTTAAGATTTCGGCGCGCGCTAAATAAGAGTCTGAGTACCAGGGTAATGAACAAATTAGCCAATCAGACAAAAGTCCCCTTTGTTCTCTGGAGTGGAGAAAGCTAAACCCAAGTAGGAGAGAGTACTGGAACGAACCAGTGAAAAATGACTTCAACCCCTAGAAAGGGAAAAGGAGAAATCTGAACTAGTTGATCTTTATTTTCCGGCGGTCAAACATAACGATCCATCCAGGGGAAAAAAACAAGAGAAGCTAAGGGTTTCAAGGCAGCATTTTTATGTTAATATGCGAAGTTTTGGGACCAAATATCCTGCGTCACAGAGTGACACGTTCGGCTGCCCCGAAAGCCAAGGATCAAACAGCATGCGAGAAAAACGTAACTAAGCCAAAGTTGGCAATGTAACAACTCTAAGCACGCTGCATCTGTACTGTGTGCTCAAGATCTGGTGTATGAGGAGGACTCACTATAGGTGGGGAAGAAATAGGTCTGAAGGGAAACTACATTGCAAAGTTGTCAAAAAGGGCGATCTCTGTGAGTGCATGAATTATAAGAGAAGCATGCTGTTCATGTATGCATGACCAGAAAACGGGGACAAGCTTTTGCCAGACCAACAAGGAAAAGACCTTGCATAGGTAACAACAATATTTGTGTTCACTCAAAATGTTTCTTCATTTTCTAGAATAATCGTAGGGGCTAAGAGAGCGAGGCAGTGTTCTGAGATTACCGAGATCGCTTCATTACGCTTCATCATCGGGCATAGGACGGAACAGCTCTACCCATAAATAAGTTCTGTCTTCTTTGACAAAACGATTGGTGATTTAGATGAGGACACTTTGAGATTGATACGGTGTGGAATGACATTCTATACTGGGCAATCAAGAATACATTGCAAGGCCACTCAGTACTGCATGGGGCAGACATCACGGAATTTAAGGTGGCCGAACACAGTTTTCGCGCGTGCTTTTGCTGATGTAATTCAGCACGTGCACGAGGATTTCAAAACAACAAACATGCCGTCAATAGAGCGATCATTTTACTTGCTCAACACCCGCACTATCTGTGCTATTTTTCTCTATAATTGAACGCAGTGTATTGATGACTTTAGTCTTTTATTACAAAGATATGTTGGAAAAGGTAACGATGCAAAGAACCCAGCAATTTTCAGCTTTTGTTTGTTCCCGAAAGAACCCAGTTAAATGCAACGCATGCGCAGTTGCTCGAAAAATTGAGACCGATTGCTTTGGCACAAACTTGCCGATTTCTAACGATCCAGTCGTTAGAATTTCAAGAAATTTGGCAAAATAATAGTTCGGAACCCACTTGAATGATCTATCGCGAAAAATCTGAATTTTGACATAGGGAATTTTTAGTAATACAGAAAACGATTTAAGGCGAATTACGAAAAACGCCTATGTCAAAATTTTATTAGAATAGTGTTGACAGATCGGATTCAATGCCAATTCGTAGTGGGCAAGCGATGAAAAAAATCTAACGACTGGATTTTTATTAAATAAACAAAAACCATTTTTTAAGCCTTGTTTTTAACCAGCCCCGTTGCCATGGCGACAGCACACACCCTTGCCAAAATGCGAGAATAAATACTTCTGAGGTTAACCTTGATTCTTGCAGAAAACGGGCGCCAAAGCATAAATGGTTTAAAAGTAACGGTGAATTAGGCATAGGCACTTGAAAACTGTGTTCGGCCACCTTAAACGTTTTAGAAAACAGACTGAGGCAGGGCTGGATTAAGAAAGACCCAACTCATGGGACGAGGAAAGATGCCGTGAGGATTCTCGCAAAACAGACGTTCCGGTCCTTCTTTTTCATTCGGCTTTGACGATATGCAAGACATAACATCAACTATGGAAGTAATGACAGCGACAGGTAGGTAAATACGAGCCAAGTAACCCGTGTAATGGCAGCGGAAGACAAGGCCTTAAAAGTGGAAACTAAATCCGTCGGATGATGAGCTTAAAATACCGCCAACACAAACAACTTAAGAAGCTTCACGGGAGAAAAGGGGAGGAACTACAGGACGCATTCAATCAGTATGAATTGGAGCGGTTTTTGAATATGCTCAATAATTTGGCTGGACAAAACCGACTTTCATCAAAGCAGGCTGCGAGACGGTAGAAGGTGTGATGCTTGTTCCTATGCTGAGGAAAACTGAATAGCATGATGTAGAAGTTTTATAATGGCGAGCGTCCGATAAGAGAGGAAGGGTCATTTTGCAAGACGTGGGCAATAAAAGAGAACTGGCTAGGCTCTCGAGTAGACATAGACTTAGGGCCGGGTCAAACGCTGTACTTCACATGAGCCGAACCAAACGCATAATCAAAGGTATAACTTTACCATGATAAACCACTGACCAACAAGATCGCTTTTGTAATTTGTTTGGTGTGGCAGTTCGGTTCGACTGAATTAAGTTCGACGTTTGACTCAAACAGGCGTTCTTTTAATTATTTGAGTCCACCCAAACTGTCATTAGGTTCGGCTCATGTGAAGTACGGCGTTTAACCCGGGACTCAGTCGACTTATTTTGAGTTATCTTGGCCACGTACGAAATTACCTTTAAATTGAGGGAAACTTGAAAATAATAGTTCACTAAGATAGAAAGACACCAAAGAGATAATTAATAAACCATAAAAGAACAAGGATGGTCAAAGATGGAGAAGATTGACGCGGATTACAAAAGAAGAACTTTAGAAATTTTTTCAAGATGTGAAAACCGTGACGTAGCTCCTATGATAAACGACGAGTGTCCGATAAGAGCCTGAGGAGAAATGTTCTTTTACAAGATGTGGGCAATATGAGAGAACTGGTTGGACTCACGAATGGGCGTCGACTTAAGGTTGACGGTGTCTTTCAGCGGGGATTAGACCATATCTATTTTGCAGTACATCTATCGCCTTCCAAGGAAAACAATTACAAACAAATAAAGATTTTGAGATAGCTTAGGCATCATTGCGTTACCCGATTTTTAACATCTAACCTCTAAAGAGATAAGCAGTCATGCAGTTCACAAGGTACATCATTACGAGGGACTGAACACGGCAACCACGGTTTTAAGAAACAAACCACACTAAGTACAGGCGAACAACTCTGACGAAACTCGATCAAAGATTTTTAGCTCTTGTTTCAATAGTATAAAGAAAAATATACAGGACAGCTTAAATTGCAGTCAGTCAAATTGTTTGGCTGCTCAGTTTAAATTCCCTCAGTTTGTAAAGAAGCTTAAATTGTGTAGACAGCACCTTTCCGGTTAAGTCTACTTGTGTTGCGGCACTAGTCGCTAGATTGACACCCAGAAAAATATGTTATTTTAAGAGTCGTTGATTAGCTCAATGTTCACTCCCTTGTGGCCATTGTGTCGGAAGATTGTGTCGAAGACTTTTGCAATCTCTTGAATCACAAGGGCTCAGAGCATGTCTGAACTTGGTTTGCCAGAAAAAAAAACAAGTTATGGTGCCTAGCGTTTTCTATGCGTTAAGATATGTTTGAGAATATGCGCTATCTAGACATAACTATATCAAATGTAACTGTGTTATCATCTGTATCTTTTCTGGATTGTCCTTGTAGACAAGTGCGTCTCAAAGATTGTAAACATAAGTATTTACCATTTGACTGCTATAGGGTGTTAAGAAATAGACCATGGTAATTAACGTAGTTATAGGAAAACTCTTCACTCACAAACTCATTCGCGACGAAGCTAAAGGGATTAACTTCACACATCAAACATTCCTTAACAATCGCAAAGATTTTTAACGAGTAAAAGGGATATTAAAATGATAAAATGCTATCAAACGAAAGAATCAAAGAAATGCAATCATTTTTTGTTTGGTAAATGTTATTTTTTTAGTGCAACACATCGGGCGGTTTATGTCTGTGAGATTTGAGATAAGTGTTGTTTTATCTCTCCGTTCCATTCCACTCACAAAGTGCAAGGTATCAGGCGGGTGTTAGTATTACGGGCTGGATTTTATTTAGACCTCGGTTAAGTCAAAATCAAGCAGTGCTCATTTGCAGGCATGGCTGCAGAATACGAAACTTCGATTTTCGCCGTGGATAAGAAGAAGAGAAAACGTCGTGCTCCCCGTTTGACCGGAGTAAGTAAGCAGCGTAGGTTGGCCAATGCCCGAGAGAGAAAAAGAGTCCAAGCTTTAAACGAGGAAATTGAAGTTTTGAAAAGTTTGCTTCCTCTCTCACCACATGATAAAAAGCCCACAAAAACTGAAGTAATATGGCTTGCAGCGGCGTACATCGATGAGCTAACTCAGATGTTACACACGGCAACAAGCCAGGATGAGTTTAATGGCGGACCCTTGATGGATTTTGATTCCTTACTGGGTGTAGATATTGAAAAACTCCTTGAATTGGACGGTAAGTGTACAATTGACCTTTAGAACTGAGGTAGATCGCCGTGGTTTTGTGTTGTCAGTAGGGATTTGACCCCAGTATTTATCTTACGCTCTGTCGGATATTCTGAGTTGATTCTCAATTTTATAGGGTTTCTAGAACTTTCTTGAAT
The DNA here is from genome assembly GCA_964020085.1 of Micromussa lordhowensis. Lineage (NCBI taxonomy): Eukaryota > Metazoa > Cnidaria > Anthozoa > Scleractinia > Lobophylliidae > Micromussa > Micromussa lordhowensis. The sequence continues at coordinate 2,840,609 of OZ026601.1, forward strand.
AAATTTAGCAGAGAGTTTTAGCTTAGCCAGTCAAGCAACTCTTTGCCCTTATTTTAAGGCTATTTCCATTTCTGGAATCCTGGTATTTCTTTCAAATGTTTCTTAGAGCAACTTAATGCATTTGTGCTATGGGGTGAATGAATACGCGTATAATTCACACACAAAAATATCGCTTTGATCATATGTTGTGCAACTTATTTAAGAGCACTGCGTTTTTCATCATTAAACGATCTTTTCGCTCAAGAGGCTACACCCTAAGTGGGAAAATTGGACGAGCTGATTGAGCTTGCGAAGATGGCCATCTGTCAATATAATCATCTTATAATCTCTATGGAGAGGCGAGTTTTCCGCATACAAGTTCTGGTCGTTCTGTCTTGTTTAACGCATTCCAGTAACAACCTTAATTACTGCGGCACTGGTCGCGATGTTATCTGCTAATCGAAACGAACGTTGAATGTCAAGCCCACTCCTCCAGACTAAATTTTTGTTCATGTTTATTTTTCAGATTTTGTTCCCATCGTGTTTTAAATATTGACGTAAAATCTTCGTTTTTCGATGTATGGACATCGAGCGGCCCTTGTCAAGAGAGTGTTTAACCCGTGATCCCAGTGGCGTGAGACCCAATCAAATGAGAGATTACAGCCAACTGCATTTATCACTTTATCTACACCTTTCAAATGTGTTATTTTAGGATCAATTTCCATAACGTTCTAGTAATTTTGGCGGAGTTCTCTAATATGTTCTTCTGCGGCTTCCGCTATCAAGCGCTGAAGCGAAATAGGACCCAAAATAGACTACCTTGTGAGAAAGTGAATTAATGTCCTTTCCAGACATGGTTGACAATTATTTGTAAACAAAGTGTACTTTTAGAAACTTCGGTGTTCTTAATGAAAATAAATAAAATATATTACTATGTCTAGAGAGGAAGTCACATCAGCCTCTTTCATGCTTTTGCTCTATCCTAGTCGAATAAGGAATTTGGAAATGTTGGGTTTTGTGGGAGGAAAACCAGAGAAACTGGAGAAAAACCCTCCGAACAGGGCGAGAACCAATAACTCAACCCACACATGGCACCGGGTCGGAATCAAACCTGAGTCACATTGGTGGGAGGCGAGCGCTCTCACCACTACGTCATCCCTGCTCACCGCCACAATAATATTTTCGTTACGCGTCTTTCTTTCTTTCCCCAGCTCTTCTCCGCCACCTATTCAAGCTTGAGTCACGACAAGCTCGATGACCCTGGGGCGAGATAATTGTTAGAACGAATAATTAATTAGGGAAAATCTCCCGAAAATTAAAACGGTTAGAAATTTTGTTGACTGCCCTGACATGATATTGAAAAACATTGAAATCACTTGGGATTTCTGTAAGCTAAGAGTCAACTTGACAGACTCGTTGCAAAACAAATGGTGAAATAAATGAAAAAATGAAAGTTATGGGCCAATTCAAAATTAAATGTCGGTAATCAGTTAAAATTTCATCACTTTGCCAATTTGTCAGTTATATTTTTCGCCCCGTTAACCCCATTCAGACCCTGTTAGTAGATAGCTGGGAAAAGCTAGAATGTATATTGTACAAATCAGGGCAGATGGAGGCTCTTTCTAAAGCCGTGAATTCTGTGCTCCTGGCTCGGGACTTCGTGAGGGTTTGCCCGACGCTCGTCAAGTGCCGTGACTCATTTTACTGAGAAGAGAATCCAAATGACGGAAATTTAACTGATAACCGAATTGAGTACTTCTTAGAATGGCATGGTGTTTTGCTTCTTTCGTCTGTACAATCTTGAGAACATAATAAAACAGGTAAACTACCTACAATGAAACACAGATTACCAGCTGTATCGGGGTAGTTCGGAAGGTTTTCGGGAGATTTCGTATAGTACTGAACACTTGCGGCAATGTTGGATCGAGAAATACTATAGAAAATGTCACTGCCTGACGAGTGAATTTCACGTTAAATTTTACGTGAAAAACCAATATCGCACTCATAGCTTCGCTTCTCAGCTTGAGAGGCTGCGGTGCTTCTTGCTTTAAAATTGCATCAAGATTAATTTGTTTGCCGTGTTTTTCCTTGAACCAGGACTACAAACGGCGCACGGACGTACTTGTACTTTTTTTAGTGTTTTTCGAAACCATGTTGTCCTTAAAAGAGACCACTTCGTCATATGTATTGGTTGCAATGGTTTGGTTTTCCGGAATAGATGCTTGACTTTTCTCGGCATTGATACCTGTTTGGTTTTCTTTCGCGACGCTTGTTTGGTTTTCCTCGGCAAGAACTGTCGTTTGGCTTCCTTTCCTCGTCTCTGCCATTTTGTTTTTCTTCAATGCGTTTTCTCGTACTTGAGAGTTAGTGGTTTCCTCAAAATTTGTAAAAATTTAAAGTTCAATTCAAAATTTGGCAGACATTCATTTTCTGTGAATTTGTTCATTTCCAAGGTGATATTCTCGTAGCACGAGTTGCATTTTTGCTTTCGCGATAGCAACAAATTTTGCTCGCGACTTATCGACATCCCTTCTTGCCGCGCAAGTGCAATTTCACGCTAAATACCCCTCTCTTCGATAGCTGTGAATTCGTCCATTTCCAAGGTGATATTTTCGTAGCACGAGTTGCATTTTTGTTTTCACGATAGCAACAATTTTTGCTCTCGACTCATCAATATCCCTTCTTGCGCAAGTGTAATTTCACGCTAAATACCCCTCTCTTCGATAGCCAATCAGACCGCGAGTTTACCTTTAGTTAACAGAACTGCAAAGGACCAAAATATTAGAATGTTCGAGTTCTGGCTGTATGCATTCAGTCATTAAGATTTTAAATTTTGCACATAACGAAGATATTTTGTTTCAATCCGCGAACCACGCCTCCGTTTCACAACGCAATGCCAAAAATTATATTTTGACTATTGACATGTTGAAAACCCCAAGAATGTATCTGTTTTTCTTTGAAAAATCTGTAGGTTTATCAGAAAGACCGCGATAATTAAGTAAGTAAGTAAAACACAGTGCCTCTGTGTATCGCCAAATTCTCACATACGACTTTACAAGAAATATATGCCAACTACTGCGGAGAATTCATATTTCCATCTTAGAACAAAAAGACCTGGGGACAATATCTCTGTACTCAAAGTTCCACACAGACAACGTTTCGTGGAAAACCTCTGAATATCACAATTTGGTGCTTATTCAGTCATCGAGGCTGAGACCAGTTGGCGGAAAAGATCGATTTTCGAATGTTAATTCAACTAGCGGCTTGATGAAAGCGAATTGTTGAAGAATGTCCAGTTGAGATAATTGTTCAAGTCTAGCTGAGACTAGCTTGCGGTTACAAACCACAACAAACAAAACATTAAATTCCTACTTAACACTGCCAACTACTTATCATGTAATGAGGTTTAATTTCTAATTTCATGTTCAGTTCAATTTTGTTGTGGTTAATTATCATAATTTTCCCATTTGTACCGTGCAAATTAAAAGCACTGCTTACCGCGTTTTTTTTTTTTCAATTTTTGCAAATGTGGATTGATTATGGCGATTACTGGAAGTATTCGCAATTGTGTCGAACCCATCAGGATTTTTTTCTTCCCAATTAATGGCTAGACTTCTACACAAAACAAATGGAAACGTCAAGGTAATATTGAGTGTTCTATTGAAAGCCGTACACGCTCTATACTAAAAGAGCTAGTGAGATAACAATGCATACAAGGACTCCTTGACAAGTTAACTGTCCATAACAAAACGCCACGCGTGAAGTCGTAAATATTTATATGCACCATTCTATCCTAGATTCAAATATTTACAGTAGGGGGCTTTATTCGCGGAAAAATAGCTGATTTAAACATTGTGTGGGAGGAGACGTGATAAAATTGTCGGAATAGTGCGGCACAACAGAGAAAATGTGCTAGAAAATTGGAAACGAAAAATGTCACTTTGCCCAAGTGAATCTTGCGGTTTTGGACTCGTTCCGTTTCGCATCCATCATAATTAAGTGAATTATTTCCGTAGTAATTAGTACATTTGTCTCATGTTATCAGTGTTACGTAAACTGAGGAAAATTGTAATTGTGCTTCGACTGAATAAAGCTTTCTCTTCCACGTCTCAGAAATGTCATTAGTTGTTGATCGTCGTCTAATTCCTCATACAGTAGGGCCTATAGCTGCTGAATCCAGGAGGCAATGTACCCTTAGGTGTTTCCAAACGGCCCTTGTTATTTATATTTACAAATCTTGTGAATTCCTTCGCTCTTGCCTGCAGGTACAAAAAGATAAAGGAAGGCAGTCAGTTCATCGAATGAAACATAACGTGGTAACAAAACCAGAATCCAATAGGTACAAACTTACAAAACGAAAAATGTTAATACTGAATTTAAGCAACTCTTGCGTATTAAAGAAAGAAATAGTTTCATTTTTTCATACCTACGAAGCCTATAAAATAGTTTAAAGATCAGAACACAATACTTACGGTTAAAACTCAGTCTTTATCTGTATTTGGGGTTGAGAGCTCTCCTGGCTCAACAATAGCATCAGTCCATTGATATAGGAGGCTGCCATCCAGATTATCTCTGTTTTAGAAGGTTCTTTCTGTTGTGGAGGCAGGGGAATCAGGCGGCGTAAGATCTTGATGTTTTTGTTTAAAGTGTGAACTCGTTTTCTCTCGCGCGCGTTTGCAAGCCTTCTTTGTTTACTAATACCCGTCAGTTTAGGACCTCGGCGCTTTGGCCTCTTCTTCTGGTCGATAGATTCTCCCTCTTTAGGAATACTATCCATTGTGCAAATTTTGAAACTTAGTCGTAGGTAGCCAAGCAGCCGGTCAATATGTTTTCGAATAAGGCTCAATTAATAACCGAGACATACCAGAGAAATAAGAATGGACAAACCCTGTGATTCGTTCCGCGTGTTTGAAGCTTTTCATTGGAAATGGCCGACTTAACACAAAACGCCGGAAACTCTTTCTTGCGATATGATTGATTCTATCGCATCTAAATTAAAGTTTCTTGTCCTCGAGGATATAATTATACCTTGGTGTTCATCTTAATTTTCCTTGTCTGAAAGTGTGCAATTAGCGGTCTGTATAGGTTTCCTTTTTAGCTTTTGCGTTGCGTTAGTGACATTCTTTAGCGACAAAAACGAGCTCTTTGCGGTCCATCTTTAAAGCTATTCTTTGACAGCCCCTTTGTGACGATATATCTTCCCAGCCAAGCCACTCTTCAGTGAATTATCAGACACCTAATTAGCTTTTTTAAATAAGGTTATAATCGACACCTGCCATGCAATTCAGCCTTAGTGTGAAAGAAGTTGCAAAGTCATGTTCGTGTGTCTGTTGTGATGATCCGAGCTGTTTGATGAAAATAAAGTATGGCGCTCCCCAGGACATTAGCCAAGCATTGTTAAGAACCCCAAATCAAATTTGTTGAACAGTAAACAAAAATATGTAAATGTAAACATTGATCTTTCAAATTGGAAGAAATTGAATTGTTTTAAGTTAATTTGATTTTTACCGATGGCTAAGATATGTCGGACCAAAAATAGAAAGAAAACACTTTTTATAGTTCCTTTACGACACATTTTATCTTATTTCGCAGTCAAATAATTAAAGTTGCTTCTCAATAAGAACGAGATCAACACGAAACTGCGGTTTTGTAGCAATTACCGAAAACCTCAAAGTATCTGTTTGCAGGTGATTTTTTTTTTCTTTGAGAGTGGGTATTCCATGGCACTAACAAATAAGATACTGTTGTGACGATTGTCAGTTGTAGCCGGGGGGCGTTGTATATGATGGGGGTGAGGAGAACAACTGAATTATTGCATATAAGGCAGCCCTACATTCCAATCTGTGTAAACATGCGAGAACAGTTTCCCATCCATCATGTTAATCGGCTCACTTAAGAAGCAGCAACAAGAGTTGCAAGTCTTCAATCTCGGCGACGTGACACTGAAAATAGTCATTCTAACAGTACAGTTACGAGACCACGATGCTTTTATTTAAGAACAACTCAGTAGCTAGGGACATCAGTACAAATGCAGTGGTACCCAATATGAGTTCTTTTCCACTCTTGAATATCAAGAAATATAAAAAAAAACCACTATTTTACAAAAAAAAATAGTTACACAAATAATAATTCTATGCTGAGCAACGCATATTATAGATATATACAGTTATCTTGACTGCAGCAATTACGTCATTCATTACGAATTTGCTTTGATTTCTGTATGATTAAAGAAAACAGCTTTTCTCTGTGTTTGGCGCCATATTGATAAAGTTAAGTGAATTATCAGTCCTGATAAATAAGTTATCAGTCAATTAGCCCCGAAAGGTTCCTAATTTCGTATCTGCTTGCAGTCTTCAAAAGCACAATGGTGCACAATCTGAAAGACAAGAAAAGTTCACTGTCAGGTAATCAATCACAAAAATTAAAGTATGATTGATCGCTACCGATCGACAAAGGCCCGGTCTGGTAGATATGCGGTTTGCTTAGCTTTATCAAGAACCATAAGCTAAGGGTCTTTAATGATCTCTAATTAATAATAAGCGCGAGTCTTCGCTATAACTGGAATCGCGTTTTGTTTAGCCACGGGGACACGGTTCGTTTCCGTCGTAAAGAAAGCCGAAGTCCTCGGTTAAAAGTACTATCATTAAAAAAACAACAACGGAAGTATGCAAAGGCAGTGCGCGTTTCTTTAAAAACATTCGCTGCCACAGCAAGAACCTAGTGTCTCACAATTAAATCCTGCTTCTCGAAAGAACCGACTGTTTTGCCAGCAAACAGTGCACCATAGGCAATCGTGAACGGACCCGTTAGGCAAATTACACAAAGATAAATTTAAATTGTTTGAGCAATCTTTAAGCTCCAGTGCTCAGCTAAGGGTTCGCCAGGGTTGTTGATGTACCACTGGTATTACATGTTCAAAAAATAAAATTGGAATGAAGTATGTCTCGGGTATTAGTTCATTTCATACCAGTTTTATTTCCCAAGCACAAGCCATCCTCCGTCACAATATGATACGAAACCAGTGTTAATTCGTAGGTATGGGATCTTTAAATCTAAATTAATATTTCTTTGAACAATGTCCTTTGAGTTTAAAAAATAAGAGTTCATGTTTGTATTTCCCAGCCTGGTACTTGGGCGTAACTCTAGGCTACATACTGAGTCGCACACACACCCTAACACTAGAACCGATGTCAACTTGCTCAATTCTCATTCATTCCACTATACCAACCTTCAAAATTAAAAAGTGGACTGTCGTCTAAGCTGTCAATTGAATCAATATCGACCATTTCCAACTCAGCCTGCCATTGATCAGCGGAATCAAGCATTTTGGTTAGCTCTGTGATATAATCCACCGCTAGCCATATCACTTCTGTCTTGGAAGGTTCCTTGTCTTGCGGCGGAAGAGGGATCATATGCCGTAATATCTGGATGTTCATGTTCAAAATCTCCACTCGACGTCTTTCCCGTGCGTTGGCGACTCGTCGCTGCTTGCTAACGCCTGTCAGCCGCGGCCCGCGTCTTCGTGGCCTCTTCTTGGGTTGCTGAATGGCTTTTCCAATGGGTGCGACGTCCATCATTGATATGTGGCAGTGTTTGTATGTTTACCGGCTGGCACACTCTTAATATATCAACGTATTTGTGAGTAGCCACGCGCCGTCACGCTTATATGAGTCTTTTGACTCAATACAAAGGCCTCGTCAGTCGGCCATTGGAAAAGTCCTACCGTTCGGAGTTTGTCCCCTGTGGTTATCCAATGACGTTATGGCGCTTGTTTAAGCTTGTTCCAGATTTTTTTTGACACATGAAATTAAATTTCAGACAGTTTGTATTTTTCATTTTCACGTAGATTTTCTTCTGGTTTACTTCATGTTATCGTAAAGGGTTTGCCATTAACGAATTCACTTTTGCAAGTGAGTCAGCCTTGTTCAGATGTCCCTGATTTCTCACTAGTTGAGATAAGTTTACGAAGCCCCGTTATTAGAACTATCAAATATTGCAAACTATGATTAATAAAATTGACGTCTTTGGAATTTACATCTTCCTTAGATCATGCCATAAAGTAAGCACACGCTTGCTGGCCCAGCAGGTGTTTGATTTACATAAGTAAGAACAAAAACATGTCTGGTCGGGAACTATATACAAAACCTCTCCTCATACGCAGTATTTGCTACAATCAAAAATCGAACCACATATATTTCATGATCTTGTGTTATCAAGCACTGATTATTGGTTTTAAGTGGCGTAAGAACATGTTTGGGAGGTGCTAATTAGCTTGTTAAATAACTTAACCCCAAAACTACTACGTCCATGTAAGACGTCCACCTTGGTAGATAGATAGATAGATAGAAACAACACAATGGCAACCTAGTGTCGGTTTATAATGAACAAACCCACTATACGAAAACAAAACATCATTCATGTAAATATTCAAATATTAAAGTTTGCTTACTGCTAGATAGCAGCTCACTTCGGTCTTCAAACTGTTAATTACCTTACAGTAGAAAACGTTATCTAATTAAGAGATAGAACGTCTAATCAATCACCAAATAAACAGATCAATATCGATATTTACAGAGATAACATAATGATCAGAGAAAGGGCGGCCTGTTCTGTTCTTTTTGTCACAAGATAAGAAAACTTCTGTTGCTTATCATCTCTTAGGGCTAATGTAGACACCAAATAATCGTCAAATGATTGCCTTCACGGGGCTTAAAATGTTTATTAAAAAGACAGCTTTAAATAACACAGCGTGACGTGTCAATATTGGTAAACAACATTTCCATTTGATTTTAAACTTACATCCAAATTAGTTGACGCTTAGTTAAAATCACAATTCTTGTTAGTAAAGTTAATGGCCTAAGTCTAGATTTTCTTGGCTATTTTTACTCTGATTCCCAAGAAAAACACATTTATACTTATACGATTATACGTTTTATACGAACAGGTGTTTGCAAGAGGTTTTACAATAATTCTTTTTATAGAGATATGTGTTTACACTTTGCTTGAATAGAACAGCGAGGGCACACAATACGCTTCTCTTTCTTATAAAGAACTTTGGTTTGTAAACGCCAGGCGTAATGAAAAAATCAGTAATTAAAAATAGGAAACAATGAAAAAAATATCAGACAAAGGTAGTACCTAGAGGTTATGAGAATTCTTTTGAAGGAAACAATACAAGATTGGACAAACATTCGAACGTTCGATTCTAAAAATCAGCTTGTTTCCGCAAAGGCCTGTCTTGTGACCTGGTAAATAATTCAGTCCTGGCTACCGTTGAAAGATCAAAAATTGCGGAGACAAAAAGCTATTTGATTTCATTTATGCAACTAATGCTAAGCAAAATTCCATTGTTTGAACCGTTTCCCCTGAATAAGAGTCAGGGTCCTAAAGGGGTTTGGGGCTCCAGGGCTCCAGGACTCCGGGCCTAAAAAAACAGGGCTCCGTGGCTCCAGGGCTCCATGGCTCCAGGGCTCCAAGACAAAAAGAAGTCGGGTTGCAGGGCTCCATAGGTTCCTACTGTAGGAGGCTCCGGTCTCCACTGTTATCGTGTGGGCTGCAGTCCCAGTTTTCATCAAAATGCAATCAAGGAATAACCGAAATTAAAGATTCAGCGTTTTCCCATCTGTGTTCTGTCTTTCTTTACAAGTAAAGGCTAAACGGAAAAAAGGTATAAACAGAAAATGTTAATGGCGGGAAAATAATAATGGTCACGTGCCCATTTCCAAGGCCTTCCCACAAATGTCACGTAAAGTCGCCTAAATTTATTTCCAGAAACTTCTCAAAAACTCTTCTAAATATCGCAAAAATTAATCTAAATATCTCGAAAATCCCGAAACTGATCTCTTATTTTTGTCGTAAAAACACCAATTTTGAATCACTGGGGGTAAAATTGTCATAGTGTTCTTCCAGTAGTAACAGTCGAGGAACAAGATGTAGCCACTAGCTTCAATGTTACAGGAATTTAGCCCTTCTAGTGATGTGGAAAACAATTTTCGAGTGGGAAATCGCTGAACTGGATCGTTTCTGGCATAGAACTGGGCATTTGCCGTAAATTTGACTCCGTCTTTGTTTTCCAACGTCAGGTTTTCAGCCGATGGAGTTTTAATAACTGCGTTTCGAAATTCCTGCTGTCTGCCTCTGTGGGTACAAAGAGACGGAACTGAGTGAAAGTTTGCTTGATGCGGAAATGGCCTGCCGCCGCCAGAGCTTCATGTCAAGGTAGACGACGGGATGGAACTGATCCGTTGCTTTCGGAGTTAAATAATTATTTGGCCATAAACCACGGTATAAATGAGGCAGCCAAAACATTAGCCGCATTCAAATCACCATGCACCAAAATCAGAAGTCTGGGTACAAAACTGCTGGACTTCTGTTACTTTGGGCTTCGGGCTTCAGAACAAAAATTTTCAGAGCTCCGGGCTCTACAGCTAAAAAAGATCAGGGCTCCAGGCAGTAAATTGATCGGACTCCGGGCTCTAGAGCAAAACATTTCGGGCTCCAGGGATCCATGGACCCCCACCCCTTTGAAGAGTTCTGGAACACTAGGAACAGGGAAATAGAGGAACGCTGGAACACAGTTGAAGAACCACAACGAAGGTGCACTGGTCAATACTCCAATAGTCCAATTAACCAGAGCTGGTCTCACTTTGGCAAAAAAAAAAACTTAAAAAGAAGATGACCTGTGCTCTTTTGTAAGCTGCCAAATGTTTCTGTACGAAATTTCAATACTGGCAACTGTTCACATATTGACCCAGGTCATTACACTGTTTTTTCAAGGTTCCATGATTCCTCAGTAAGATTAGGCTACATTTCTCTAGTTGGAAGATGAAGAAAAAAGGGATGAAGACAGCCTGTGAAAACAGAAATGAACCTAAACAAGCGCGAAAACTGAGAAGAAGCGACAAAGAAGGAAAATTCGCGACCAGGTTGCGGCGCTGACTGCTCTAAAAAATCGATAATCATTAACCAAGACGCTCAGTTCGTGAATGACGTCACCCGACTACTACTATCCGGTTGCAACTGTTCCTCGAGACATCTAGATTGATCAGTTCACGAGGACAGCGACGAGTCTAAAATTCGAACTGTTTACTAAAACTCCGAGATCTTTTTTACGCCCTGTAAGGCTCGCATCGTCCTCTCTCACCGAGAACAGATAGCTATTGATTTTACTACGCTCTTAAGACGCTGGTTTACCCACGGTTTTGTGGTATTGGTATTTGGCTGCCTGTATTTTTGTGATCAGTGTCATTGGCGGGTTGAATGGAAAACATAGTGCGCGTGAGAAAGGTATGTTCAGTGGAAGCATGCTCTGGTTACAGTAATGAGTGATTTGAGATATTCTTTAACTGCGCAGTAATGATGTAGAGCCGTTTGATGGTCTTTGATGTTTTTGTTAGAAATAGCTTTGTGTCTGACAAGCCGAGAAACGGACACTTGAATCGACTGAGGATGGACGTACTGTAATCCTGTGCTCGTCAGCGGGGCTGTGCATAGTGTCTCCGGCTGAGGAGATGTTTGGATGGCAGACTCAAGTGGGTACTTGAGTCAAGCGGCTTAGCACAAATTCATTCCAATTTTCAGCGGATATAAATTATTTCCAAGGTCATTCGCACGATTTAACCTCTGTGATTTCATCTTCTTTTTTGGATCAGTATCCCCTTGATCAGCGAGTTTTTTCAAAACACGGTTGCATGTTTTAGTACGTGGTTTTCGCTTTATCCCGTATCCATGCTAAGACCAGCTTCGTAACGTAATTTTAGGATAAAAGGCATAATTTAAACGCAAGGTTTTAATTAAAACGTAAATAACTGTCAATGGAAGCCCTGAACATCCTGTACTTTTCGGACGCTTTTCAGGGCACGAAATTGCGTGATTCGCGTCAGCCGAAACAAGTTTTGTTACGGTTTTGCGATCAAGCTCGACGGTTTTAATCTGGTCACGTTGCATTAAATTTCTTTTGAATTTGAACGAGAGCTTTGTAAGCTTGTTCAAGTCAAGTGGCAAGCTCTCGAGCTTTGTTCTGAAGTGTTGCCATTATTAACCCTTCTGTTGTTCAATTCACCTTGGCTAATTAGATCAATTAAAGAAATGAAAGTTAAAAACCATGGCTCGATTCGCTCTCAGTGTTTGTGATTCCCTGTTAATTCCTTAAACTCCTCCTTGATACAATTATTCGTTGATAGCGAGGAAGTCAGTTTATAGAATAGATCGACGAAGATGAAAATATCACATGATGTCGGCAATTGAGCTTTGTGGTGGAAATGGTGATCGATTTGGGTCGTTTTCATTTACGGTTTCACAAAAGGTATCTTCAACACCTTGCCTGTGTTGGAATCGATTTATAGCCTCTTAACTGCTTCAAACCGCTGAGCTCTGACCAAAATTAATAGCAAATTCCTCTAGACACCCAGTGTGCCCTCTGAGGTCTATACGGTAATTATCTCGTCAACAAGCTCGGATGTTGTCTTAGAATTTTGCTTATAGACTCGAATGTAACTGATCTCGGGCTTCCTATTGGTCAGTTACCAGGCGGCTCCGATTTCCCGTTGATCGTCAAAGGGCCCGCCGTGAATTATAATACAGCCCCTTCCTGATGGACTAATTATTTAAATTTTGACTTGCTTTGTTTTACGCTAGTTATACTATAGAATGTTCGCCGCATTGATGTAAACTTGCAGTGCTGTATGAGAGGTTTTAAAGTAATGTTGTTATCTGTGATTCCACTGAACTGACTGTCATTTTCTTTCAAATGGAGGGAACACGAAAGCGAAAACAAAGAGCGAAGCTAAGCGCCATCGACGATTTGGATTCGGATGATTATGACTCCTCGCCCAAGCAACGCGGTTCGGACGCTGAGAACTCAAAGACCAGCAAGCGAAAGAGAAGGCGACCTCGCTTGACCGGTCTCAGCAAACAAAGACAGGCAGCCAACGCTCGCGAACGGAGTAGAACGCACAGTGTAAATTCTGCTTTCAGCGCTCTACGAGTTCTTATACCAACGGAACCATCGGACAGAAAACTTTCCAAAATAGAGACATTACGGCTTGCTTCAAGCTACATCGCCCATCTTGGATCAATGCTTGTTAGTGGAACTCAATGCCCTAATGTTGCTAAAGAAGTTGAACACTCAGGAAACATTTCGCCTTCTTCTGCATCAAGAGTGTGTACATTTTGTTTGAGCTTACTTAAAGCGGTAAGTGATACTCATAGCATGCAACTCAATGTGTGCTGTTTTGCACAAGGTTTAAATTTTTCTATTTTGTTCATCGTCTTAGTTCGTCTAAAATCTCATATTATCCTCGTTCAGTTTTGAATATCCCTTTCTCGCTATCGTCGGCGTTTCAATCGTTTATCACTTATTAACTATCGGAAACCCTCTGTTTGCTCCCCGTCGTTCAGAAGATTTCAGTATAACCCCAAAATCAGCAGAAAATCCAAAGCTCTGCCTCTATGCAAAATTAGTGCTCCATAAACAGTTTATTGCTTTCACTGTATGTCTTATATCCTGCGCATTCTTACGTTATGATAAAACAACATTCATTAGAAGACAATCCAGACAAAATACATATGACTTCAGCGTGAGTGGACGGGTCGGAAGAACTTTATGTACTTAAGAACGTACTTCATAAACTACGATGTACCGCATAATTTCAACTCAATTCTCACTTGGAAACGACTATTTACAACGCGCTTTCAGTGTAATTCGATTTCCCATAGACACGACATGTACATGTTAGTTTTGAAGGCGTCTTGCATGCTTCGTAGTGTATTTTCTTTTATTCTAGTGCTGATGGCCATCAGCATAGAACTTTAACCTGAGGTGTGGAGAACTTCACTCCACAAAAATCATTTTTCTTTAACTGAACACTCTCTGATGTTTTCATTATCTAAAGTGGATTTTGTTCTAATCTCTTAACACGGCGAGTTCGGAGTCTTATTACCTTAATCCTCTCAACTGGAGTGCAAAGCAACAAAAGTCAATGCTTAGTTCTACAAGGCTATAGGCAAAGACGCCCCATAAACATTATTTTAATAATTACGGGCTTAGCAGGATGAGTGGATTGTTTGCATACGAAAATCGGTTAGGGATTTCCGAAAAGTATTTATTTATTGTCACCCAGTGGGTCTATATGCCAGAGGATCGCGCTCAAAGCGATTTTATCCCACCGCCCTTGTAGCCTGAATTTTGTGAATAAAATGAGTGAAGTTAATCAGCACTATACTGAACAAGGTGGCGAGCTTAAATTGTGACATGGTACCTATAATATAAATTAAAAAAAACTTAAAAGTCTATAATTCACAATGTTTTCTAAAGAAGAGGTCGCTAATATTGATGAGAATCCGTTAAGGAGCTGCGAACAAGAAGAAATACCTCTGATCAGTGTAATTAACATTAGTTCCCAAAGCAAATGAAAAAAACAAATGGCGAGTGGATTAGGCGAAAAGATATCATCACTAACAGAACTCTCTGATGTTATCTCAAATTCTTCAATCGGATAATCTCTGTGTGTTTTTTTTGCGTTGAAGTGTTATACACTCTCGCACTGTAGTCTACAGTCACTGTTTTATGATAAATATATATATATTTTTAATATAATGTAGTTTTGTTTTCGGCAGGTATTTCAGTGGTAAATCCCAGTACTAAAAAATATAATGTGTTTTTTTGGATTAGGTTTTGCAAGCAATTCGATGAGTTTCTTATAGTAAAAAATTTCCTTCTATCACACAAAATGGTTTAGTCAAATTTATCGCTATCCAGTGTAGAGAGAATGCAAATTCTGTTTATTGTTTTCCAAATAACACTTTGGTTAATACTTACAATTTTCGTATGGCTTGCTATTTTCATATCATTTAAACGTTACTGTGACTTAAATTCTTTGCTCAACTCAAGTAGATTTAATTCATACATGTGTATACATTTGGTCAACAAGCGAAATTGTTCTTTTTAACAATAAGTACCGGCGAATTTTTGGTAGGGTCAGAATTGTTCATGACCTATTCCTCGCAGCTTATTACTCTTTGACCAAGAACGCAAACAGTTAATGAGTTTTCGGTTTTAAGATATTTCCTTTCCCTGAAAAGGCTGGACAAACACTCCGTTTAAAGGAGCGGTTTTGCAAAACAATTTGATATTTACGGTAATAAAATTCAGAAATGACTGGCGTAATGTCGTGATATGCTAATTGGTTTTAGGCGTTCAATTACGTGCCAGAATTGTTCAGACTGTAATATACTGCTGTGAACTATGCAAGAAGATCTATTTTATAACTCTTAATGTGCTTTTAATAGAACTCAAATGTGCAGGAGATCAGAGATTATTCCGACAATTCAGATAACGTCTTCAAGATGGAATGACGTCTTCGCTCGGTTTGAAACACTTCAAGTGACTTTTTATGCTCTTACTGCCTTTGTGTGTAGATATTTCCCTGAGTATAAGAGTTTGTTACAAGGATTAATATTTTATAGAGAGGTAATAAGCTCCCAGGCGTTTGTTATGCTGTCAAGTTTTATTGCCCGGCCATAATTTGCCTTTTTTCCGGTTTTCTCCTCTTCAGACACTAGTTTATCGATATCAATTTTGGCATGCCGCTCCCGTGATGTTGAGCGGTGTCCTTTGAAAAGGCAACCACTTCGACATCGGTTCAGCATATGTTAAAGTGATTATTTCGATAATTACACAGAGTCCTGGGAAGAAATACACATACCAAGCATCGCGCCATCTTAACGCTTAGAGACAATCTTCCACAACAGCAACGGTGCATCCTAAATATGACCTACAACTGTTCTGCAGCCATCATGTTTACTTGAAAAAAGTATTTTTCGGGCAGAAGGTGCAACATTCAACAAAACTATCACGCGAAGCTTTCCAGGCTCGTTGATCCCAAGCGTTGCTGCTCAGTCTTGTAACTATGTTGCCCCGCGCACCCTGATTCCCACTCCTTATTGCCTCCATTTGAAAAGAGCAAGCTTTTAAATTTGTTAATAACTTGTAAAAATTCTTCACTGCGTTCTGACAGAGTCTGAATGTTTGTTATATAGTAATTTGTCTTCGGTGTTTTTCTCTAACTGACGCTTCCATAATTTGCTTTTTTTTCACTTAAGGTTTCGAAAGAGGAAGGCCCAAATAACAAACTACATGTGCAGGGAAAATAACTATTGATATTGTTTCCCAAGAGTTGTGTCCTTACATACTCAGCAGTACAAGACCTGGAGCAGACCTGACGGAATAGATATCGCAATACAGTTAAAATGCATATATAAGTAAAACCATTCACTGAAGAGTCTAATTTTCCTCTCTAAAGTCGTCCATCTACATAGCTAACATGTGAATAGCGCATGTTTCAGTAGTAAGCAGCTTACGTGAACCTTTTTTTTAATACAAACGAGATTTTGTCTTTCCGTCGGAAAAGATGTTGCGTTAGTTTGCGTGTGTTTATGACGTCACATGACGCATGTTTTGTTAAGAATTCTCAGCCTTCGGTTTGAAATTGAGGCGGAACGAAGTTTTTTCTTTAGAGACAAGCTATCGCAAAACCTACAAAAGATCCAGAAGTGTGATTTGTTCGTGAAACTTATCCGAGTAAAGAATTGAAACGTTTCCTGCAGCGAATCTGTTTGTAAAGCAGTTTCTGTCTGTCAGTTTTAGTGAAGTGTCCCCGTAAATTGGGCTTAATTGAATAACACTACGCAAAAACCTTTTGGGTCTTAAGTTTCAATCTTCAAATAAAATGTTTCCTTGTGTTTGTCTGCTTCCTGATGTGATTTGCAGTTGTAGTGTCGTTTTTAATAGTTTCCCTCAGCTAAGATTTAGATCCGAGTAAAACGAGATTATCTGCGTACCAAGCACTGGTGGTTCAGTGGTAGAATTCTCGCCTGCCACGCGGGAGGCCCGGGTTCGATTCCCGGCCAGTGCAGTCACCTTTTTTTTTGTTGAATAGTGGGGCCAATATTAAGAGAGATTTAAAAAAAAATCATGATAAAAATTGGGAGGTCACGTTCAAGCTTCTTCCGGCCTACAGCAACTGTGACTTAATTTCTTTCACTTAAAACCTGTCCACTTATCTCTACATTACTAATTGTTACTCTTTTGTGAACTTCTGTTTATCTTTTTCTTTCGCGCAAAAATTATCTTAAAGTAATTTTGGAGGGAAAACTTACAACAATAATTCACGACCCTAGTTGCTCATATTTCTAAAGCCGTTGCTCGTGAAAACGTTCTCGAAAAGGAAGCACTCTTCAAAAACGCGGTACGGTTTAAAGTAATTTGAGAGTTATGGCTTCGGTCCGGGCAGAAATATAAAAGGTGCACTTAAGTGCTAAATGAAAATTACAGCATTATTAGTTCTATGGTTTCAATGTTGCCGACCGTGATATTTTCTCCAGCGAATAAAATACAGTGGAACCTCCACTAACGGCGAGTACAACGGCCACCTTTTTGTCCATACATTTACCCTTATATTAAAGGGCATTTGACACCCTTCTGCGCAAGTGCGGAAGTTTGATAGTATTAGGAGATATTAGGATATTTATTGGTTAAAAAAAATTGGTGTCAATCAAGACCACACATGCGCTTTATCGTGACAATGGCCCTTTAATCTCACTGCATCAGCCACCTCTACCAACGGCAACGCCACTCGCCTAATGCGTGGAAAATGTAACTGTCCTTTCATTTTAACTCACTGCGTTCGCACACATGAAAATTATTTTCTAAACCGTTAAAGGAACTTGCACAACACGAAAACCACAGTCAAATGGGTTGGTAACTCACGGAGAGCCAATATAAGCTTTATTACTGTATTCGAGCACTATGTGTATAAACGGTCACATTGCTTTTAGTCCACAGAAATACGATACGCGAAGCTATATCCTTATTTTAAGCTAGTACACTTGCACAATACATATGATACGATTAAATTATAGTGAAAGCACTGATTATAATCATACAAAACTTGGCTGTAACTAAAAGATAGCAAAACGTTCGCGTGTCCTACCACGCGTGGAAACTTAATGATAGCAATTAAATACCTAGGCTAGATGAAACTGAAAGCCGTGCAGATATATCTTCTTGAATATACAAGTCTTTGGCGTAATCGGATTTCCATCGCCCGTGTAATTTTAATAACCTGTCTGATACAGGGCCGCTAGGTGAATTTACGGCAGCGTTTGCCCCACCAGACCTAAGACTGTGTAACCCAAAAAATTTGGAGTCGTAACCTAGAGCCTTGAGAGCTTCCAAAAAGATTTCTCGACACCTAGAATACGAAATTCCTTTGTTCCCTAAAACATAAGTATTACAATTTTTCTGAAATACTAATTGCCTGATTAGGAGACCGTCTGCATTATGGTCCATTCTTGCAGCAGACATATACCTAAGGACCATATTAACTGGACAAGTGGCATTGTCCGTTCTAGCAATAATAGCTTTATTACCTTCCCTGTAGACATCTGTTTTACTACTTGGTATAACAATGGACATATGGTCATCTGCGAAAGTTATATGCGAAGCTTTGATATTTGCTAACTCATTGAATCTGAAGAAACCTGCAAAACCTAAGAGAACTATGACTGAAATTCGCAGATCTTTTAGATTAGCGTCTACCTTGCCATGTCTAGCAACTATTTTCTTGACCATATCAACAGAGAGAGGGAGCTTCCTATTCTTCCGTTGTGTGCCATTACGTTTCGCGGCTTCAACAACATTTCTACCCACTCCGGTTTTCAAAGGATTGTTACTACAAGTTACATCTACTACATCGTGTAGTACTAATGCAGCATAAGCCATACTAACAGTGCTGGGAGAACCAGTCTTCCTGTGAAGTTGAGACAAATAGCCGCTACAACAATAGGCTCTAGTAGACTATAGTGGCAAAACGAATTGAACCTAAACATCATTGTACCAACGCATAAATGTTCGACACTCAAGTAAATATCTATTCATTGTCGAAGGTTGTCTGGCTTTAAACTGATCAGTAATGAGGCGCGGCTTGAAGGGAGCTAAAGATCCATAGAGACTTGCCCAACAGGACTGAACAGAGATGGCCTGTTGAGGAAAACAAAAGGAAAAACACATAACAGAGGGGTGTAAAAGTGGAACAATGTTTCTCACTGATTCATGGCTAAACGGAAATAAGTTCTACAACCCGGGTGCTATTAGTTCTCAACACAACTACATTCATTAAATGAAGATCAAAAAAGGGCAATAAATAACACAGCACTATTGGAGTGCTATTCGTTATCGACACAACTTCTGCACATTGACACATGGCCCGAAATAAATACCTCAACACTGGTAAGGTGCTATTCGTTGTCAGCACATCTACCTCATATATAATGATCAAAGTGAAATAAATAACGCAACACTGCCAAGGTGCTATTCGTAGTCAGCACAAATTCCCCCCGCTAGATTGTGGCCGAAAGGCCAACCTGTCAGATTTTTATCCCGAAGGAACGAAATTCAATCTTAAAGCCACTACATATCCCGGAGTAGTTGGTGAACCCAGAATAGAATTGCGATTTCGCCCGTGCGTCAAAGCTTGAGGCATAGACAAAACTCTTAAATCCTGAATAAAAGTGCAATAAATATTGGTTAACAGGGGCCAAAACACGGCTGACTTCCACAGTGGAACAATAAGGGTGCCCTTGGCTCCCTGACTATACATATAGGCAAGCGTTCTGGGAATAAGATAAACTGGCGGAACCAACCAGCAGTTCTCAACTTCCCACGACTGCATGAATGCGTCAATGCCCGACGTTTCCGGGTTCCAAAATCTAGAAAAATACCACGTGATTTTTCTGTTGTAATACGTGGCAAAGCAATCCACCGTATAGGGACTCCAAAGACTATCTAAGTCTTTGAAGACGTCCTCGGTGACCTGCCAATCGTCAAAATCCACCAGTTTGCTAATAAAATCTGCCCTGGCATTGCAATCCCTAGGAACCCATTCAATATCCAAATGAATGCTGTGTTCGTAACATATCTTGAATATTTTTAAGGCAAGCGTGTGTAACTCGAGTTTCATGCTACCGACCTCAACGATTTTGGCAGTGGCCTGGTTATCGGTATACCACTTAACATGTGATGAACTTAAAATAGGAAGGCAAGACAGAAGTGAGAATTCAATTGCACTTAATTCTCGCCACGTAGAACTTCTACTCCTTTCGTCGTGCGTCCACATTTTGCGGCAAACATGTTCGCCGTCATTGATATAAGAAACAGCTCCGCAGGCAATATTACTAGCATCTGAAAAAGTTACTTTCTGAGGTTTGCGGAAAACAAAACAGTTTTTAAAATTGCGTAAATGGATATTTTTCTTCCAGAAAACGATTTCATCCTTACAATACTCGTCTAAAATCATAGGTGTATCCCAATGCTCAGCAATAGCAACTGTCATCTGACAGTGTCTGGTAGTAATTCTGGGTAAATTTCCAGTAACCGGACATGTAGACATAACTTTCCCGACAAATGATGACAATTGTCTAGCCGAAATTGTGCATTTTTGAGCTTCAATAAAAGCCACACAATCAACGATACCTTGGACCCTCCTGGGTGTAATACTAATAGTACCAAGAGTGGAGTTCCAGACCAATCCTAACCAAGTAATAATTTGCGTTGGTTCCCAAATTGACTTTTCGCTATTTGTTATAAATCCGGCTAAATGTATGTCAGAAGGAACCCTACTAGCTATCAAATTTGCTGAATTATAGTCGTCAGCGATGGACCAACCATCGTCTAAAAATACCGCGATGTAAATACCGTTAGCCCTCCACCAACCAACCAAAGGGCGGAGTATCTTTGTAAAGATATAAGGAGCTACAGAAAGGCTAAAAGGAAGAACTGTGAAAACGTAAAACCGCGTCTCCCCTTGAAACTCCCATGAAAAACCTAAGAATGTCTGATGTGGTTGGAAGATCTCGACGTGATGATAGCCACTCTTAAGATCAAAAGAAAACATATAGCCATTCTTACGAAACATAAGAGAAGCAATTTTCCAATCATCGTACTTAATCCTCAGTTTCTTAAGGAAATGATTAACATATCTTAAATCAAGAATTAACCTTTTCTTTCCATTAGGCTGAACGGAAACCGACAATGGATTGACGACAAGGGGTTTGCAAGGCAATTGCTTTATGCGTTCGGACTCCAGTAGCTCAGTGATAGAATTCTCTACGAAGTCAATATTTTTCAGGGCAGAAGCGTTGTTCTTTGAATAATATGCAGGCGGCACATCCCAGAAAGGCAAGGGATAACCAAATTTAATTACGTTTAATATGAAGGATGAAGCACCTAAAAATACCCAAAATTCTAATTTTTTCTTTAAATTGCCCTTTACATTGTTATTCCGTGCTAGATCTTCGTCGCTTTCAAAACGATTTAGTACCTCCGATTCCCTTAAGTCCGGTTCCTGAAGCGTTTGTGGTGGTGGAGGCTGGGGCAAAGGCGGTCGACTTGTACTGGCCGAAAGGGCGGGGGTAGAAGCTGGAGGCCCTACAATCTTTGGCCCAGTGACCTGGCCTTCCACACCTGAAGCATTCCCCATTTGTATAAGAGCTTGGACGGCCTGCGGGTGTCAAGATGGGACGAAAATATGAATAGTTAAGTAACAACAAATAACAACCAAAGAGCAAAACTTGCTAATTAACACAAAAGAAAAGGAGGAGTGGGCGGGCGGGAAAGCAGAATACAGTAAAGCTATATTGGTGACGCGAGAAGTGAAATAAGCACACGGCTACTGGACTATATAGCAGTATATGCTATGACACCTTACTCCCATGTGGTACAGAAATCAGTGTTGCATACTTGACAGGTATTACGTAACAGTAATGCACACGAAGGTGAGACAGAAAACAAAGTGTGAGCACTGACGTTCCGTAATCAACTCCTATAGAAAATACATTTACCACGCTTGAAAATATGCGTTGATTCGGTGGAAGAATTCTTGCCGGCCACTCGGAAGGCCCGGGGTTGATTCAATTCCCAGTCAGTGCAAATCTCAGGATTTTCTTTTAGCTGGACCATATTTTGGTTGAATAGCGAGGCAACTTGTGAATCTTGGAAAGGGCACAAATGTGTAGCATAAATTGGAAACGAAGACATAGATCATCATCGCAGTTATATACACAACTTAAGCAGTTGTGAAATTAAAGCCTGAAAAAAATTCAGGCCTGAAAGGGGATTCGAACCCATGACCTCTGCGATACCGGTGCAGTACTCTACCAACTGAGCTATCAAGCCAACTGGATCGGAAGCTGGTCACATTGTTAGTTCGTAAGATACCCGTAGATGGCGAGGAATGCAAATGAATATCTGAAAGATCATATCGTATTATCATATGATCTTTCATATATTCACTGATTTGCATAAATTGCCTTGTGACATGTAAGGGGTATAGCTCAGTGGTAGAGCATTCGACTGCAGATCGAGAGGTCACCTGTTCAATCCCGTTTTCTATTTTTTTTATTGTCTTTTACAAGTGTTGCACTGGTTTCCGTGCCCTCCCCGCATAGTCAACCTAGTCAGCGAGCGAAGCGCGTACTCGAAAATCACCATGTACGTGGGGCCTTTATAATAGTGCGACCTATTCAACTGCTTATTTTGTAGTTATCATTTTAAGATTAAATATTTACGTGTTTCAGTTATGCTTTATTCAGTTAGAGATGTGCACAAAACGGAAGTCTTCTTTATTAAAGAACACTCTAAATAGCTGAGATTATCGACGCTGAGATTTCTTAACCTGTGAGAGTAAAGTGAAGGTGAAATGCAGGTGAAGGTCTGAGACTTGCCGACGTAGAACAATTTTATATTTAAGGTTCGCGCGTATTTTTGAGAAATATTTTACGAAAGTAATAGAGCACTTTTCCTTCCGTTGTTTTGGCGAAACGCTGGAAACACGGAAAAACTACTCTATTACTTTTATAAAATATTTCTCAAAAATACGCGCGAGTCTTAAACGTCCCAGCGTGTTTTAGATACTATTTTCTCAACACACCTATCAACCAATGAGAACGCATATAGTATTTGAGTTATTTAATAATTGCATGTGCAGCTGACGCAAAGCGCGGGAAACGTGTGCGAACGAGCCACGATTGGTTTTTGTTGTACTTCTGATTGGATGACAAAGTAGTGCCGGCTTTTTAAACCAATCGCTTAGCGTAGTAATGCAACCAAAACCAAGGCAACAATGTAAATTACTTTGACTCTCAAGTGAAAACAATTTTGAAACTACCTCAATTGCTGCAACTTCAGATAGGTCTTTTCCTATAGCAAACCAACAGTGCTCTTGTGTCAAGCGACTGAATTCCGACAAGCACTGGTGCTTCAGTGGTAGAATTCTCGCCTGCCACGCGGGAAGCCCGGCTTCGATTCCTGGTCAGTGCAACCCCATTTTGAGTTTAAAAGTGAGGTTTTCTTTATGTCACTATTTTACTTTCGTTTACCATCAACAGCCTTTCGTTCATCTTTCTTATTAAGCAAATCACTACGTCAACCACTTAATTAGGGTACTCTTTGTGATGGCATAACATATTCTGTAGGCGACGTGAGCTCGTCTTCCTTGGGTCAATCGATTCGACGAAGCGACATTATATTTGATTTTAAGCTTAGAACAACTTAGCCGAAGAAAGAACAAGACTAGAAGGGTCGGCATGCCGACGCCAAGAGCAACGTGACCTGCCATTCGCCATTCGATCCTGGAATGCACCAGAAGCAAGACAGCAATGTGAATTACTTTGATTCTCAAGTGAAAATAATAATAATAATAATAATACTTTATTTATATAGCGCTATTTCCCTTTAGCCCAATAGCGCTTTACAACAATCGTAATTCGAAAAAAAAAAAAAAAAAAAAAAAAAAAATGCAATAATACAAATAGCATTACAGTAAAAAATATATTAAAAACTATTTAAGATGTTAAAACTATATCGCAAAATAAAAGCTATATTACATGCTAAATTAAACTATAACATTTTTTAAAAAGATATGTTTTCATATAGGTCTTGAAACTTGATAATGAACTACTCTGTTTGATATAGTCGGGGAGGGAGTTCCATAAAGTTGGTGCTGCAAAAGAGAAACACCTATGGCCATAACTTACTAGCTTGACGAGTGGTATTTTTAGGAGGTTTTTAGACGAAGATCTCAGATTCCTAGCTGGTGTATATGGCTTTAGTAGTTCAGTAATATAACTAGGGGCCTGGCCATTGAGCGCTTTGTAGGTCAGGAGTAGTATCTTATAGTTAATACGCTGATTAACTGGAAGCCAGTGCAGTTGCTTTAAGACAGGCTTAATGTGGTCATATTTCTTGGTGCGAGTAATAATACGGGCTGCAGCATTCTGGACATTTTGTAAGCGATCTATTAGAAAGGTAGGTAGCCCATACAATAATGAGTTAACACTATCAAGCTTAGAGGTAATAAATGCGTGAACCAGTTTTTCAGTGTCTGCTTGAGATAAACAGTCTCTTATCTTACTAATGTTCCTGAGGTGGAAAAAACAGGCTTTGCAGATATTGGCGACATGCTTATCTAGTGACATGTGCTCATCGAAGATAACTCCAATGTTCCTTGCAGATGAAGTTGGCTTGATCTGTTCACCAGACACATCGATGTATTCTATTGATGGGGGTGGACGGTGTCGTGCACTCAGGACCAATAGTTCCGTTTTTCCTCTGTTCAGTTTAAGCTTATTGCTTACCATCCATGAGTCGATTTCGGAAACACACGCTCCTATCCTAGATATGGAGCCGGCTTGTTCAGCAGGTGTGGGCTTAAATGAGAAATATAGCTGAGTGTCGTCGGCGTAGAGGTGGTAATTGAGTCCATGCCGTCTAATTATGTTTCCGATGGGGGAAGTGTATAGCAAGTATAGGATCGGCCCTAAAACTGATCCCTGGGGGACACCATAGCGGAGTTCTTTCACTTTTGATCTGATTCCGTCAACCGTCACAAACTGCTTCCGATCTTGGATGTAGGATTGGAACCATTTAAGCACATTTCCTTTCACACCGTAGCGTTTTGACATTCTTTCCAGTAGCAGCTCATGGTCGACGGTATCAAATGCTGCAGACATGTCCAACAGTAGCAGGACAACGCATTTCTGATTGTCTATTTCACAGAGAACATCATTTTGCACCTTTAAAAAACAACTTTGAAACTGAAACAACTTAGAAAACAACTTTGAAACTGCCTTTATTGCTGGAACTTCAGATAAGTGTTTTTCTATTTTTAACTTTGTTAGCAAACAAACAGTACTCGTGTCTCAAGCGATCAAACTGTGGTTCAGTGGTAGAATTCTCGCCTGCCACGCGGGAGGCCCGGGTTCGATTCCCGGCCAGTGCAAGCTCATTTTGAGTTTAAAAGTGAGGGTTTTTTATGTAACTATTTTACTTTCGTTTACAATCAACAGTCGACTTTCGTCCATCTTTTTACTTAAGAAAATCACAACGTCAACCAGTTAATTAGGGCACTGAATAAGTTTGCAGACCACTTTTCTAATAGGATAAAATCTAGAGGAAAAAAGTAAAACAAAACTTAAGGGGGCAACCGGGATTGAACCGGTGACCTTTCGATCTGCAGTCGAATGCTCTACCACTGAGCTATGCCCCCTTACATGTCACAAGGCAATGAAGTTTCTATTCTTAACCTGTGAGAGTAAAGTGCAGGTGAACTGCATGTAAAGATCTTAAACTTGTCGACCTAGAACAATTTTATATTTAAGATTCGCGCGTAGTTTTGAGGATTATTTTATAAAAGCAATAGAGTACTTTTTCCATGTTTCCATAAACCTCATCTTAACACGAGAGAGGTTGGGAGAATTCGAAACAGTTATGAGAATTCACCAAGCCTCCCGAGAGGATAACAAAATGGGGCGAGTTTTTTAAGTCAATTAAAACCAATGCAATTGTGAATTACTTCTACACTCTAGTGCTGCAACTTGAGATTGGTCCTCTTGTCACAAGCGAGAGGGTTCAGATAAGCACTGGTGGTTTAGTGGTAGAATTCTCGCCTGCCACGCGGGAGGCCCGGGTTCGATTCCCGGCCAGTGCAAGCTCATTTTGAGTTTAAAAGTGAGGGTTTTTTATGTAACTATTTTACTTTCGTTTACAATCAACAGTCGACTTTCGTCCATCTTTTTACTTAAGAAAATCACAACGTCAACCAGTTAATTAGGGCACTGAATAAGTTTGCAGACCACTTTTCTAATAGGATAAAATCTAGAGGAAAAAAGTAAAACAAAACTTAAGGGGGCAACCGGGATTGAACCGGTGACCTTTCGATCTGCAGTCGAATTTTAGCTTTTGAAATGAGTTTATTCACAATAAACTACTAATGTACATAATAAAAAGTGCAAAGCACATGGGCCTGGCCCCTCACATAGAAATTCCGTATTAAAATAAAACCCTAGAGTATTACTTCAGCTTCACACTGTCAAATATAATGTTCAAGAATGTCTCTGTCCAACTATAAAATTGACTACACTAGAGAAGAACATGAAAAGAAGAGTCGGCAACTTTACAAAGTGTAGATTCCCAGGCGGATGCAAAATCGGACTGCGACAAGCGAAAGTGATCTAAAGAAATTCTTTTCCGGATATCTGTTTTAATGTAACGAATAATAGCCTGGGAATCCTCGTGACCATTATGAAAAGTGGCTTTATTTCGGAATTTCCAAATTCCGTAAAGAGTTGTTTTAATCAGAAATCTGGCCAAGCGTGCACTCTTAGCGTCTGCACGGGGCCATTGGAAAAAGAAGACGGAAATGCAGTTAGGTAAAAATGTCACACCAAGAAGAGAAGACAAAAAAGGCGAGAAGTGTGACCAAACGGCCTTCACGCGGGAGCAATTAAGGAAACAGTGGTCGATTGTTTCCTTTCGAGAGCACGACGCACAGCAATCGGAGTTAATGTAGCCCCAATTTTTCAAAGCATCGCGAACCTTAACCGCGCGTAATACAATTAACCAAAGTAGATCATTTTTGAAATTCTCACAAAACTCATCACGAACAAGTGACCAATGCCGATCCAGGTCAAAACCAATAGTTAAAAACGAGACCCAATGTCGGTGAATAACGGGTGAGGATGACTTT
Organism: Micromussa lordhowensis; assembly: GCA_964020085.1. Lineage (NCBI taxonomy): Eukaryota > Metazoa > Cnidaria > Anthozoa > Scleractinia > Lobophylliidae > Micromussa > Micromussa lordhowensis. The sequence continues at coordinate 2,867,668 of OZ026601.1, forward strand.
TCCTTAAGTAGAGTGTAATAACATTTCTTTGAAGTAAAAGCAAAATTGCGCCAGTCTTGGCAAGACAAGATCTTGCGGAGACTGCTCAAAACAGAAAGGCAATTCGAATAAAAGGGTGTTAGAAGTTGAGCACTCGGAGAGGAGTTATCCCGAAGGAAACGCCACTCCGGTCGAATTGGAGATAGCTTAGCCCCGAAAAAATACTTAATGAGATAAAAAGACTTTGAATCGGCATTGGAGCAATTAGAAACTACGGATGCTAACTTTAAGGCATCTGCCTTGATCTTAAAATTAATGATGCCTAGACCGCCCTTTAGGAAGGGCTGATGACACGACTGTCGGCTGACGGTCTCCATTCGGCAACCCCATAGGAAAGGCCAAATCAAATTATTTACCTCCGAAATAACCCATTGAGGGACAGGAAGAATAGTAGCTAGATACAGGAGTTTGCTAATTCCTATTGTATTCACAATCAGGGACTTGCCCACCAGGGATAAAGAACGAGATTTCCAAAAATTAAGATGATTTTCTAACTTCTTAAGCTTTGGCCGCCAATTGTCAGACTCTGCATTCTGTCCGAAAACAACCCCTAGAATTTTCATTTTTGTTACCCATGTGAGGCCAAACGGCTGGTCAGGGCACGAGCGCCACGCGCCCAGCCACATGGCCTCTGTTTTGGATACATTGAGTTTCGCTCCGGATCCCCTCTCGTACACGTTGATTACGCGAAAGAGAGCTGCAAGAGAATAAACAGATTTGACTAGACTAGTCGTGTCATCAGCATAAATACTTACTTTATATTGAGACCCGTTAGCACCAGGTAAGAGAAAGCCTTCAATTTGGGAGCATAAACGAATTTGACATGCAAGAGTTTCAACGCAAAGAATATATAGCATTGGGGAAAGGGAATCCCCCTGGCGAACGCCGCGAGACAAAGGGATCGGCTCTGTGAGCCATTCATTCACAATAACGCGCATATTAGCACCTTTATAAAACGTGCTAATCCAGTTACAAAAAGAGGGGCCAAAACCAAAACGAATTAGCAAACTCTGTAGAAAAGAACGGTTTACGCGATCAAAGGCTTTCTCCTGATCAAGACTTACTAAAATACCAGCTTCCCCTGTGCGGTCAAGGTAATCTAAAATATCCCTAAGAGTATGAAGATTCGCTGAAATCTTCCGCCCAGGAACAGAGCATGTTTGGTCAGGATCAACAATGAATTCCAGGACTTTAGAAAGGCGAATAGAGATAGCCTTAGAGCAGATTTTATAATCAACATTGAGAAGGGAGATCGGTCTCCAATTTTTTAGAGATTTCCGATCCTTCTTTTTATAGATCACGCGAGTATTACTTGTTTTCATGGATTCACACATCTCACCAGCTTGAAAACAGGAGTTGAAAACAAGAACTAAATGAGGAGCTAATATATCCCAAAATTTACGATAAAATTCAACGGTTAAACCATCGGGCCCGGGAGATTTGTTCGTATTCATGTTCTTAACTGCAAAGGAAATTTCATCAATCGTCATTGTGCCCTCGCACAATGACGACTGATGAGGCGACAGCTGGCGAGAAAGTGAAGACAAAAGATCATCCTGGAAAACCATATCAACCGGTTCTTCCGAAAACAAGGAAGAATAGAAATCAAAATGTGCCTGCTCAATTTCATCTTGTGACGAAACCTCAACGCCGGATGAATTATATATCGATGATATTTTGCTTCTCTGCGCATTAGAAGAGTGCAGCTGAAAAAAATAACGAGTTGGGCGTTCGCCCTCCTCGAGCCATTCCGCTCGACTGCGGACTAAAATTCCTTCGATTTCTTTAGTGTAGATGACCTTTAAGCGGCATTCTATATCTTGAATAGAATCAACAACGAAATTGTCACCGTTGACCAGGCGTTGACGAAGACTAATTAATTTATTCGTTAGAAAAACACGATCTCGACACAATTGCCGGCGCTTTTGGCGGGAAAACGAAATCGATTCTTCCTTGATGGAAATTTTTAAAAACTCCCACCAATCTTGAGGAGACGGAAATGAAGCAAAATACAAAACGTGACTTTGAATTAAATTACGAATAATACCACAGAAGTTTTTGTCATCAAGGAGCGAGTTATTTAATTTCCACACGCCTGGGCCGCGTTTAGCGGCGTCAGGGATATCAAAAACAAAAGAAACAAAATTGTGATCAGATAGCGGACAAGGTGAGATTTCACATTGGCAATCAGATGTAAACAACTCCTTTGAGACAAAGAACTTGTCTAAGCGACTAGCAATTGAATAATCATGGTTGAACCAGGTGAATTCGCGCGCGCTAGGGTGTAACTTACGCCACGCATCAACCAAAACAAAATCAGATTTTAGAGATTTACATTCACCACCGACTGAAACATTCCCGCCAAATTTATCGAATGCATTTTCATAACAATTGAAATCGCCACCGATCACGAGAGCGGACGCAGGAACAAAGTATTCATGAAGGGATTCGTAAAACAATTTTCGATCAGTACGATTGGTGGGAGCATAAATATTGACGAAGTTAAGATCTACACCGTCGATTCTAACCAGAATACTAATTATACGCCCATTAGAGTCCTTTTTCCAAGACACTACTTCGTCGGAGCACTTGGGAGATATTAAAACGGCAACACCTCCCTGTTTGCCAATTGAGGGGGACCAATAACTACGGCCCAGCCATCTACGGGAAAGAACTTTGATCTTTGCCTCAGAACTAACTAAAGTTTCCTGAACGAAACAAATATCACATGCAGATTTCTCAATGAGATCAAAGAGGAGGTTATTATTAAGGGGACTCCCCAAACCCCTCGCATTAATAGTCAAAACCTTGAAAATGTCTTGGAAAAAGGACTCGAAAAACTGGGAAAAAAGGTAAAACTATCTACTTCCTGCCTTTTTTCTTCTCCCGCCTCTCCTTGGGGGGAGCGTCGGCCTGGGCTTGAGCCTTGCGTTTTAGGTCTACCGTAGTCTCCATGGGCGTAGAAGAGGCAGCGGGAGTCTGCGACTCTCCAGAGACAAAAGGGTGATTCTTCTTGCGGAGGGCGGCTGCTTCTAGAGCTGTAGGAGCCACAGCGAAGGTACGGCGGGTAAGTCTAGGAACACGGACGGGAACCCGGCTTTTACTAGCTGAAGAATGAAGCGCACTTGAAGGATCAGATGGTTGACTTAGGTCATCAATTACTACGACTGGGGGCTTTATGAAGCCCTGGGAATCTAGTACTCCATCAGGCTGATGGTCGGCCGGGGAGACCTGGTTTTCGGCAGTCTGATTTGGCTGGGCATCAGGCAAAGATTCTGTAGGCAGTACAGCAGCTAATACATCGGTGCCATGGTCGGCCAGGGAGGCCTGGTTCTCGGCAGTTTGATTTGGTTGGGCATCAGGCAGAGATTCTGTAGGCAGTACAGCAGCTAATACAGACGGCCCAACAGCTGTCGACTCAGCGGTCGATGGTTCAGTGGCAGCTGGCTCATTTTCAGATGGCTCAAAGAAGGACGGATCAGCGGGCAACGTACTCACGGGCAAAGCCGTAGCAAGAGGTTGCGCCTCGGCATCTCTAAAATCATCATCCTCTTCACCCTCATCGGAAAGGTCCGAATCATCGGCCCATTTAAATGAGTCTCCCGAGCGGGTCTTGAAGGAGGCCTCACTATCTTCCCCATCGGAACGATCCACATTAACAGGGGTTGACTCATCTGTTGTGGTACCCCTGATTAATGACGAAACCCAAGAATAACCGCATTCGCGGCTAGTATGGCCAGCTTCTTTGCAAAAATGGCATAAAGGTGGCGCCGGACACGAACCAGCCTCATGCCCGATGTTTTCGCAATTAAAACAAACCTTCAGGTTGCAATCATTACTAAAATGACCAGCGAGGTTACAGCGCCGACAGGTTGGTACCTGGCCGTCATGCTTCAAAAAAATCTGGTATTTACCAAACCGGATAAAACTTGGAACAGGCTTTGTTACCCTCACGCGGTAATGACGTAGGCCATTGTAGACTCCTGGCATAAAATCGAATTTGCCCCGACGATAATGTACAACCTCGCAAAAGGGAGCAAGCCGCCTGATAATGGCCAAATCGCTCAGTTCAAATGGAGCGTCGTATATTGTCAAAAAGGTCATAGGGCGATCAATGTCTTGCGTCGCGTAGCTGTACTCTCCAACGGTGAGAGCGTTTAAACGAAGAAATTTTTCCTTAACATCCACTGACTTGAAAGTAATTACAACCTCACTGTTCATCTTTCGTTGCATGCACTGAATATCCGATGCGTCAATATGTGCCATACTCAAGGCTTCAAAGACAGATCTCGCTGATGTGGAACGTGATGGCGTAAATAAAGCTGTTCTGGGGCGTTTTGGCATATCATTAGCCGCGGAATGAGTAGGACGCCGCCAGGTTGGTTTATCAGAAGAAACACGACCAGCCGTTCTGGCCGCTCTCGAGGCATAGGAATCTGCATTTACATACGATCGAAGTTCATTCGGACCATCAGCAAATTGTGAAGCCCCATTATCGTCAGTGGAAGTCGTGTTTACATCATTAACACTCTCAAGACTCTCTCCAGGGACATTATCCACAGCACCATCAGTACCCTCCGGGACAGTTTTGGCGCCAACAGAACTTTCCATATTCAAATTCGTAACGACTTCACTTTCAACAGAACTTTCCATTATCCAAACTTCGAAATTAAACGGCTACGAAGAAGCGATGCCACTTATAATCTCGAAGCAAAAAGTGGCCAAAAGGCCTGTTACAATCTAACAAAACCAGGAAACCAGAGAACAAACCTCAAAGGCGCTAACGGGAAAAACGGATCGCGGTGTCGACTGAAGGATTAACTCAAGGCACGAATGCTCTACCACTGAGCTATGCCCCCTTACATGTCACAAGGCAATGAAGTTTCTATTCTTAACCTGTGAGAGTAAAGTGCAGGTGAACTGCATGTAAAGATCTTAAACTTGTCGACCTAGAACAATTTTATATTTAAGATTCGCGCGTAGTTTTGAGGATTATTTTATAAAAGCAATAGAGTACTTTTTCCATGTTTCCATAAACCTCATCTTAACACGAGAGAGGTTGGGAGAATTCGAAACAGTTATGAGAATTCACCAAGCCTCCCGAGAGGATAACAAAACGGGGCGAGTTTTTTAAGTCAATTAAAACCAATGCAATTGTGAATTACTTCTACACTCTAGTGCTGCAACTTGAGATTGGTCCTCTTGTCACAAGCGAGAGGGTTCAGATAAGCACTGGTGGTTCAGTGGTAGAATTCTCGCCTGCCACGCTCATTTTGAGTTTAAATGTGAGGGTTTTTTTTATGTAACTATTTTACTTTCGTTTACAATCAACAGTCTTTCGTCCATCTTTTTAGTTAATAAAATCACAACGTCAACCAGTTACTGATTAGGGCACTGAATAAGTTTGCAGACCACTTTTCTAATAGGATAAAATCTGGAGGAAAAAAGTAAAACAAAACTTAAGGGGGCAACCGGGATTGAACCGGTGACCTCTCGATCTGCAGTCGAATGCTCTACCACTGAGCTATGCCCCCTTACATGTAACAGGGTAATGAAGTTTCTATTCTTAACCTGTGAGAGTAAAGTGCAGGTGAATTGCAGGTGAAGGTCTGAGACCTGCTGACCTAGAACAATTTTATATTTAAGGTTCGCGCGTATTTTTGAGAAATACTTTATGAAAGTAAAGCTCGCTTGCTTTTCTACCCACCACTGTTTTTTAAGCGTTTTAGGTCTCGTAAACGTAGACGCTTTTTTGTTCGTCAATGGGGTGGTAATGAGATCATCTGTTCCCTTAGGGGTTCGAGTCTAATTTTCCATCTGTGATGTTTGTTGCTCCGAAGTATTTTTTTCATTCTCCGGCTGCAGGTTCTTTTTATTGCCTCAGTTGTTTACTCTTTGTGACTGCTTAATCGATCTTGTTGATCTGAGAATGTAAATTACTTTGACTCTCAAGTGAAAACATTTTTGGAACTGCCTTTGTTGCTGCAACTTCAAAAAAGTCTTTTTCTATTTTTAACTTTGTTAGCAAACCAACAGTGCTCGTGTCTCAAGCGATTGAACTCAGATAAGCACTGGTGGTTCAGTGGTAGAATTCTCGCCTGCCACGCGGGAGGCCCGGGTTCGATTCCCGGCCAGTGCAATCCCATTTTGAGTTAAAAGCTGCGTTTTTTTTTATGTCACTATTTTATTTTCGTTTACTACCAGCAGCCTATCGTCTGTCTTTCTTATTAAGCTATGCCCCCTTACATGTAACAACGCAATGAAGTTTCTACTCTTAACCTGTGAGAGTAAAGTGCAGGTGAACTGCAGGTGAAGGTCTGAGACTTGTCGACCTAGAACAATTTTATATTTAAGATTCACGCGTTGTGTTTGAGAAATATTTTATGAAAGCAGTAGAGTACTTTTTCCTTCCGTTGTTTAGGCGAAGAGCTGTAAGCACGGGAAAACTACTCTATTGCTTTATAAAATATTCCTCAAAAACACGCGCGAATCTTAAACGTTCCAACCGTGTTTTAGATAACCTTATCTAAACACACCTATTGACCAATGAGAACGCATATAGTATTTGAGTTATTTTATAAATGCATGTGCAGCTGACGCAAAGCGCGGGAAATGCGTGCGAGCGAGTCACGATTGGTTTTGGTTTTATTTCTGATTGGATGACAAAGTAGTGCCGGTTTTTTAAACCAATCGC
>OZ026601.1:2879400-2921900 GCA_964020085.1 Micromussa lordhowensis
GCTTGATAGGCACCAGGGTTCCATATGAAGTGGGGGCCTTTGAACCATCGGTAATTATCATCCAAGAGCTGCTTGGCTGTCAGACCTCGGGATGCAGCATCCGCTGGGTTGGAGCGTGTGTCGATATACTGCCACTGTCGAGCTTGGGTGTGTTCATGGATCTGCTGTACACGATTAGCTACGAAAACATGAAAGCGTCTGGTCACGTTGTTAATGTACCCCATCACCACCTTACTATCCGTCCAAAAGAATTCGGTAACATCTTGGTAATTAAGCTCATGGCCAAGCCACTGACTTACTCTGACTGACACAACGGCGGCTGTCAACTCTAAGCGTGGGATGGTCACAGATTTTAATGGCGTGACGCGGGACTTTCCCATAACCAAGGAACAACGGGCTTGATCATTTTCGTTCAATAGACGTAGATAGCTGCACTGACCGTAGACTGCTTGACTCGCATCAGAAAAGTGGTGCAGTTCAACTACCTTAGCGTCTCCAAATTCTTCAGGTTTGTAGCATCTTGGAATTTTGAGACCTTCTAGGAGTCGCAGCTCATTTCGCCATTGCTCCCACCTTGGTCTTAGCTGATCACCTATCGGGTCGTCCCAGTCAGCATTTTCTCGGCACAGGTCTTGCAGTATCTGCTTGCCAAGAAGAATCAAGGGGGCTACAAGCCCGAGGGGATCATAGACTGAACTTACTGTAGATAAGATGCCTCTTCTTGTAAGTGGACGATCTTGGATGACTATGCGGAACTGGAAGCTGTCAGTTTCTGCACACCACATAATGCCAAGCGTTCGTTCAACTGGCAAGGGATCTCTCGTCAGGTCTAGCTCCTGAAGTCCTTTAGCACGATCTTCAGGTGGAACAGCTTGGATAACTTCTTTCTTGTTGCTGCTAAACTTATGCAATCTGAGGCCTGCTCTTGCACACATTGCTTGACAGTTCTTAATGAGGTTGATGGCAGTGTCAACGCATTTCACAGACTTCAGTCCGTCATCAACATAAAAGTCCTTTCTCATGAAATCTGCAGCTTCTGAACCAAACTCCTTCTCTCCATCATCGGCAGCTCTTTTAAAGGCAAAATTTGCGCATCCTGGCGACGAAGCTGCACCGAATAAGTGTACCTTCATGCGATACTCATCTGCTTCATTCTTCAAATCACCATGACTCCACCAAAAGAATCTGAGAAGGTCTCGGTCTGCCTCGTCGACGAAGAACTGGTGGAACATTCCTTGCACATCACATGTCAGGGCTACAGCCTCTTGGCGGAACCGGCAGAGAACACCCATTAAATTATTTGTCAAGTCGGGCCCTTGTAACAAGTTCTTATTCAGGGATGTTCCTTTATATTGTGCACTGCAGTCAAAGACTACTCTTATCTGGTCAGGCTTTCTTGGGTGGTAGACTCCGTGATGTGGGACATAGTTAATCTTGCCATCTTCAATCTTGATACCAGTTTCGCCTCGAGGGGGAGCCTTTTCTGCGCATCCTTTAATCATCTCTTCCATGAACTCAACATAGTCTCTATAGTACTTTGCATCTCTTCTGAATCGTGCTTTCAGTTGAGATAGTCTTCTTAATGCTTGTAATCGATTGTTTGGCAACGTAACATCTTGAGAACGCAAGGGCAACGGCATTTCATAATGTCCGTCTTCTCTTTGGCAGATTCCTTTATCCAGGATTTCCAGGAATGTGCGGTCTTCAACAGACAGGGCAGACATGTTCTTCTGTTCTGCTCTTTCGTGAAAATCTCTTTCGAACATTTCCTTCACATGAGCTGGGCTTATGATTTCCTTTGCTCGAGACTCCACAGCAAACGTGGCATCTTCACTGATAACAATCTTGTTGACCCAGCTTTCTGACAATTCCTCAAAGTCCTCATCTGGGAGAGACTTCAAACTCTTCCAACAATGCCCCAACCAAGATCGGTCTTAATGCCGTATGGGTCATTATCCGCTCCCGGAATCACTGCACGCGGTTTGATAGCCTTTGGGCAGTTAGTTCCAATCAACATTCCGACCTGTACATCTTCTCTATATGGCATAAGTTCTTCAGCAATACAGTTTAGATGGTCCCACTGCATGGCAACTTCTGGCTTTGGAATCTGATGGGGCTTGTATGGAATAGCTTCTCTTGTGTAGACCTTTGGCAACGGAATGCATACTTGGCGTTTTAGGTCCATGACAACAAGACCTTGAACCTTCTTGCACTGAACTATTTCGTTCTCTTGATGCATTGTTGACAGGCGAAGGTGACTTGGTACACTATCAACCTCCAAGTGTTGTTCTAGCTTCTCTGTGATGAAGGTAGCATTGGACTGAGAATCAATAAGAGCATAGGTCAGGACATCATTTTGAGGATTTTTGGAACTCGACACCCACACTGGGATGATTAAGCTTTGATCTTGACCCGACTGCTGCCCTTCGACTGAGCAAACGCTTGTACATTTTACTGCTGCTTCTTCATCACATTGTAAATTCTCTGCACCGACAGCATTGATACAGTTCGTCGAGGTGTCGGGTGCAACTTTATCTGCTCCTCTTGTAACGCTGGTGCTGGTCCTGCTGTCATCATGTAGACAGGTTGGGTGTTTCTGCTTGCATTTGGCGCAACTTGGTACCCTTTCACACTTCTTCTCCTTAGCCATATGACCATGGGTTAAGCAACGAAGACAAAGTCCCTTCCTAATAATAAACTGAGTTCTCTCGTTGATAGGTCTCTTCACAAATTCTTGACATGTTTCTATTTCATGAGCTGTATTCCCGCACCAGTGGCATGCTCTCTTCTTCCCATTCTTTCCACATTCCAGGTGACGGGGGAGTTTCTCCTTTGCTCCTGTTGCCAGGGAATTTGCTTCTTGGTTCCTGCGGCTTCCATTTCTTCTCCTGAAGCCTCTGTTCTTGTCTTCTCTGGCTGAAAGGCTTGTGTCTAAGTTAGTGAGAACGGGCAGGCATTGTACCTCGGCAATCTCGGAGACAAATTTAACAAATTCGGTGAATGGAGGGAACTTGTTATCTCCGTGCTTCGTCTGATAGTCTCTTACTCTGACTCCCCATTTGGGATAGGCCCAGTTTGGCAAGACCTTCAACAACTGCTTGTTGTCATGTTGCTTATTTAGTGTTTCAAGATCTTCTACTGTTTGCATAGCCAGTTCACAAGTCTTCAGGAAGTCCGCGAATTCCCTTAATGCGAATCCATCTCTGGGATGTATTTTCGGCCAGTTTTCTAGCCTTTTGCGGAATGCTTCTGCGACCACAGAGGGGTGACCAAATCGCTTTTCAAGAGTTTTCTTTGCTTCTGTGTAGGCATCAGCCGTTTTGAGAAACTGGTATCCTTCGACAATTTTCTTCGGTGCTCCTGACAAATACTGCAGAAGGTACAAGATCTTTTCGTTGGAATTCATAGTCCTCTTTTCAATTACAGTTTCGAAGGAAACTTTCCATGTTGGCCAGTCCAAGGGATTCCCACTGAAGACCGTGAGGTGGGGAGTAGGCAATCTTGCAGCTTCCATACCTTCTGCTATTGCCTCGGCAATCCCACGCTGCTGTGTTTCCATAACCGGAGGGTAATAAGGGATTGCTGGTACCTCTTGCAGTGTGCCGTACGGGTTGTTAGAACCAGCAACGTGAGGAGGTGGTGTTGTGACAGGTTCTTGTTTTCCAAGTGAACTACCTTCACTATGGCTTTGTAACTGGTGTGTTTGGTCTGTCTGGTATGGCTCTGTACCTTTAACTTTCTGAGACGAAGAGATGGGATGCTGAGCTGTGCGAAGTGAGAACTGAAACGAGTTCGGTAGGGGAACCTGGCTACCCACAGAAGCTAGATCTGGCAGTGATGATACGTAATCGCGTGTTCGTTCTTCTTTCTCGTCCTCATTTAACTGCAGTTCTTTAAACTCTTCCAGACTGGGGTTCTTTTCTTCCTCTTCTAACCTTATGACAGCATCAGCTTCTGCTTTGGCACTTTCGTAGTCCTTTAGTCGCTGAATCTCTTCAATCTCGTGTTTCTTTCTTTCCATTTCCATCTTTTTCTCAGTTTCTATTCTTGCATACTTCATTTCTACTTCTCTCTTAGCTAGTTCCGTCAGGGCCTTCATTTTCAAGAGGGAGATATGTGATGAAGTTGATGCCTTTGAAATGCGAGTAGAGCCCGTCTTTCTAGAGTGAGATGATCTGTTACTGTTACGAGAGCGTAATTCCTCCCTTTCTAATTGAAAGATCTTCTCGCCAATTCTCATTCTCAGGTCCCCCACTTGTTTAGACAAATGCATTGCTTTTTCTATCACATCATGGGATTCATCCTCCAGTAGAAGGGGTACATATTCTGACTGTGCCTTATCCAAATCTTGTCTACATTCTTCTATATTTGATCTCTCCTTTCTGAGAAAATTAGGGTCAGCAATGTCAATCCAATCCATATCAAGCTTATGTAATTTGTCCTTTAGTTTCCTGAATGCCCTTTGAAATTCCCTTTCTTTCAATGAACGTTGATATTCTAAGCCTTTCTCGGTAAGAGTGTGTGGTCGTTTACTGTTCTGACAGGCAGGGTCTTCTTCTTCTTTTCCTTCTTCAGGCTCATCACTATAATTCTTCTGCATAAACGATGCTGAAGCTGGGTCTTCTTCATCTTTGCCTTCTTCAGGCTCATCACTATAATTCTTCTGCATAAACGATGCTGAAGCTGGGTCTTCTTCATTATTTAACTTAGAATCAGGAGTATCCGACGACGCCATCTGACCTATTCCGAAATTCTATTCCGTTAGTCCAGTTCCGCGTCCAAATTTTCCAAATTCTACTCAAGAACTCGTCGAATTCACGATCCAAGAATTTCCATTCGAAATTCGCGCAGGGAAGTTTTACTGTGACTACAGAGATTAAACGAACCAGTGTAGTTATGGCTGGTAGTCTTTACTGGCAACAAACGGAAGCCGTAAAACTAAAACTAAATATAACAACCGAAGCGAATGTGACGAGCGGCATGCATACAAACACGAAAACAATATACAAGATAAATACAAAGACTAACTTAAATCAGTAACGAAAAAATACACTTTGCTAACCTTGTCCAGCCTTAGAATCGCGAAGGCAACGAAAATCCACGCTAAACAAGCGATAAATCCATGCTAAACAAGCGATAAATCCATGCTAAACAAGCGACAAATCTACTAATCGAGTACTGATCAACCACGCTAGCGAAACACAGCTGTCACGTGATCTAAAAGGCGCGAATCTAAACCGCGCGAAGACTGGGCTGGCTGGCTACAGCCACAAGGATCATAAGGCACACACTCAACTTAAGAGAAGTTTTCAAGGTTTTTCAAGCTGTAGCTACTGTCAAGCTAATAGATGTGAAGAAAATCACAAATTTAACGCGTCTGTCACGATTAGATATGAAAACAGCGATTGCATGGCATTATAGGACAACAATAAACTTAGCGCCAAAACGAGGCTTCGCCTCGTGCGAGTCTAAGAAATGCCTCCCAAAAGGGAGGCAAAGAGCATTTCACCTCTTATTTAAATTTAGTCGCATCGAAGGGGTGTTGGAGGCTCCTCGTGCGGGTGGACCGGTGAGGGTGGGACTCTGCAGAGACTCTGCTCCCGTTAACTCTACCCCATGAGGGGGGTAGGGGGGAGCAGAGAACGAGGAGCATTTTGTTTGGATTATTTTTCGTTTTTTTTTTCCCTTAAACAAACATGTTAAAACACGCGTTTTAACTTGTATCGATATCAGATTAATATATCTGGCATAAAAAAACCTGGGTTTAAATGTCAGGAATATTCGAAATTGTCCTCCTTTAAGGTGGGGGTTTACCTGAATTAAAGTGAAATTTGAGGAAGTTTAAAGAGAGATTGAAAGGGGGAGAAAAGGTTATGGAACACCACCAGACAGTTGCCCGACCCCACAATGGCACTCGGGTTGTTAGGCAACTGTTTGGTGTGTATCTATCAATTTTTAACTTCAAACTCTAATTTTAAAACAACACCAAATCTTCAAAATTTCCTATTTCCATAAATTTTACTAATCCTTTGAGAAAAACTATCTGTCTCCAAATAAACCTAAAAATCACCAAAAAATTTACAAAACGGCGCAAAACATAGATGTGTGTAATGAGTGAACAGATTCTTGATTGCTTGAAACGTAAACGAGATATTTGCATTAAGAACATAATACCAAGCCAAAATACGGCTTTCAGGTGGACCCCCGCCTTAAGCCGCCTACATATTGGATTTCCATATAGAATAAGTGCCTTTCTACAAACAAAAACAACACGCTAGGTAATTGTTTATTTGCCTAAAAAATTTACCCGATTTGTAGAAAAAGGGTTATTTTATTCGATTTCAGCATTTGTACGTGGCATAAAATAAAATTGAAGGGAATAAAGCTTGAGGTAAATGACTTACGTAAAAACCCACCTCTTGACGTTCAAAACGCGAGTTGAAAACCTCAAACGTGGCGTCTGGCTATGGTCACATGATCCCTAGCGGTTACCCGTTCGCGTGAAACGTGAATCTAAAAGTCTCTAATTAGGCAAATCACTACGTCAACCAGTTAATTAGGGTACTGAATAAGTTTGCAGACCTCTTTTCTAATAGGATAAAATCTGGGGGAAAAAAAGTAAAACAAAATTGCAGGGGGCAACCGGGACTGAACCGGTGACCTCTCGATCTGCAGTCGAATGCTCTACCACTGAGCTATGCCCCCTTACATGTAACAGGGTAATGAAGTTTCTATTCTTAACCTCTGAGAGTAAAGTGCAGGTGAATTGCAGGTGAAGATCTGAGACTTGCTGACCTAGAACAATTTTATATTTAAGGTTCGGGCGTAGTTTTGAGGATTATTTTATAAAAGCAATAGAGTACTTTTTCCATGTTTCCATAATCCTCATCTTAACACGAGAGAGGTTGGAAGAATTCGAAACAGTTATGAGAATTTACCCAACCTCCCGAGAGGATCACAAAGTGATGCGAGTTTTTTGAGTCAATTTAAACCAATGCAATTGTGAATTACTTCTACAATCAAGTGCTGCAACTTGAGATTGGTCCTCTTGTCACAAGCGAGAGAGTTCAGATAAGCACTGGTGGTTCAGTGGTAGAATTCTCGCCTGCCACGCGGGAGGCACGGGTTCGATTCCCGGCCAGTGCAACCTCATTTTGAGTCTAAAAATGAGGGGTTTTTATGTCACTATTTTCCTTTCGTTTACCATCAACAGCCTTTCGTCCATCTTTCTTATTAAGCGAATCACTACGTCAACCAGTTAATTAGGGTATTGAGTAAGTTTGCAGACCACTTTTCTAATAGGATAAAATCTGGGCGAAAAAAGTAAAACAAAACTTAAGGGGGCAACCGGGATTGAACCGGTGACCTCTCGATCTGCAGTCGAATTCTCTACCACTGAGCTATGCCCCCTTACATGTTACAAGGAAATGAAGTTTCTACTCTTAACCTGTGAGAGTAAAGTGCAGATGAATTGCAAGTGAAGGTCTGAGACCTGCTGACCTAGAACAATTTTATATTGAACGTTCGCGCGTATTTTTGAGAAATATTTTATGAAAGTAAAGCTCGCTTGCTTTTCTACCTACCACTGTTTTTAAGCGTTTTAGGTCTCGTGGATGTAGACGCTTTTTTGTTCGTCAATGGGGTGGTAATGAGATCATCTGTTCCCTTAGGGGTTCGAGTCTCATTTTCCATCTGTGCTGTTTGTTGCTCCGAAGTACGTTTTTTCATTTTCCGGCTGCAGGTTCTTTTTGTTGCCTTAGTTGTTTAATCTTTGTGACTGCTTCATCAATCTTGTTGATCTGAGCGAGTAGTTGTTGTCGTTTGTTACTATCAGCCTTACTGCTTGTCTTCTTCTGTGTGTCTTGTTTATTTTTTCAATTTTTTCGGTGTGGGTGGGGCGGGTTTTGATTCCTCGACGAAGTTGGCGGGCTGGCTGCGCATGTCCGTATGGAGGTGCCCCCTCTCCATGGCTTTCCCTTGTCGCTTGGGTTTGCACCCCCCACCCTGCGGCTTGGGTCTATCAGGTAGTGGGCATTGCACACCCGCTCACTACTCCGCCAAAATCCAAAAAAAAACTTCTGATTAGATGACAAAGTAGTGCTGGTTCTTTAAACCAATCGCTTAGCGTAGTAATGCAACCAAAAGCAAAGCAACAATGTAAATTACTTTGACTCTCAAGTGAAAACAACTTTGGAACTGCCTTTGTTGCTGCAACTTCAAAAAAGTCTTTTTCTATTTTTAACTTTGTTAGTAAACCAAGAGTGCTCGAGTCTCAAGCGATTGAACTCAGACAAGCACTGGTGGTTCAGTGGTAGAATTCTCGCCTGCCACGCGGGAGGCCCGGGTTCGATTCCCGGCCAGTGCAACCTCATTTTGAGTTAAAAGCTTGTTTTTTTATGTCACTATTTTATTTTCGTTTACCATCAGCAGCCTATCGTCTATCTCTCTTATTAAGCAAATCACAACGTCAACCAATTTATTAGGGTACTGAATAAGTTAATTTGCAGACCACTTTTCTAAAAGGACAAAATCTGGGGAAAAACTAAAACATTAAGGGGACAACCGGGATTGAACCGTTGACCTTTCGATGTGCAGTCGAATGCTCTACCACTGAGCTATGCCCCCGTACAGTTAACGAGGCAATGAAATTTCTATTCTAATCGTATCTATAACAAAATTCTCGATCGTGATTGGTTCTCCGCTTGCCTTTTTCTCGCGTAATAGTCGCGCGATCACGTGGGTGTCCAATTACAGGTGTCCGATTTGAACGTTTGTAATCGGACACCTGTAATTGGATACCCAAGTGATTTTCACGTCAATTACACGCGCTTTAATGGTTTCCTTAGCAAAGTTTTCTACAGTTTTCAAAACTTAGGAAAAGCTCAACAGACGTTTTCGCTCAAAAGAAGTTCTCAAAAGACTTTTTAAATTTCGAAATTATTATTATTATTACTATTACTATCACCATTATCATTATCATTATCATTATTATTATTATTATCATTATCATTATTATTATTATTATTATTATTACTATTATTCACGATTGGTTTTGGTTTTACTTCTGATTGGATGACAAAGTAGTGCCGGTTCTTTAAACCAATCGCTTAGCGTAGTAATGCAACCAAAACCAAGGCAACAATGTAAATTACTTTGACTCTCAAGTGAAAACAACTTTGAAACTGCCTTTGTTGCTGCAACTTCAACTGGAAAAGTCTTTTTCTATTTTTAACTTTGTTAGCAAACCAACAGTGCTCGTGTCTCAAGCGATTGAACTCAGACAAGCACTGGTGGTTCAGTGGTAGAATTCTCGCCTGCCACGCGGGAGGCCCGTGTTCGATTCCCGGCCAGTGCAACCCCATTTTGAGTTAAATGCGATTTATTACCATTGGGGATAAATAATTTTATGCAACCTGGGCCGTGATAAGTTTCCCGGATGGACTCACATCCGGGACCCGAATAAATATAGAGTTAGGCATTTGAGTATCAGGTTGCAGGCCTCTTTCCTAGAAGCTTCGGTGAAGAGCAAGTTTCTTCCCACCCGCTTTGCCCCTCCCAATTTTTTAACATTTCCGTGGTACACGATAACAGTCGTAGGTCACGTAAGGCGTGTTTGCCCTCACCTTTGCTGGGAAAAAGGTACTCATTTCCAGTTCGTTGGTATTTTTAGATGATCTTACAATAAACGGCCACTTAACTTAGTGGCCAAATTATGGCAAAGATTTGTGTCAGGTTAGTTCTCTTCCCAGCAAACCGAGCGTAGCCTTAGCAATGCACATTGCATAACACGGTCCATTTCGACGAAGCAGGGGGCATAAAAGGTGCGTTTTTTATGTCAC
This sequence comes from Micromussa lordhowensis, assembly GCA_964020085.1. Classification (NCBI taxonomy): domain Eukaryota; kingdom Metazoa; phylum Cnidaria; class Anthozoa; order Scleractinia; family Lobophylliidae; genus Micromussa; species Micromussa lordhowensis. Next base: position 2,889,240 of record OZ026601.1, read on the forward strand.
TATTTTATTTTCGTTTACCATCAACAGCCTCTCGTCCATCTTTCTTATTAAGCAAATCACTACGTCAAGCAGTTAATTAGGATACTGACTGAGTTTCTAGACCACTTTTCTAAACGGACAAAATCTGGGGGAAAAAAGTAAAACAAAACTCAAGGGGGCAACCGGGATCGAACCGGTGACCTCTCGAGCTGCAGTCGAATGCTCTACCACTGAGCTATGCCCCCTTCCATGTAGCAAGGTAATGAAGTTTCTATTCTTAACCTCTGAGGGTAAAGTGCTGATGTTCTCTTTCTCAATAAATATTCTCTTGGCCTAAATGTGGGACTAATGCATCGTGCTCTACCTCTTTCAGCCAGTTTGATTGCGTCTCTACTAATGGTCTTAAGACTATCATTCAGTCATCAAAAAGTAAAAGTTGTGCTCTCGATCCAATACCTACTTGGTTGTTAAAGGACTGTATTGATGTTCTGTTACCTATTTTAACTGATATCATGAACGCGTCTTTGGATCAGAGCATTTTTTCCTCCCTTTTCAAGAAGTCATTGGTTTACCCTCTGATCAAAAAGGATAACCTTGATGCCGACGTTTTTGTCAACTATCGGCCCATTTCCAACTTATCGTTTTTCTCTAAGACGTTAGAGAGAATAGTGGCTTCCCAGATTGAGGGTTATCTCAGTACCAATGGCCTATTTGCTAAAATGCAATCAGCGTACAGAAAGCATCACAGTACTGAAACTGCCCTTCTGCGAGTTGTTAATGATATACATCAGGCCATCGACAATAAATGCGAAGCTGTTCTGGTGTTATTAGATCTGTCTGCGGCTTTTGACACGATTGACCACGCTATTCTTCTCGATAGGCTTCGGGATCGCTATGGCTTTTCTGGAACGGTTCTTCGTTGGGTGGAATCATACCTTAAGGATCGTCCTCAATGCATTGTCCTTGACAAGATTCTTTCTCGACCAAGATATTTATCTTGTGGTGTCCCTCAAGGGTCTGTCCTGGGACCACTGTTATTCTCGCTGTATATCGCCCCTCTTGAAGACATCATCTCTGCACACGGACTCGACGCAATGATGTATGCTGATGACACCCAGCTCTACATTTTTATGCGTAAAGGGAACCGCGTCAGTTGTTGCCTTAGAAAATCTCAGTCTGTGTCTGGATGATATTATGAGTTGGAATTTATGCAATATGCTTAAATGTAATCCGTCAAAGACTGAAATTATCCATTTTTCTTCCCGTTTTTCACCTTCTGAACCGATTGCTTCGATTAAAGTCGGCCATCACAACGTTCAGCCTATCAGTGTTATCAAAAACCTCGGAGTCACGGTTGATTCACACCTTACTTTTGTTCCTCATGTCAACAACATCTGTCGCGCTCTTTCGCGTTCGTTTCATTCCATTGGCAGAATCAGAAAATATCTTTCGCAAGCGGATACTGAGCGCATTGTCCGTGCCTTCGTTTTATCAAAATTGGATTATTGTAATAGTTTGCTTTATGGATTGCCCTCTCGTGAAATTGAGAACTGAACTTCAGCGATTGCAGAACACCGCGGCAAGATTAACTGTGTGCATGAAGAAGACAGATCATATTACCCCTGTTCTTAAAAAGTTGCACTGGCTTCCTGTTAATGACAGAATAACTTTTAAGTTACTATTGCTTACGTACAAATCTCTTAATGGCCTTGCCCCGGTGTATATTAATGAACTGTTGTATCATTACACTCCCTGCCGTTCTCTTCGTTCCAGTGATTCCAACTTCCTTGCTATTCCGAAGACTACTACAATTACCTACGGAGATAGATCTTTTGCGGCAATCGCTCCAAAGTTATGGAACCAGCTACCGCTTGCCAGTAGACATAGCGACAGTGTTGATAGTTTTAAAAGGGTGTTGAAAACGTACCTGTTTCGTGAGAGCTCTCTTTTTTGAATTGTAAAAAGCATCGAGACATTTTATATGTAGAATGCGTTTTTTAAGAACTTTATTATTATTATTATTAGTTGCATGTAAAGATCTTAAACTTGTCGACCTAGAACAATTTTATATTTAGGATTCGCGCGTAGTTTTGAGGATTATTTATGAAAGCAATAGAGTGCTTTTTCCATGTTTCCATAAACCTCATCTTAACACGAGAGAGGTTGGGAGAACTCGAAACAGTTATGAGAATTCACCCAGCCTCCCAAGAGCACAACAAAGTGGGGCGAGTTAAAACCAATGCAATTGTGAATTACTTCTACACTCAAGTGCTGCAACTTGAGATTGGTCCTCTTGTCACAAGCGAGAGAGTTCAGATAAGCAGTGGTGGTTCAGTGGTAGAATTCTCGCCTGCAACGCGGGAGGACCGGGTTCGATTCCCGGCCAGTGCAACCCCATTTTGAGTTTCAAAGTGCGGTTTTTTTATGTCACTATTTTATTTTCGTTTACCATCAACAGCCTATCGTCTATCTTTCTTATTAAGCAAATCACAACCTCAACCAGTTAATTAGGGTACTGATTAAGTTTCCAAACCACTCTTCTAATAGTATTAATAATACTTTTTCCTTCCGTTGTTTAGGCGAAGCTCTGTAATTACGGAAAAACTACTCTATTGCTTTTATAAAATATTCCATAAAAGATAGGCGAGAATGGTTTTTGTTTTTCTTCTGATTGGATGACAAAGTAGTGCCAGTTCATTAAACCAATCGCTTAGCGTAGTAATGCAACCAAAAGCAAGGCAACAATGTGAATTACTTTGACTCTCAAATGAAAAAAACTTTGAAACTGCCTTAATTGTTGCAACTTCAGATACCTGTTTTCATACTTTAGCAAACCAACAGTGCTTGAGTCTCAAGCAATTAAACTCAGGCAAGCACTGGTGGTTCAGTGGTAGAATTCTCGCCTGCCACGCGGGAGGCCCGGGTTCGATTCCCGACCAGTGCATCCTCATTTTGAGTTAAAAGGTACGTTTTTTTATGTCACTATTTTATTTTCGTTTACCATCAACAGCCTATCGTCTATCTTTCTTATTAAGCAAATCACAACGGCCACCAGCTAATTAGGATACTGAATAAGTTTCCAGACCACTTTTCTAATAGGACAAAATCTGGAGGAAAAAGTAAAACAAAACTTAAGGGGGCAACCGGGATCGAACCGGTGACCTCTCGATCTGCAGTCGAATGCTCTACCACTGAGCTATGCCCCCTTACATGTAACATTGTAATGAAGTTTTTATTGTTAACCTGTGAGAGTAAAGTGCAGGTGAACTCCATGTAAAGATCTTTAACTTGTCGACCTAGAACAATTTTTTATATTTAAGATTCGCGCGTAGTTTTGAGGATTATTTTATAAAAGCAATAGAGTACTTTTTCCATGTTTCCATAAACCTCATCTTAACACGAGAGAGGTTGGAAGAATTCGAAACAGTTATGAGAATTGACCCAGCCTCCCGAGAGGATAACAAAGTGCTGGGAGTTTTTTAAGTCAATTAAAACCAATGCAATTGTGAACTACCTCTACACTCAAGTGCTGCAACTTGAGATTGGTCCTCTTGTCACAAGCGAGAGAGTTCCATAGTCCATCTAAACACGAGAGATGTTGGGAGAATTCGTAATAGTTATGAGAATTCTATCAACCTCCCGAGCGGATGACAAAGTGGTATTAAGTCATTCGCTTAGCTCAACTAAAACCAATGCAATTTTGAATTACTTCTACACTGTAGTGAAAAGAAGTTAACTGCTGTAACTTCAGATAGGCTCTCTTGTCACAAGGAAGAGTATTCAGAAAAGCACTGGTGGTTCAGTGGTAGAATTCTCGCCTGCCACGCGGGAGGCCCGGGTTCGATTCCCGGCTAGTGCAAATTTTTTTTACGCTGATATTTTAGTTTACCTCTTAAAAGCCTATTGTTTATGGCATTAACCGTTTCATTTCATATTGACTAAGCTTTAATTTCCAGCCTCTGCGATTAGGGTTAATTTCCAGAAACCGAAATGTTGTGTCATATTAGTATTGCAAAAAGTGTTTGGTTGTTGCGTTGTTTCTTACTAAAGTTCATGATATCAATAATAACGATAATGATAATAATAATAGTTCATAGCGGGCGCTCCGGGTTCGTGCCCTGCGTCCGTTTATCGAAGGTCCCAAAAAGTTTTCGCACCCGGAAAGCTGAAGCAAAATCTCAAACCTTATGATTACAGAGCTGTTTTATTCACGTGTTCTCAATATAAACAGAGATTCTCTTCGCACAAGAAGTTTCAGGCGTATACGCTTCTCCGTTTCCAGATACAGATGAACTAAAAATGGCCTTACGGGCCCGAAAAGTTTCCGGGGCTTTCGAGAAACGGGCGCCTGGCCGGGAACATTGCGTTGTGTTCTTGGGCAAGACACTTTACTCTCACAGTACCTCTCTCCACCCAGGTGTATCAGAAATGGTTACCAGGGACGAGTAGAAATACTCCTAGTCGCTTCATGACACAGAAACCGGGATAAGCTCCGGCCTAATGGGTTCCTTGGCTCGTATGTAGACTTTACCTTTACCCACGGGGAAAAGATGTTCCTTTGTGTGAATGTGCGGATTGTTTTCAAAACTAATAGAAGACATTAAAGTTATTTCTGCAAGGGTCAGCCTTGGCTATGACCTTGGCATGTTTTTTATGGTTTTGGCCTTGCTTAGCACCAGCTTTCTCATATAAAGGCTCCTATATGACAATATCTAGTAATACTTGCCTCAAGATTGGCGGCATTTCAAAAATTACGATTTCCTATGATGAGGCAGGACGCCTGAATTATCAGCCTTCGGTTTTATCTGTCATCAACTTTTTTAAAAGATAACAAAGAAAGAAAAACAAGAACAACTTGATCAAAGTTTTCAACACTGATGTACATTTAGGGCCATTTAGGGACATGTTATTTGCAGTGCTGGAAAAGAGTTTAAGTTTTATTTCCGGACCGTGTTCTTCAATCATAGACGCTCTCTTATATCGCAGAAAGATCTGCCCCAGTTAAATACTTTCACATGTGATCCACGCTGGACAAAAGCTGAATGCCGACAAATTTTTCTAGAACAATATAGAACAAAGACGGAGAGACTTGGAGCACTTATAACGCTATCAAGCTTTACATAGAGTGCGAAAATAGGTGAATGAACTTACGCGAAAGATAAAAACAGAAGAATTTTAAACATATCATAGAGCTGACTCTTTTCACTTTTTACAATGTAGTTGAGTCCGTAAGAATATTGACTTACAGTATAAATAACTCTTCGTAAGCACCGTGAGAATGAAGCCTATAATTAATTCTAAGAGTCTACATAATTTGGAATCGACAATGAACTGTTTCAATACCATGTAACACATTGGGGGGTTAGCGTCGGTTAAATTAACAAATTGCGTGCTTGAGTTGAGGTGATCCTTTTACATAATTCACGTCGGCTACAAACATTGAGAGAACTTAGTATACAATTTTGAAATTCACGCTGTTAGACTATATCTCTAAAATGTTATTACGTCGACAGATTCGCTTCCCGCTTCCCCCGGTAAGTTTATTTTGCTTTATATGGTTATTATACCACCAGGGGTTTCAGTATACATAAAACCACAAGCGTCAAAACAAATTGAAGAATGTAAGATTAATTAAAAGCGTTCCTTACTTTACTATGTTCCTGTTAATTGCTCTGTGTATGTCTCGTTAATAGTTGACTTTTTGTAATTTTTTAGTTCATCACAAAATCACCGAAGACGTGAAGACTTCACGCTGTGTGTTGTCCCCGGGAGTGATAAGTTGCTGACCGCGGTTTATTACTGAAGTCCGTCGGTATGAATACCGACGCATTTCATAAACCGATATCCGGACCTATCCATGAATACTTAGTATTCACCACGTTAAGATTTCATGACTTTTATGTTTTAACCAAGATAGATTCACTCCAAGGATACAACATTTTGCATGATAACATCAATGTCTGCTTAAGACTCCACTTGAATTTGTCAGTTTGTTTTGAAAAAAATAGCACATAGAGTGATAAATTATTTCCTGTTTGGGATTACTGTTTATATGATCAGTACGATAATAAGACATTTTGTACATCTCAATGGCTTTCTTATGTTGTTCAAGTAGCTTAGATCTCCAAACTTCAAGCATAGAGAGCGCTCAGTTACTACGATAGATCAGGCAATGATGCAATCTCGTTGTTGAGGAAAAAAAATTGGAAAAAAAATTGAAGCTAGTTGCAAGTCATCACGTACTACAGATATATTTGTCGACAGATACGGAAAAACATGACTTTCGGCAAATCTAGAATTTCCCAAGGAATGTTTCAAAAAATCACCGTTAATGATTCTTTGAGAAACGCATTACGAGAAAATAAAAAAACGTCTTCCTAATCGAAATTTCGTGATAAATTGAGTTCCACCGTTTTGTACCGATATTTGTACAGTGCCAGAAAATTGTTTGATATATTGTTGCCATTAGTACTCACTAATATTCAGTCCGCTTCATTGCTTTAATATGCAACTTTTTAGAAGTTCAAGAATGGCAGATATATCTCTTGTTTGCAATGAATTCTGTGCTACTCGTGTTCTAATTAGGTAACTGATTTTTTTCCTACACTTTTCGTAGGCGTACATGTTTGTAGTCGACGGAGAATATGTCAATAGTTACTTTTCCTAATCAGATTAATTTCAAAATACCGCCTCTTTAAAATAATACTACGTTTTAAAGCGCGTCGAGTTAATTACCATATTTATTTCCTTTTTTCTGCACGTCCCAATGTCTGTGTACCTGTTTTCACTCGTTTACCAGTCTGAATCAGCCATTATCTATCGCAAAGGCCAAATCTAAAAATAAGAGAGCGCGAACTCGATCCTAAATAAAGAATGTTTTAATCTCCTTTTCTTTCGGTTTTTTGCTAGATGAGCTTCTCTAGTCCCCGGTTTCTTTTCAAATAGCCACACCCTAATTACTTTTTCTCCATTATATAAAGACTATATGCAAAATAAATTCAATTTTTGCAATCTACTTGCGGCTAATCGATTTGAGTGTCATTTAATTGACTGATTCCTCACTGTCATCAGGCTATCTATGAGCTAATCTTGTTTAAGAAACATTTCCGTAGTAAAAGGTGAATTTATGACGCAAATATAAATTCCATTTTTGAACGCTAGAGCATCTAAATCATTTGTGGAATGATAACAGAACCCAGCCCGACCAGCCGAACCATTTTGGGTATTAACGGACTAGCCATGAAACAACTCTCTCAGATATGCATGCTTGTCTTATTCCAAAATTAGATAACACTTTTATTCTAACCTATTGACATCTAAGACACCGTTAGGGGTAAGCATATTTTAATGATCTGCCATTAACAACTGGCTTAATTATTGTGGAAAACAATTGAAAAGCGGTACCGTTTCTATAGTTGAAATACCGCTTTTGTTCTTATGAGCGCGACGAAACAATTAACCCATGGCTTAGTTTGCACCCACGCCATATTTTGTGGAACTGTGTGCTGACGGATATCAGTAACGACATAAAATATGTCGGCGCCAAACTCATCCGACATGAGCTGAGGGTGTCGTGATGGTGAAATGTTTGGAACTTAAATGGGCTTGGACGGAATCACCAAGGATGTCTGGTTGGCCTGCCAATCAAACTGAACCTAATGGCTTTTAAAAGGTTTATCAGTCGAGTGCAATCGACACCCTTGCAGCGAGATCGAAGCCCGGCCCCAAATGCTCTGCCCACTGAATACTGACTACCATTTGCCAACCATTGGCTCTGAATGTGGTATCATCTTTCAAACGCTCTACTCTCATTTAAAAGCCTTTTTCACTTGTCATTGCCAATAGAGAGTCTACAAGGGCAACGTGTTGGCACGCAAACATGTTGTCAGTAAAATCTGAGCCAACATGGGCTTGTGACGAAAACGCTGTGAGTCCTTTGTCGTGCTCAGAGCAAAACTCTCCGACCTCTTCTTCTATCAGCGGTGATGGAGACATAGAGAATGTTGGCAGTCCCGTCGTTCAGTTAGGGAGAAGGAAGCTTAAGAGGCGACGAAAACGTATGCTAACGGGAGTAAGTCGCCAGCGGCGCGCTGCGAATGAAAGGGAGCGCCGAAGAATACAAGGTGTCAACCGAGCATTTATTGAGTTGAAAAACGCGCTGCCCGTAGCGGAGTCTGTGGATATTTCTAAAATTGACATCCTGAGAGTTGCGACGAAGTGGATAGACCACCTGAGTAAGCTCTTAGATCAAGACAAAAGGATACACTCCGAGCCAAAATACATGGTCGAGCCTAAGTTGTATGAAATTCTGGGAGAAGATTTTTCGATCGACGATCGTGAGCTGGAAGAGGACTATATTCTTCAAGGACAAGGTAGGTTCTATTGGGTTTGTTTATTTTTTTTTTGGCATCCTTATCAGTGCAGCGCAAGGGCCAAATCTCTGTCCTTCCAGTTTTGAGAAGAAAAATGTCTGGCCCGACGTTTTCAAGTTTTTGAAAACTACTGATAAGTGACGGATTTGCTGAGAGCGCTCTTTTAAAGTGCCAAACCTTTTAATCTGTTTTTTTCCGGATATGTTAAAAGTATCAGAGTAAAATCCGTCACGCTGTTTAAAAAGACAACAACGTAGAAATCTGGCCTTTCATTCACTTTTCAACAAGGCTGGATCGATTACGACAAAACGTGCTTCTCACATTCCCATTTTCCCGCTTTTATCCGGGGCCTTATAAGGAAGCTTCTCCTTTCATCTTATCGATCAGTTTCAACTATCACATTTTTGTTTTGGACTCTCATAGATCACTCCCTGCTATATCTTTCTCGAATTTTCGCCCAAAAAAGAAATCCTGAGATATTTTTATATGCCCTTGAAGAAGTTCATGTCAAAATGTGGCCCATTTTCAACTTGGGCCATTTCCGATTTATTTTCATTTGGTCTCGGCGGTTTGACATCTCTTATGCGGCTTAAATATTGGGTGAAAGTTCTCAGTAACCAGAAATCGACCTCTTGGTAAAATAAGGCTTATTCTTCGAATAAATAAAACTGAAAGGGAAGCGGAACAGCTTATCCTTCTAACTATTTTAGCGTCTTATTTTGAGAAATCATCTTGCGACGTCGTAAAGCTAGTAGATGAATCAAAGAAATCAGCTTATTCAGAGATTTCAACTGTACTCTAATTTCAGACAACGGAGCTTCCGTGAAATTTATTCAAGACAAGTTCCACATGTTTATCAAGTTGTCGAGATTTATTTTCTTTCTAACTGCATCAAAAGCGCCGACCATTAGAGAGCCTCGATGAGCTGATATGGTGTGTTTTGTGGTCAAGAATTTTCCGTTTAGAAGGGCTCTTCTCCTTATATAAACCGATTAGTTTGCCAAGTATAAATTAGCCTAGTCTAGGACGAAGTTACTTATCTGTCTCGAACATTGTAGATCGAAGAACGTTGTCTTTCATTTCATACCTAGTTAGAAGCCCCGGAGGTTTCCGAGATCGTTCCAGACACTATCTCAGTCCTGTATGTTTACAATGTCGTTTCTAATTGTTTAGAATAGATATTTTTGAGGAAATTCGATTACTTTGTAATATATTTACAGCGAAATTACCGAAAATACAACTTGAGTCCAATTGTTGATTGACTAAGCTATGCCGGCCTGTCAGATGACCTCGAGTCATCGCAAAAAGTCACATGAAAAATCAATTTAGCCTATTTTGGTTTATTTAAATTCCAAAGCCAAACTCGAGAAAAAAACGTTTATTAAAAATTCCTTTATGATTTACACCCAGATAAAAACTTAATTACTATTTATCGGTCTCCAGCCGTGTCACTGTCGATTTCGAGTGAAAAGCCATAAAAATCAAATTATAATATAGCTCTGTTTAGACTAAACTTAGATACAAATAGATTGGCTACGAAAAATCTCGACACGGGACATGGTTTCATTTCCGGTTGCCGAGATATTTCAGTTTCTCTTGAGTGTGAGTATAAAGCGACAAGCATGCTGTAAACTAAGATATATATCGTTTATCTCCATTTTGAGTAACATTAGAAATAATGAGGCATTTTTACTATCAGTTCTACGCAGTGTGGTCTTTAAGGAAAGTTGCACATCAGAGATAAGATCTTTTTCGTTAAACGGTTTGCCAATTAAAACTGTCTGTTATTGCAACATGCGTAAATAACAGTAATAAATTACTGAGAGCGTCCCTTTTTGTTCATAGAAGTCAGCATAAAGTGTTGCCCTCTCACGCCACGTTGCAAGATTAAACGCTTATTTGTGCATCAAAGCAAACCTCGTGAGTTACGTGCTGTGTATTTATCTCATGCAATCTCTTTCATTATATCAGTACTGCCCGTGGCCCACCCAAGACTTAAAAGACACAACCCTTCCTTATCTATTTCCCACGGGTTGACAATCCGCTTGCTTGTTCTATAAGCTGTCAATTTCGTAAAAAAATAAATTTCCTATCTCATTTTAAAAGCAGGTTTTGCTTATCATTTAACGTAGTTACCATAAGCTGCTAAAATATTTTCTGGCAAAAATTAAGGGCAATTCCATCACGTCCCTATATTATATATGTTGAAATGTTCAAATGTAAACTGATGCGTATGGTAATATTTTGAGCGTATCCATCGCTAGACTCTCTCCTTCCTTTTTTGTTCCTACCAGAATGTTTTAATTCATCCACTAACTATTTTATTTAGAATTAAACATAAATAATCAATAAGGAGAAATAACACATAGCGATAAAAGACACTAGGTTTTTTGTTTTGCTGCACAAAGCTTTTTCCCTGGCGAGCACAAGGCCTTTAGATGTTTCAGCAAAGCTTCAGAGGGTTGTTTTCAAGACAAATTTTTAATCTAAAAAGTCTTTCAGGGCGAAAGAGTGGTAGAACTACTGCAGTTCATTTGAGTGCATGTTGCGTAACGTGTATTTGAGAACGAGTTCTGAATTTCTTATGATTACATTTCACAGTTAAATCTGCCCTACAATCGTTCAGTATCTGTTCTCGTACGTCGTATGTCATAACTGACAAAGCATTTTATAACACATACCGTTAGTTAAACAACAGTAAATGATATTATGCACGTTTTTACTGTGCCCATGTAGCTGTATTAGGTTTCCTGTAATCCTACACCTAAGACCTGGCGCAGTTTCGGGCAATGGGTGTGATGTAGTTTATCAGTGGACACTTCAGCTAATTTCTACACTCGTCCAGTGCGTAGTTTCATCGCATTTACACCTCTGGTATTACGTACGGTTTTACTATGCCGCGACGACAAAAATGTTTTCTGAGAAAGTGCCCTTTTCTGACACTGAAGCAAAAATTTGGTTTAGCGAAGCCAGATCAGTATGGTATTAAACACGAAAAACTGATTATAAAGTTATACTTTACAAGTTCATCATCTCGACTCAGTGGACTAAAACAAGAGATTACCTTGATAATCTCTTGGTAGAAAAGATTCATAAAGTAGAGGACATGCTTACTAAAATACGCACGTTTTACCCATGCGCAAAACATAATTTTTCAAGAAAAAAAAAACTCCATATATAGTTCGTCTCTATCACAAAGGTTTCTTGCTTTTGGGTTGGCGGTGAAGAAATTACTTAATTCGATTCCTCTGCCAGATTGGAAGTGGTGTATGAATTTAACGCATCACTATTAACTGGAGTAAATAAGAGAGTTCCTTCACGGCAGTGATAGATAGACGCATGGTCTTTAACAATTAGATTATGAGCTCGAGATTTCTATCGTGTGATAGTTGACGAGGGCGCAGCCAGAGTAGCCAGTCAGAGAACGGCATTCGTGATAGAACGCTGTAGATTTATACTAAAAGTCAATATAACGACTGTCAAACATCTAGTAAACAGATTTAGATCTCGATTCGTAACCTGTAGTTGATATTGAAACAGATGTTTAGAAGCTGGGAAATTATTTTAATTGACTCATTTTCACTGCCAGACTGATGTTGAATAACACATGAATTCCGGCCGAGGGTACAGGCCTCGTCACTCTGAATTTTATTTTGGTTTTTTTCCTTGTGTTATATAGACCGTTCTGCCTGTTAGATTTCGTCTTGCGTATTGTCTTCAACTAGATCAGAAAAATAATGTTTGCTATTTTAATAACGGGTCGTTTCATTTCCTTTTTAAGGTGGATAAGCTTGTTTTCAAGCAATGCGTTTCTTTTGAACCCCGCGTTGTTTGGTTTGTCAGGCAATTTGGAACCGAACGGGTACAAATTTTGTGACCCCGTGAGCAGCAGAGATAAAAGAGGAGCGTCACGTGTGTTAAATAACCTCATTTGCAAAGCGGAAATCTGACGATGAACGTTCTAATCATTACAGATAATCGGCGACAGATTTTTCTCGATTATCGGGGTGAACTCAGTCCTAGAGTGGACTTAAATATAGCTCCTGGCTAATTGGTCTTTGCTGATTAAATGCTTGAATTGATAACTGAAAATACACATCTATTGACAGTTGTTTTCGTCATTGCTGCTGCAAATGAGAATTAACCTGATAATCAAAGCAAAGAAGATATTATAACTCAGCTTAGACTGAGTGCCACTTTAAATCATGAAAACTATTCTAAAAGATAAGGAAGAGCAAAAAGTGAGACATCATATCAGAGTTGAATCTTCCATCCAGAAAATTAGCCACAAATGACAGATGCAGAGGAATTGTTCAATGTGCATTTTTTCCAATAACCTGTCTTAGATAACTGGATTCTTTGCAATGAAGCCGACTGTAAAGATAAAACTAATGCCAGGTTAATACTTAAGGTCATGCTATCACGACGCCTCGTTAATTCAATTAACATTTATTTTTAATCCCACTTCAAGTTAGCGGCAAATAGTTGCAAACCAATTAATAATATCATGTCGAACTACTAACTGAGGTTGCCAAAATAACTGAAGAGCAAAAACATGATGCATAAGTCAGTCTAGAGTTTGGTGTTGTGTCGCTTTATAAAGGTCTTTAAACTTCACGAGCCTTTGCCGAACATACAAACTCAATGAATAATTTATAAGGCTTAGCTATAATGCGTCTACAAGCTCCTACTCTAGGGATTACATTAGCAATAACATGAGACTGCAATGTCGCATACGGTACACGGCCTTTGATAGTATCGAACATTTTAAGTATTATGACAAGGCAGCCATTTTTATGGTGTATTCATGTCAAGAGGAGGTCAGGCTGTAGATGGCTGTTTCTAACTTTAAAGCAGTAAAGTATAAAGCTTGAAACAGTGTTTAGGTGGACGGTAATTATAATTTCTGTCAAAAGCAGGAAAGTGGGCACTCGCGATTCCTTCTCTCGTATCTCTTTATGAACTCAGAGTGCGTCTCTTCAATCTGGAGTATGACGCGTTCTGTTAGGGTCACCTAACATAATGCGGTGGGAGAGGTGGATTAGTATCCCATCCGGGGTGGGGCTGGGCGGGCTAGCAGTCACTCCAAGTCACGTAATGAGTCAGAAACCGACGTCATGGTCCAACCCGACAAACCAGTAGGCCCTGTTGCTAATTTTCTTTGTTTTCTTCTTGTCTAGACATTTGGTCGGATAGTTCCAGCCCGGAGGGAAACAGTGACTATTGCGTTCACACAGAAGAACCTTTCCTTCAGACTCTTCTTCGCAGCAGTTTTAACTCGGACAATTTGACTTCACCCCTCCTGGAACTTACAGACCGACTCTGAAGTCTAAAGTATTGTTATTCGTCGAGCAGATTCCCGGGAGATAAGTCATTTATCCACCTGCATCGCCGATATTCTTCCTATCATTATCCAAAACAACAAAGATCAGATTTCAACTAGTCACGCAGTCAGTGAATAAAATTCAGTACCCAGTACCGTATGTTTAAAAACACCCGGGAAACTTTAATTGGAAACTGAGGTTTGTTTCGAAAGAAAATAATAAAACACTCTAACCGTAACGTAAAGTAAAAGACACACCATACTTTCACTAAAAAGACGACACTCAAATATTAACAGCATATCATTTTAACATCTTCAAATAAAATAACATTTTCTTGTAGCGAAAACTGTTGAAAATAGAAACCCAGTCAAGACGGTCATGGACTGCAATTTGCTTGTAATTAAAAAAAGAATTAAAAGTCCTCTTAAGATATTTTATAGAATCGCATAATTGAATAAAATCTTGCAATCTGATTGGTTTACGAAGCGAGGTATTTAGCGTGGAATTGCGAGTTGAAAACGAGGCTAAGTGATATTGTTTCGCATCTACGTAACAACTGTCGTCAAATTGTAACACAACAACTGCAAAAAAGTTTTTCTAAATTGTTTTTTTCTACAATTTTATTCAATTATGCGGTTCAAGGAAAATTCATTACCTGACTCGTGAATTCCGCGTTAAATTGCACTTGAAAACAGATATCGCACTCATCGCTTCGCGATTCGTGCGATATCGTCAGGTAGTGAATTTTCCTATAATATTGGATGTTCAAAAGGAACAGGATCAACTCGACCCAGACTCTTCTCTGACAGTCCGTTAGTAAAGATTGTAAATTTTACTTCACTTGGTTTTCGACTCGTATTTTTTATCGCAAGAAAAGGCGATTTGCGTGATGGGGTCATTTGACTACAACTACCAGATTCGTTCACTTATTCTGTTATGTTAATTAGGGCAATTGCTATTTAAACCCTACTGTGGCTTCAAAATTTAAATAGTAAAGAAAAAAAGGAATTCTGGTAGTTGTAGTAAAATGACGATATCGTGCATACTCGGTGCAGTTCTATTGTCTCTCTTGAAACACCTTTCCTTTAAAATTAGACGTTGCGTGATGCATGTGACACACGCGCATGTCTGTTTACTGTGCAAGCTTTCTGATCCCCTCTGTGTGATACACGTTTTCTTCTTTCACTGCTGATCACGAAAGACAAAGCAGAACTGATTAGGGCAGCTTAGCATCAAAGGGGGAAAGAAATGGAATTCGATTTGCTTTCGATTTGTAACTGAATAGATAAATACACCGGTATACAAGAGACCTAATGAAACCAACCTTCGTTCCCGGGGTTTTCCGTCTTTCTAAAAGCCCCGGGAGCGAGGCTGCCAAGGAAACCTCACTAGGGCGTGCAGCGTAGACGTCAGAAATCCACCAGTACACTTCTAGACCACAAAACAAAAAATGGACGAACAACATTTAAAACCACACAAAAATTCTCTTCAATCAAAGAACAAAACTTCCTCCAAAATCGGCCAAAATACCGTGAAAATATGCCGGTAAGTAGGTAGAGTCACGCGCGCAAGCGGAGAGCAAAGTGATTCGGCGGGAAGGAGTCTAGTGAAGAGGTGTCAAGGCTTCGCCGCTCGATTTCGTGCTCGCAGCAACGCCGTGCGCGTTTGTGCTCCTGCTCGCAGGCTAGGAAGAAGGTAGGGCTCGGCACAGGGAGCACACGATCTTGCTGAGTAGGAAGAGAGAGTCAAAAAACATGTGTCGGAGATAGGCCATTTCAGAAACGTGAGAGGACTGGGAAAGAGTATGGTTGTTTTAATTTTTTTTGAAAAACTAAGATATTCAAATGAAAGATCAACTAAATTTGAGAGTCTTAACCACAAACAGAGGTATTTGGAGGAGGAAAATGGCAAAATGGTAGCTCTTCAAATATCACCCAAAATAGAGAGTTTGTATGGATTGGGTAGACAGGCCACAAAATTATAAGGGTTTCTATGGAATTTTGCAACTTTTGGAAGGCTCCCATTTGGACAATTTTCCTTTGAAAACTCTTAAACTTGGTTGGGTAGCTTTTCATTCATAAACCTTTCAGTTGCAATGTTTAGATTTTCAATCTAATCAATATAAGAAACTCGCCCCAGTGCTCTCACGTTTCTGCAATGGGCTATGGACGGAGAGCTCGAGCGCGCGCTGCATTACGTGTGTGGTACCGGGTTAACCGTACGATCATGTTTCGAAAATCGATTTGAGAAAAAAAAAATTGAAAAAGTCGCTAAAATTCTCCGACTGTCGCAAAGTATTCGAAAATAAATTTCCCCAATTTGTAGAAAATCTTTCAACTTCTTTTTGTGTTTGTTTAGTTTCATGAAAGCAATGAAATTTAGAGATTCGAGCGAATTTTCAAAGATAAGAAACTGCAGAGCGCGAAAAGGCCTAGGTACGAGTTTAGCGCTACGTGTTCCGCAGGACTTGTAGGTAGCGGTTTTTCCCTGTAAGGTCGCGTAAGGAAAGACAACAGGAGACAAAGGTAAACTATTCATTATTTTCAAGATCGTGTGCTCCCCTCTGGGTTCTTTAATTATTTCTCCAGCTATAAACTGAAGCGTAAGGAGGACGAAGGAAAAAAGTCACCAGTTTGGAGGAAGGAATTGGGAAAGACGATTTTTGCGTACTGCAGAAAAGAAAGCTTACGGTTCATAAACAAGCAACATTGGTTTTCGGCTGAGAAGTACTTCCTTCAGCCGTTAGGCCGCGTGATTTCTTGTAGACTGGGCCCGAAAAACTGCGCATGCTCCGTGTAACATAAACAAAAGGTTGGAAAATTTCGACTGAAAAAGGGGTGACGAAAGACGGGAAGATTTTGTTAAAAAAAGGTCTATTTGTGAGAAGAGAAGAAGTAAGAACTCTTAAAATCAAGCTTGCAGCCACTGAGAAGTTTAAACAAAGATCCAGTGGATCAGACGTTAGAAAGGAGAGTTTGTTCGTGATGACGCACAAGATGGCGTAGTTGATACAAAAACTTGCATTCTCGATGTAGCAAGAATATTACTTTTAAAATGGTTCTACAGATATGAATTTTAAGAGGAGACGCTTATCTCTTGTGAATTATCTTTCGACGTACAGCCAGGTGAAGGTACAGGTATCGCTATAACGTTCTCTGAATGACAAGTCGGAGACGATACACACCGAAATAACGTGCCTTCCAGCGAGCAGCGAGAGAGATGGCAGGATTTCGCACGCAGTACACCAGATTGAATTCAAATTCAGATGATCCTGAAGAGGATTTACCTCCACAAGGTTTTGATATTGCTGCCCGCGGATTTGAGGAGGTCGAGAAAGGTATATGTATATTTCTGCAGTACAGTATGTACATTAGCTTATGTATATATGTTTACCCTTCTTTTGTGACCGTTTGTTTTTTAGGCGGGAAGCTCTGCACGATATTTTGGATATACGAAATACAAGCTCTTATTATCTTTGCTTATTCAAAATTTGAATAAGTACAGATCTTGAGTTCTTAAACAGACAGCTTCATAAATTTGTGTTTAATAGAACTTTATGGAACTAATTGAGACTGTTTTCTTAATCAGTCAAACAGAAACTGTTTTAAAATTTAGAACATTCTTAACCAATTGTTGCTATATTTTATCGTACAGGACGATGGAATCACATAGAGAATCTTGATGAGTTCTTTATACGGATATCCTTTCTAAATTGCATTGTTTTAAAAGTCTTTTCTTTAAACCGCTGTAATTAGCCTTTTGTTGTTATGCACATATTACTGGCCTCCCCAGGCGACTCAGAGGAATGCAGGGTTACAAAGAATAATACCTGTAAGCAGGGAAAAAACTCAAGACTGAAGCTAAAATGTGCCGCTGCCACTGGGAAAAATCATGAAAAGCACTACACCTTTGTACATGTACACTTACTGGGACTCAATGTGATAGACATCTAAAGTCAATTTGATACAGACTGAAGTCAATTTGATACAAAAAAAGAAGTAAGTTTCGTAGCAAAAGTAAACTAGAAGAAATATCCCATTGAAAGTCTTTTCAGCTTTGCATCACATACGACAGCGATCAATCAAAAGAATGCTATCCAATAAGGAGAAAAATCATCTTTTTCTGGAGGTCTCGGAACTTTTTCTGCTATGCGAATATGCTGAACTTAAGCCAGACGAGCCTCACAGTGGAGAAAATTGTCCACTACAAAATAAAAACATTTAGTATATTGCTTGGCAATTCTATTCAAAACAATTGAAATTCTACAATAATTTTAGACTGCTGGGTATCTTAAAGTTTTGTATCGAATTGACTTAAGTTTCTATCAAGTCGACTTTAGACATGTATCAAATCAACTCTGACTTGTATCAAAACGACTTGTATCGAAACAATGACTGGACACTGCCTAGCCAGAAAAAATTATGACTGAGGCAAAGTCCCTGATTAAATTCTCTTCCTAGGTATTTAGCAATGTTTAACTTTTCCCCTTTAAGGCACGGCCTCTGTTTGCCTCATACTGGCTAATTGGCCCTGTTCTTCACCAGATTGCTGTTTAGACCTAAATGTAGTCTGCAGTCTGCAGTCTGCAATCTGCAAATGTCAGACATCGGTTCTTCACTCACATACCAGACTTTACTACCTGAGAACCACTCTTTACATGTCAAGTGTTTTTCTTTTTGCTGATGGAGGCTCTTCAAGATCTGTTGTTGTTTACAGTGTCTTTTTTATTTTATTGGTTATTTTATTGGATTCTTTCACTTTCCCTCTTGAGTTTACTTTTATGAAGCAGCAATGACGTCTTTCTAATCCTTAACTATTGATTACATATATGAATATCACAGGAACAACGGATTTGTCTGTATTCTTCTGAATGAGATTTGTGAACTAATGTGAGTGTTTTGTAAACTTTTTTAACTGCCATTCAAAGAATAAATTTGAACCACTGCCATTGCAAATAGAAAAAGTTCCCAGGGATTGATTGAGCTGGGAATTAAAACCCAAAAGCCAACACATGACTGTACAAGTAAGTTAAGTCTGCATACAAGTCAAGTGACCCATCAGGCTGGGGCTTATCCTGGTTTCTGTAGCATGAAGTGACTAGGAATATTTCTACTCCCCCCTGGATGGGATGCTGGTCCATCGCAGGGTTACCCCCCAGCATTTAATTTGCTGGTACCCATTTATACACCTAGGTAAAGAGGTAGAGACTGTGAGAGTAAAGCGTTTTGCCAGAGATCATAACATGTACATGTTGCAGGTCAAAATGAAATTCAGGTTAAAATGATTTTAACCTAGTTTGATTCTCAATTCCCTTTGTCTTCTAACCCTAATCAGTGTTCAATTTAGGCCGCGTTTTTGTGTCATTTACGCAGAATATTCTATTCTGACGCAAAATGAAATGATCGTGGGGTCATACTGACGCAAAAAAAGAAACAAAAAAAGAAACAAACAAAAAAACCCCAAACTAAGTTTTCTCGTATATAAGTACTTCCAAAGCAGCAGGCAATAATAAAAGTAAATTTAAAAACAAATAAGTGTGCTTACTAGCCTTATATGAATGCACGAAATCACGAAATGACTGGTGTTTCAGACTACGTTTGTACGAGTACTTTTTGTGTCAGGCGTTCCAATTCCAAGAGAGACTGGACACTACTACAATGATTCGCGCTTCGTTCAGGGTGTGTTCTTGTGTCTATGTTAATTTTAGTTTCATGAAATGCCAGCAAAAGTTAAGTCTTTTATGCCAAAGAGAGTGGCAACGGAGGAAGGAATAAAAAGGACAGAAGAATCTTTACTGGCTAACTAAGGAAAAGCTTGGGACTTCTGTTAGTTAAAGCTGATTAGAAAGTATGAAATGTAAAATTGGTGTCAAACAGGCATTTTTTGGTTTCCTTTCATTCATAATTGGTCTTTTTCGGCTTTACAATTATTTTACTGTTTCCAGTTACTGCAATAAACAAATCAAAACTGTGAAAAGCATAAACACTATAATAGGGATAAAAAATTCGAAAACGTTGAAACTGACTTAAAATGCTAAAAAGTTGTACAAATATACTCACTGGTAGTGTATAGCATAATAGGGATATTGCCAGTTTTTCGAAGTTTATTATTATCACAATAATTTGACCCAGACCATTTTTGAAATGACCCAATTTAAAATGTCACGTGGGACATTTGACCCACTTTCCATAATTTCTAGATTGAACACTGCCTAATTATTCATGGCCCATGAATAATTAGGGTAGAGAACAAAGGAATTTCATTTTAATCTGAATTTCATTTTGACCTGCAACATACATGTACCAAAAGAAAAAACATGAAGATCCTGTTTTCTAAAAATGGAATCAGTATAGAAGAAAATTAAATTTAATGTAATGTTATTTATTAAAGTAAAACTTAAGTGAAACCTTGCAGAGTTTTAAAAGTTAATGCATCTCATATGTAACTTACTAAGTTTTGTATTTATATTTCTTGCAGTCAATTTGTGTTTGTAGTATTGTTTACATCATTCCTGGTACTCTGTGTGGATTATGACAACTTGTTTAACCACAAGAAACCATCATTCTCCAATGTAGTGTACTTCCACAAAATACAGCAGTAAGTGATAGATTGCAGCATTTTTTGTTTTGTATTATTTTCAGTGTATGCCTGCTCTATTGTGGCAATATAACAAGATAAATTCTAAAATTTTATTGAATTCATATGTTAAGGCAATAATCTGGTAATAGGTAACAAAACGGCTGCGTAGATTTGGGATTTCTCAGGCCAAGAAATAACTAATACCAGTGGGAAACTGGTTTTCACAGGAAGGCAAAGGTATTTGAACCAAACTTCTAAAAACTTTCTGTTAGATGGTTACACCGGCAAAATCATCCTCACAGCCAGTCACTTTTGCCCAGTGCTTGGCCCGTATTGAAACCCCTGTGATACCCAACAAATTATTTGGTAAAATTATTAATCTTAAAATCAAATGTAACATGTACGCATATTGCTTTCCAGTATGGAACCAGCCATAGTTGTTTGCCTTGTCATAGCATTTATTTTCTGGCTGATTCGTGTGGCAAGAATCGTGATCCATTTCTTTAAGCTTCTGGAAATACGAGCATTTTATAAAAATGCACTGAGGATATCAGAGGTAGGTAATGTTTAAATGAAACTATACCCTGGAAACTTTTTACTGTCTAACTAATTAATAAAATTTCAAACATTTTTTAAAGAGAATTTTACTGCAGTATTCAGTCCACTTTTCTGGCTCTGAAGTTTGCACAAGTCTCTATTTTCATGTGACATTTTGCTGGATTTAAGTTCTCTTTTCACCAGTGACAATGGCTGGTAGCTGGCCCTTAGAAACATTTCACCCTCCTCATCTTCACAAGCTCAAATGTTACACACATGCATTTTCTGATCTGCATTGTATTTGTTTTGTCTCCAGAGTGAACTAACAAATCTTCAGTGGCAGGATGTTCAGAAGCGATTAATAGAAGTTCAGAAGGTTCATCAGATGTGTGTGCACAAGGAGGAACTGTCAGAACTTGGTTTGTATAACCTTGTGAATTCTGGTCTTTAGTTAAGCAAGTGCATTTCAAACCGACATAGAAAAGATCAAGTATAAGTGGGGAGCATTACAAGCCGTGTTGAGGGCTGTGAGCCCTTTTCACGCATTCCAGGCCTATGGAGTATGCCAATAGACTTGACTGGAAACTACAGTAACTGTAACAGTGATGTGTTTCAGTGTATTGACAACTGAAGTTATGTCACTTGCAGGGGTTTAATTAATGGTTTCAACAGGAAGGCAACTAGCAGCTAGCAACTGTATTTTTGTTGAACTTGAATATTTTTTCTTTAGATATCCATCATCGTATTCTAAGATGGAAAAACTACATGTTGGCAATGCAGAACAAGTCAGTTATTTCGTGCACGTATACCTTTCCATTTGTGGGTGAGAGGTAAGTTTTCATTTTTATTAATTCAAACAAAAGTATATATTCAAAAATTTGCTTGGGCTTGTTCTTGCCCAGGCAAAGTTGTGTTTTCAGGGGGCATTGTTATAATCTGCTTCCCATGAAGACTTGCTATTGTCAAGTATTTTAATTTCATCTCAGTTCTAAGTCAAATTACATACAATTATTAACAACAATAATCACAGATTCCAGATTTTTAGTTTGCATGTGCCTGCATTTTATTTTTACTGCTCTTTGAGGTAAGACCATGCATTCCTTCCCAGGGCCAACCAGATTGCGAGTTCATGTCTTTTGTGATTGTTTTGCAGGGCATTTTTGACGGAGGGAATGAAGTACAATCTAAAACTGATTTTATTTTGGGGTCCAGGAAGCCCTTTCCAGAACAACTGGAAACTGAGAGAAGAATTCAGAAATCCAGCAAACAGGTAAGCAGCAAATAATACATCCTCTAATCTACCGTGTCCTGTGTAAATGGTTAGCAGACATTTCTTGGTCTATGAAAAATTACAAAGGTTCCTAACCATGAAATCCTGTGTGCCCAGCACTTAAGCTTATCTGAAAAAGTAAGTTTTTCCAGTCACCCAAAGGCAAACGTAAGTCACCTGTGGCACCTACATGTAGGTGCTTCTAGAGTACAGCCCTGTAGTTAAATTGAATTTCTACTTGGCAGACTTTGACATTTTCACTTTACTGTAGAAATCACAAGTGAGTTCCTCCTACAACATTATGTGTACTTTCATTACCTTGGTATATTGTGACTTTCGTGACCAGTTTAAAAACATGTAGTCTATCATTATGTAACCACAGTATTTTTTTTAATTCTCTCTTTCATAGATTTGTGTTGGCTAGTCGGTGAGTACAGCTCTGAATGTCATCTTTTCAAAGTAGATTTTAGTACTGTGTTGCAAACTGTAAGCTATGCAAGGTACGTAATCTGTAATTGTAATGTAAATAGTAATGTATGCAGTGTAAATAAATTTTAAAAAAATTATTTGTTCATCTTGTTGAATGGGCGCACAAGCCTTGTGCAGAACAAAGCTGATGGTACCTTAAAGCAGCTTCAACCTGTTTGCTAAAAATTTCTTGTGTATCACATTTTAGGTTGGCTAGACGCATTTTCTGGATTGGGATAGCAAACTTTGTACTTTCCCCTTTCATTATTATTTGGGTTATTTTATATTCATTCTTCACTTATGCAGAGGTATGTGCAATTTAAATGGCATAAAGTACTCTGTAACAACCTATAAGATGAACCTTTCTAATAACACTTGGTGTGTGGCAGCCTGAAGGTTGAAAATCATTACTTTCATCAATCATGAAAAACACAGATACCAACCAATTTGAAACTCAAACAAAACGTTTAACGTTAGTTCTTTCGATCTATACTGTACATTTATGGACTATGAAGTTTGTATAATTGTATATTTTTTCCCCTAGATGGTGAGAAGAGAACCTGATACTTTTGGGGCACGTAAATGGTAAGAGTTCCAGAGGTATTCAAGTACTATTACAAAACAAATCTACCGCTAGTCTTGAGTTTTATGCTGTCACAATGTCTGATAGCTTTCATTTTGTTTTTCAAACCTGCGTGAAACAGCGTGTGGAAGAATACGGGAGGGGGGTTCTCTCGGCGGTTTTCGCGCTACCTTCCAACTAATCGAATTCTTTGTAAAGGCTTAGCATATATATATTGTTTCCTAAGTTAGCTTGCGGAAAATTTGAAAACCCAATATGGCGAACGTTTTTCAACAATTAAGCGAGAAGTTTTTTCCTTTCTTCTCAACATCCTCATCAGTGTTTATCAACTGAGTGAATTTATATTCTTTGCCTTTTTTAAGGTCCGCCTATGGCAGATTGTTTTTTCGACATTTTAACGAATTGGACCACGAGCTACAGGCAAGGTAAGTCAAAGAGATTGACCCGACATTACAAGAACCAATAGGTGGAATGGAGGGGTGAATTCGATAGACAATAATTGTCCCTCTCTGAGTTTTTACTTTGAGCAGCAATCAAACGAAAGTTGTAACAGTTTGTACTCAGTACTTAGATGTAAATCTTTTTCTATGAACTTCCAGTTTCCCGACATATGCGGCGTTGTAACTTCTTTCCACTTCTCTTTCCAGATTGAGTAAAGCATACGAACCAGCCTCCAAGTACCTGAATCTTTTCGTCTCTCCGTTCATGGCTATCATAGCCAAGTAAGTCTGTTTTAGGGAGGTGTTCAGAAAGCTTCTAAAGGGTTTCTGTTCCTTCTTGTCCAATCAGAGAATGGCTGAAGCATTTGAAAGATGTGATGTTTCGCGTGTCGTCATGAGGTTACGTGACGTGACTTATCAACCTCGTTCAAAAAACCCAGGGCTCAGTGATGGATTTGGCAAACGTTTCTTTTTTCTTGAAAGTGTTGCAATCCTATAGGTAACCTCTAACTAAGTATTATAAATTAATTTATTTTGATTTCAAGTCAAAGAAAATCAAAACTGCAGGACATGAAACGGTGGATACACTGGAAACATTATTTTGGAAAGACTCTAATATCGTTATTATCGTTATAGGAACTTGGCGTTTTTTGCTGGAGCACTGTTCGCTGTTTTGACGATATTTACTCTTCTGGACAGGGATGTTCTCCTGGCCGAACATGTGCTGACTGCAATAGCAGTGTTAGGTGAGATGTTTTTATGCAAGGCACAGAAAAATAAGGACAAGAAAGGCCTATGTCTATGCTAGGGATCAGACGTGTCAGATGACTCGCAGATTCTCCTCTCCCCTCCCCACCACGTACTAACCTGAAGACCCCACAAACATTTCACTGTTGAGATAACCAACAAAGTATTTTCACTTAAATTCTTTATGCTCTTGGTTTTTTCAGGGTTAATAATACGAGGATGTTACATATTTGTACCTGACGAGGTTGGTTTTATCATTATTTACGTGGCACTCATGAAAAAAGGCTTCGCATGTTTACCATAACATAGCAAAGCACGTGAAAGTTTTCTTCGGCAGCGTAGACCTATTTGAAGAAAACGAAAACTTCAGGAACTTCAATTATTTCATATTAAGGTATTTTAATGTAACCAAAAAGTATAACAGGCATAGAGTAAAGAAACGCAAGACAAACTAAGGCAGAGCATTTACTTTTCATGGTCAACTGTTCTGTTAACTTCTTTCTTTGCCGTTCTTTTCTTTTTTGTTTTTGTTTTGTTATGCAGAACTGTGCGTGGGACCCTGAACAGCTGTTGAAGCAAATTGTGTCTCATACGCATTACATTCCTGATTCGTGGAAAGGAAAAGCGCACACCAGAGAGGTTTGTAGCAATATGCTTCTCTTTTGATCAATGAACAAGATACAGGTCAGGTGTAGGAAGTGATATGTCACGATTTAGACCCGCTCTTTCACTCGGCTTACAACACGACTACTCGCGCAAAAAAATACAAACTGTCTTTGAGGAGGAAAGGGAAACTTAGTTAATGTTTTGAATTTCGCGTTTCTGTTTCAGTATCTTACTAACTTAAGTAATTCTTCGTCAATACGACATATTAGTATCACCCAACTAGTGGACTAATGCAAATCCTGCATTTTAATTGGCTACGCTACTCGAGGACTATTAGCAATAGTCCTCGAGCGCCCTCGAGCGTGACGCTTTCTTTCGTTTTAGTCCCAAATAAATAAATTCTTCAACTTACATTTGCTAACTTTCTTATTGCCATTTCTGTCCGACTAGACCGTTCGCCCTCAAGGGCCACTGGTCAGTAGCCCATTCGGCTTCGCCTCATGGGCTATCGACTATTAAATATGTCGCCAATGTTATTACCTTATCAGGTGAGACAAAAGTTTTCCCAAGTGTTCCAGTACAAAGCCGTAAGTTGATGCAATCTCATGTACTTTTTGAATGCTGGAGATTCATCCCAGGCAAATATTCGGGTTTTGCTTTACATTTTTAGGCAACGTTTTTATGTTTCAGTATATCTGTTGTTGTTACAGGAGTACGTGATACAGGAGCTATTCAGCCCTATTGTGACACCATTCCTTCTGTGTTTTAATCTGCGCTACAAGTCTCTGGATATCGTGGATTTCTTCAGAAATTTCACTGTCGATGTTGTTGGTGTTGGAGATGTTTGTTCGTTTGCGCAGATGGACGTCAAACGGCATGGAAACCCGGAGGTAAGTTAGAGGCACGAGATTGAATTGGGCGGAAACGTTTCTTGAACCTGGAGCGGCGAGAGACCCCCGAGGAACTCCCATTACACAAGGAGGGGATGCCCATCGGAAACTCGTGAAAGAACCGCTAAGGGTTACCAGGATGAGGGCGAGAATCAATTTATTTCAACCTACCTCAACTCCCATCTACGTGTTGAATAGTTCAGTATCTAAATGCTTGTTTTCTCCCTTGTGGTTTTAGTGGCTAACCCAAGGAATGACGGAAGCGACACAATATGAACAAGCAGAACATGGCAAAACAGAACTGTCTCTGGTTCATTTCTCTGTAAGTATTCATTTCACAAGTGCTTTGCTTTGGTTTCCATTATCATTTGTTCACAAACACTGTATTCTTTTGCAGATAAGGAACCCGACATGGAAACCCACAGAACACGGCGCTCAGTTCATCAGCACAATTCGAGAAAATGGTTGGTGTGAATTACTGGTCATGTTTTTATTAGAAGAGAGTGGTTTTTGAGTGAACTATTTTATTCCGTGTACTCTGAACTGAGCAACGTTATTTATCAGAATTAGGTATCAATTATTTATTTATCTGTGCATCGTTTTTCAGACTACTCATCTTGTTAAGCAAATCACGACGGCAACGAGAACGCCACCAAACAAAAGGTTTAATGAGTAGAACAATGGCTGTGTACGTGCGTTATAAATCTTGGTACATTTCTTAGCCGTCTTCTGCAAAACAACGTCGTGACAAGTGGAGAACGTGAACACGGCGGCTAATTTTTCGTGTGTTTTATTTGGAATTAAATATTCAGCTTGAGCAATTTCTGAGACTGGTGGGCGTACTGAACAGATCTAGACGATTACGAAATTCGAAAGTAATTATGAGAGAGAAATTGTTCGCCACAAAACTTTGAGTTTTGGTTTCCTTGTCTTTCACATGTAGATAGTTGGATTATTTAGACGTGAACTTCTCCATAAACGTTTTCGTTTTGTTTGCTTCAGCGATCCAAGAAGGTCTAAACTTGAGCCACAGCGCTGCTATGTCTGAAGCGAACTCTCTTCCAGAATACAGATCATGCAGTGTAAGAGCTGTTTTTAACATTACACTTCAAGTGAGTTGATGACAGGTTGATGACAGGTGTCATAAATTGGTTCTCTCGTATTTTGTCCTCAGTTTCAAGGTTTGCCATATATCAATCCCATGAGTCTCAGCGATCCCTCTCTTACTCCACTGGGGACGACCGCTGTAACACCAAAACAGCAGGCGCAAGTAAAGGAAGTACTCATGAATTCCAGTATGCTGTATATGCACGAGGTAAGGAGAGTTCACTAAGAATTTAGCGTAACAAAAATAGTCGCACGAACGTGCTTCTGTTTAATTTTATCTCTAACCTTATCCCGTCAGTCTTTGTAACCTATATTAAAATCAGACGATTTTAATTTCCGAAATTTTTGTTCGAAATTTGTCCGAAGTGAAATAAAGTGTCCGAAAATTAAACCTCAGAGATAAAACGTCCGAAATTATTTTGCTAGTTATCTATTTGTTTCATCTTTATTTTCCCTGAAGACCTAAGGTAAAACTAGACGCATATTTGCGTTCACTCGGGCTTTATGTTTGGGAGAAACTCTAGGTCTACCGTGAACGCTGTGTGCACATTTTGTATCCGTTTTGTATCCGTCCACAGTATTTGTGCTGATCTTCCACCGCATAAACTCTTCTCCGTCCGCCATTACACCATGCCATGTGCTCATCAGTAAAATCTTCGCGCATGCGTATTAATTAAAGAATTGCAAACTGTGGCTGAACCCGAAAGAACCCGAAGCCGAAATTTCAACTCGGGCGTTTCCTTTGGAAAGCCCGAGTAAAAAGTGGAGTTTGAGCGCGTGATCGTTCTTACAGGTCACGCATTCTCAAGCTCGTCACGCTACTGTGCATTCGAAAGAGAGTGCTATTCACAGGCTAAGCTACGCTGACGACTCCGCGGAAGGGCCGAGATAGCACCCGTTTCTTCTTAGACTGTGGCTTTTAATGTTTTTGAATGAAAAAAGGCTATGGCTCTTCTATTCTGTCTAGAAGCTTCTAAATACAGGGTCGACAAGTTAGCTGTGCGTACTTGAGTTGATTTGTTGATGGACCATATTTTTTAAATCTGTTACAGCTGCGAGATCGTCAGGTTGAACAGTCCGGAGCAGCTCGAGTGGCGAGCTTAACGACAACAGCAAGACAGCAGCAGCAGCCATCATCTTCCGCTCAGCTCTTTGAAGAAGACAGCGAAACAGAACAGCTGAGGTGAGCCAACAGTTGTTGCATTTAACGTGTTCACCCAATGCTTCTCTAGATAGCTTCAGAAGCATTGTGTGACGGCACAAGTAACGGTTCTGAAGAGACGACTAAAACGGTAACGCAGAAACAAATCAGTTTACACAAGCGACGTACGCCGCCTGGAAATGTGAATTCAATAATCTTACGGAAACAATGACTTTTCTGAAATTTCAAATAGGTAAGGCAAAAAAATAGTGAATATTGTTGGCAAATACTTTCACAAAAATATAAGGTTTTGTGCTCACTTTGTAAGCAGTAAACAATGGTGTGCTATGTGTCAAAATGATTTGTGGGTTAACAGACTTCAATTCTTTCTTATTACAGGGACGACGCTGGGATTGTGTGAACTCTTAGGGGACCAGTTTGTGGAGACAAAACGACTCTTTGATGTCCAGGGGCTTTTCACTTCGTGTCGATATGACAACAGACTGGATCGGATGCCGGGATTCGGTGGGATGAACTTTTCCGTGAAACTTAAATCGATCCACGGAAGTGATCTTTTTATTCCTTCTATAACCTCTTTGTTATTTTCTTCGCTTTACACTTTAGGGCATCATTATTTAGGGTTGTTTAATCAAAAATTTGTAACGGTTGTCATATAGAGTATAGTTTTGAAAATATGTCAGTCGTAACAGGTTATGGTTTGTACATTTTTTTGCCAGGATTAAGTTATTCAGCTTCGTGTTTCATTGAATTGTACAAGATTTGCTCCAAATAGCACGGTTTGTTTGATATGAACTTTTTTCACTCCGAGGGATAATAACGATTGTATCATTTGCAGTGATTGGTTAGGTATATAACACTGAATAATAAATGCTTTATTTTCTATACAGCTTGTATTGTTTCTTTTCTCAAACCTTTCAAGAGGCGTGGGCACGAGTTGCTAGGAAATCAGTGCGGAGGTTTGCGAATGGTCACAGAAATAAGTGGAGTGGAGTACAATTCAGGGAGTAATCGAGTGAGTAATTTCAAAATCGGTCGAGCGCGAAGCGCGAGGCCGATTTTGAAATTACGCTCGTGATATTCATCTTTTATATAGCCCTCCTTCATGCACATGCTCATAAGACATTCGACTGGGCTGGCTACAATCTCGAGCCCAGAGTTCTCAGGCTCCTCGGTCAGCGGTGGGTCGCCGGGGAGAACTCTGGGGACACGGAATTTTTACCGCAGAAATCGTGCGGTTCCGGTTCTTGTGCGCATGCTTGGGTTTGATGTAATAAGATGGAAAAACGGAAGTCATCACGAAGTCAACTTCAGCCTATTTTCAGCCATTATATGATCGAGAAAGGCGGTATTTCTGTTAAGCGGACTTAAGCTGTTTTTGGAATTGGAGCTGGTTGGGTATTTCGATTTCTACTACGAAACTGAGAGATGTCTGGCGCCTTTTGGTAGGTGTTTTTCGAGTCTTGCTATGAAATCAAGCACATCTGGAGCTCTCTCTTTCATCTCTTGAAGTACACTACTCCCCCGGGACACTACTCCAAGTGAAGCTCTTGATTTTGTTTCTTTTCTGCAGACATGCAAAACGGACGGAGATGTTTCCACACACACAAATCACGGCACTGTTGATCAATCTCTTCCAGGAAGTGATATTTCATGGATGATTTTACGCTTGGTAAAAGCATCACAGCCTTAGGAATTTCCGTTGGTAAATTGTTTCTAAGCCACACAACAGCCTATGGATTTCTTCCCTCTGCAAAGGTTGATTGCCATTATCTGTCAGCTGATAGAAACAAAACAAAGGTTTGAATTCAGATCTGACCAACAGACAAGAACAGTTAATGCTAAAATAAAGCAAATCATAGTGTTATTATATGGCTACCCCTGTGAGTGAGCAAGAAAATAAACCAATATTAGCTTGGACTCAGTTATTAGCTACTCTACAAATGGTAAAGATTTTTTTCATCTACCAAGCTTGTTTTGTCAAGACTGCTGGACATTATTTTTTGTGTGTTCATTGACCTTAAATGCATCTCAGACCATGAACATGGAAAGAAAGGTCTTGGCCTGATGAGTGGGTGACCATGACACAGGCTTGTAGGGAACTTATTTGCTTTTTCTACCATATATACTTTGCGCTACTTCTGTGTATTGAGCACTGTTTTGCGAAAATCAGTTTTCACACTTTACATATATTATATAATCTGTATCTAAATATATCTATCTAGCCTGAACTCATGCATGCTCATTTAGTAACCCATATATAGTATGGTCATGGAATATAGTTTGGTATGACCTTTACTGGAATCAATAATTTGACTATAGTTACAGTGTAATTAGTGTGTTGATAGAAGCAAAGGTGAGGGGTGGAATCCCATAGCAAGGTAAAACTAATCTAAAAGCTAAACACAAATTTAAAAAAAACTTAAATATTGTTTTGAATCATACTCCTTGCGTTATTATGAATGATACATTCAAAGATACATTATGTCACATTGCCTGTCTCCACTCAGGAGATAAATGGGAATCAGAGAAAAACTGCTGGGGTGAGAATATGGCCTATACCCTTCCAATGAAGTGATATCTTATCCATAGGGAAGCAGTGAAATTATATCACCTCATGCAAGTTGGCTTATGCTCCAGAGATCTCCAGAAACTGGAACAATCTAGCCAGACTTCCAGTGGCTAAGCAGTATGACAAGTAATTTGTGATACCTTGTAAAGTATGATATAGCAGATTTTTAATGTCTCCAATTAAGTATCAAACTGAAGAATATGTAGAATGCCGAAAATTAAACTCTTTTAAGACCTTTCAAGAATGATTACGAAGGCCAACTTTCTCACGGGGTTGGGTGGTGTCTCATTCACAGTGGAGTCATGACTTGCTTCATTTCCATCTTGCATAATGGAAGAACATGGCTGTTATGAAAAACAGCAATCAGGAATCCACCGTAGGAAAAAAGATGGCGGCTGTACATTTTACCACAATACCTTGCAAACCTAACACAGCGTATAAGACACCAGGAAAGCCAAATTTTTACAATATTTGTCCCTGTACTAAGCACATTGTGTATCGTAGGTTTGAAGATTTTACAACCCTTCTGTGCCTTTTTATGAACATTTTTAAAGTTTTTGTGCGCTAAGAACTATGGGTAAAGGTACCAGTCGCCATCTTTTTTCCTATGGAGGATTAATACATTCTAATTGTGATTTCCAAATCCTTAACCTGATTCTAGAAAACTTGGTTGTTCAGGTTTGTTTTGTCTGCATTAATTGAACAATTTTTTTAACAATGATCTGGTTCATAAAGAAATTTAAACAATATGTACAGGGTGTATTTTGTCCATGTACATGAAAAAGTATTTAATAAAGGTATTTTAAATAAATACCACATATTCACCTCAGGGTTTTGGAGCTGGCCATCTCTCCCCATAATTTCCACACTTGCATCTTCCATAGGGTTGACCCAGGGTTGGGTAGTGTCTTGACCCCAGTGTCACAAATTCCGTTTTCCTTCCATACAGAAGAACATGGCTGTTAAATGATGACAACCAAGGTTAATTATATTATATGATTTCAATGTTAAGACGAAATGTACTTTATAAATGATTAAAGCTTAATTTAGAATGCATTGTCTCCTCTGAATTTGGAAGCCTGTCATTCTCCAAAATTTCAGGATGTGCTACCACAGTGTCAAATGTTTCATTTCCTTGCATCTGACTCTGCTGTTGTTATGGAAATGACGTAAGCTACAGTTTGAGTAATGCAGTTTGTACATTATTGAAAACGGAATACATTATGGGCCCAGCTAAGGGGCCCAAAAACAAAGACAGAGACGAAATGTGGGTGCAGTTAATCAGCGTTGATAACCTACTTTGAGGTCTTTATTGTCAAGTTTCCTCGAGTTTGGGTGATTTGTTTACCCCTTTAATAAATGTATTGTGTACAGCATCGATAATGAAATTCCAAGGATAAATGGGATTTAATTCAGGTATTTCTCCTGATGCACGACATTAATTAGTATATCTACTTTTAGATTGACTAGAATCTATTTTGAAATACCTCGGTATCCAGAGAATCCGCAGGCTTTGGAAGTATTGTTTTAAACAGGCAAACTCTAGAGTTCGTACTACTGCTTTTTCTTTCCAGATGCCTTCGTTTCAAATCGGGTAAAACGGAGGGAGAGACAGCTGTTTGTGAGGGACTTCTCTCTGCGATAGATCTCTTTAACTCTGGAGCAAAATGCTTTTCGTCGGCGTTGTGATAAACGCTGTAAAACTTCTCTGTCTTCTCTATTATACACTATATCAAAAGATAACACGATCGACAAATTGAAGTTGAAACAGCTCCAATGTCTTCTTCCCGTACATTTATGTCTCCGTACTTAGCTGTACTTTCTAACGGCCTCGGCTATTCCTTCGCTTGACGATTTTTCACCAAACAGCTTCAAGTAGAACTTCTCCTTTTTTCAATCAATTTTCTACAGTTTCTACAAGAACGGCAAAATCATCGAAGGATGCGGCTGCCATTACGTGAGCCCTCTCGAAGCTACGTTCGCAGCGGCAACGTGTGGCAACGAAAGTTTTTTTTTAAATGGCTGAAA
>OZ026601.1:2926900-2976900 GCA_964020085.1 Micromussa lordhowensis
TGGAGGCGAAGTGGAGGTGTGGTGGCCTCATAGTTAGTGCACTTGACCCTGGATCGAGCGCTCCGGGTTCGAGCCCTGGCCAGGGACATTGCGTTGTGTTCTTGGGCAAGACACTTTACCCTCACAGTGCCTCTCTCCACCCAGGTGTGCAACTGGGTACAGCCGAATTAATGCTGGGGGGTAACCCTGCGATAAACTAACATCACATCCAGGGGGAGTAGAAATACTCCTAGTCACTTCATGCTACAGAAACTGGAATAAGCTCCTGCCTGATGGGCCACTTGACTCGTATGTAGACTTCACCTTTAAAATATAATGTTGTTAAATTTGTTGATTACATTTGGCACTCAGATGAACTACAGGGTCTACTGCATAAGCTTACCTGGTAACATGCACCTACGCAGTCATTGTCCTTTATACTCTTTCTAACATTACACACCTGCAAATGTTTAAAATGTTCAGCATTTCTTATATTCAAGTCGTGTAACTTCACAATTTATATGTAATGATAACAATCACAATTTATCACAGTCAGGAGTTTCATTGAGGTTTTCTGCAGGAGGGCAGCTGATTGTCAAACCAGAAGGTCAAAATCGTTCTCACAGCCAGTCAATAATTTACCCAGCCCTTAGTGAAACCTGTGCATGGTTTTCACAGAGAGCAGTTTTCAAAATTCCCTGCCGAGTTTACCATGATAAAAAAATTTACCTGTCTGACAAAAGAAATGCAAAATGCCAGATATAGCAGCAGCATCTAACCTCCTCTTACAGCCATAATTAATGAGAAAATATTTTTGAGATCACAGCCACCCCAAATGTTTTTTTTTTCAGCCTTCCTCTTTTTCCTTCCTGACTTTTTGTCAAAATGTCAATAATTTCCCCAACTCAAAATAAAATTCCCGGTCTTTTCCCTGACCTTGAAGAATTTTTCTCTGACATTTCCTGATCAGTGTCAAATTTTCTCATCCTCTGTCAGTGATTTCTGAGGTATTAAAGGCAATGACTGTATTATTGTGTGCTAGTTAGAGGAGCAAGCATCATCCAAGAATTGACTGCAAATTGAGTTTGGTCACCAAGCTTACTTTGCAACAAGATGTATGAATTCTCACTTGGCTAAACAGACATATTAAATATGGAATGATGGTATCTAAACGTATTTCCAGAAAGTCCTTAAGTTCTAAATTTTAACCCTGGCAGATTTTCAGATGTTTTCCAGTGTAGTTAAATGATAAGGACCCCTACACACAATATTATAACATTTTATTATGGATTTCATACCTGTATATCTGAATCACTGGAATTCTTCAGTAATCCGTTAATAAACTTGTCAGCACATGATGATTTGTCTTGCTGGATGCACAGAGAGTTCAGAGCTTCATTCACAAAGTGGATATATGTTCTGTCACTTTCCTAATATCAAATACAAGCAAAATAAGTTCATCTGTGAACTATGTAAACAATGTAAACAGTGTGAATGTTTTTCGTTAGTAATATAAGCTTATGGTACTGTACATTATGTAGTGAGTGAAGCGTTAGTAGTGCTGCCTTTTGCATCAAACTTAAAAGGAAAAAAAAACACAAGACATTTCCAAACTGTATTGGTTTAGCTATATAAACTAAACGATGTGAGAAGTGTCAACTATCATATTGTACTGTAAATTAGTATTATACTATTTTTCTCTTTTTATTTTGTTTAGTTTCCTATTTATTTGTAAATTAATAATAATAACAATAAAATCAAAACTCAGCAAAATCAACCAACCAACCACCTAATCACTCAATCCTGGCTCTATTTTTCAAGAGACTATTAAAACATCGACTTTTTTCCCAGGGGGAAAAGGAATGGCCCCCATAAAAAAAATACTGGGAATGCTTACCATAAATTCAAACACAGATAACAGAATAGATTTTAGGGGCATACTTTCAGTTCATCTTTATCCTGAAGTCCATAGGAGGACAAAATGAATGTAAATTCTTTACCAATAAGTATTCACTGGCTAATGCCAAAAGACAAGTCCAAAAAAACTTGAAGAATATAAAACATCATTTTTTCTTGAAAAGAGGTACATGTACATGTATGATTAGCATCTCTGTCAGTGAGACTATCCCTGCCCCTGGCCGTAATTTATTACTGTATTGAATTATTACTATTATCTTAAAATCTACTTGTGGTAAAGGTGGTGCAAGGACATGATGGCCAAACAAAGAAATATATATATTAGTTGTAGAAACACCACCATCACAACAATGATCCCCATTTTTGCAAGAAACAATTGAGTAAAAAGTGAATCTCACTTCTTCTGAAGCATTAAACACATTTTACTTCTGATAGGTATATTTTGCAAATGGCTTAAGAGAATGTATTTTGTTTCTGCAGCAATGCGTCTTGACACATTTGGCCAGGACCTAGCAGTGAAGCTTCCTCAAACACTCCTCACATTGCCCACAACAAATAAAATCATTACAGTTTACTTCCTCAAGGCAAGACATCGAGGTAAGGGTTTTCTAAACACCAGAACCGAGACCAAAATCGTTGATTGACAGCCCTAAGCAAGATGACAAGCATCCCCAACCTTTGTTATGGGAGTCCTACCCCGCACCCCACCCCCCTTCCTGGCTCCATAGCTCCCCACCTCCACGGTCATGGTATTGCAAGATTATTAATTGGCCATTAGGTCAATATGTTTAAATATATTTTTCTAATTTGGATACAAGGCTTGGGGAATAAAGTGAAAGAAGTATTATTGAGTTTAAGGGATGAATAAATAGCTTATTCTGTTTTATTTTCCTAAGCTTCACTTCAGAATCAAGTGAGAATTTTAAAATAACATATAAGTAATACTGGCTTATTGACCAGTGGATAACTTTTACCTTTACAGTTGATTGTCCTGACTGAATGCACTTGTTCGTGACAAGCTGCATTGTTTTCCAGCATTGTTGTTTGCATAAGCTTCTTACTGCAGTCTGTACTCTTTTAAACCATCCTTTCAAACTCTCGTCTGAATTTATTGTATTATTATACAAACAATTATAACTTCCACTGGGGCAACTCCCCAACAAAGATTTGAGTTTCGAAAGTTCACTTGCAGTTGTAGAAGATGCTAACTTGGTTGAGGTTGAATTGCATTCTTCAAAGGACGCTTTCAAATCTGCGCATTTCTGAAAATCCAGCGACACGTTCACGATGATGGCATCATTAAAACTGATTCCAAAAGGCTTCAAAAAAACATTATAGATGAGCAATTCGGTCGGCGAGTACAGTGCAAATCCCCACTTGAAAATGCACAGGTAGTAAAACAGACCAATAAAAATAAAGTTCTTCATTGCAAAAGTGCAAGAATCCAACTATTTGTCACTTCCTTTCAACCGAGAATTACGCCATTTTGCTTCCTTTTACCAACTTCGTCCCCAGGGCCTATTCCTCGAAGATTTTCAAAATGGCCGCTCATAGAGAAGGCCCTGGGGACGACTTGGTGCAAAGCACTACCAGTCAGCGGCTTTTTAAATAGTGCCAGTTTCCCAAAGTGGCACGGTTAAGATGGTGGACATACCAGCCTCATTTTCCACTAATGTACCATACTAAAATGGATCATTTTCAAGATAAGAGAGACTTTCAGGTAAGCTGATTCCACGTTTTTGAAATTTTCCTACAGAGCGATTGCAGAATACCCAGCCCAGCCATTTACATGTGTCGGTGTGCTTTGATGGACGAGGTTTACAATTATAACATAATAGGCCTTATCACGGTTTCCGACGTCATTTTGACGGGTAGGCAAAGCGGTCAGAAATTACAGTGTTTGTATGGGAATCCGATGGCAAAGAACTTTTTCCAAAATCGAATTTTACGCAATTTGTGAATCGCAATGTTAAAATATCAGGTGGAAGATTGTATTCACCAAGTTTGAAGGATGTAACTTAACTAGAAGACGCTCAGTTAATTTTTATAATTTAGCATACATTTGTCTGTAATTTTTTTTTCGGCGCCGCCGCGTCTTCCCAGCCAAATTTACAGACAAATGTATGGAAAATTATAAAAATTAACTGAGCGTCTTCTAGTTAAACTACAACCTTCAAACTTGGTGAATACAATCTTCCACCTGATATTTTAACATTGCGATTCACAATTTGTGTAAAATTCGATTTTGGAAAAAGTTCTTTGCCATCGGATTCCCATACAAACACTGTAATTTCTGACCGCTTTGCCTACCCGTCAAAATGGCGTCGGAAACCGTGATAAGGCCTATTGAGCCACTACGCGCGCTTTCATTGGTCGATAGGTGTGTTTGGGAGAATTCTCGAAAGTTATACGAACCGTCGACTACGTCTCGGGTTTGCATAACTGTCTCGAATTCTCCCAACCCTTCTTGTGTTTAGATGAGGCTATATAAACACGGAAAAATGCTCTATTGGTTAAACATAACAATAGTTGCTATATAAATTTCTTAGTCAATGAGATGCAAATAAGTGGACCGCCTATTTTGCAATCTAGCCTTTCCTTCTCTATATTTCATTTCAGTGTTGAATTTCTTGATTTAAATTTTCTCCCTGGCATTTTTTTATGCCCAGTTACCAGCTTCCAGTGATCTACTTGATAAGTTTATTAGTTTAGTAAGCCGCACTTTTTCAATCTACTACATACAGGTTCAAGGAACAAATGACCGCGCTACACTAAGCAAGTCTTCTACTGTGTCACAGGGATATTATGAAGACAAATTTCTCCAGTATTTTGTCTCCAAGTCGTCTAGAAGAGCACCGATTATTCATAGGTTGATAACACTCAATAAACTATAAGATAGTATTAAAAATAATTTGAACTTACCTTTAACATTTTTTCCCAATAGTGAAAGTATTTCTCATGATCAGTCAGTGTAACTGGTACAGACTTTCTCTAAATCCATCATCATCAGTGCTGGGTTCCAATGAGGGGGGTAGGGGGTGCTCACTCGTCAAAAATTTCAAAAGAATCCCTAATACATACCAAGATCCTACTTTGTGAGCATGGTTTGAAATTTTTTTCAACCCTAAATCATTATTCTAAAACGGCACATTATCTCCTGGGATAATTTTTTCAGCTCAACACCCTAAAATGTACCACAAAAACTTCTGCTGCAAACCTTCTGAGGATGAACACCCTGAGAAGTACCAGAATTAAACTGCATTTTTAACCCCTTAAAGGTATGATGAGCACCCTTGAGACCCCCCTCTCAGGGTGCTGGGTACCAGGATGTATTGTATCAACACCACACTGAAGATCTACAGCATGTTTATTCAATTCTTCTTGCCCATATATTAAAGTAACGTAAGTTAAATCCAAATTTTGCCCAAATGAAACGGAACTTTCATTTTACAAAAGACCTCCCTGAAATGTCCAGGAGGGATTTTGTGTTCAGTGGAGTAAACATGATTTGTTGTTACCAGGGGTGGGAGAATCTTTGAAGATAAAGGAAATGGACAAAAAAGCATTATTACACTCCCCATATTTTGTAGTATGTTTCCTGGGAAAGGCAAATTATAGTCTTTTGTATTCACAGGTGTGTAATTCCTAAAATCTCTCTTGCTGCAGGTCATATTACATAAGGGCCAAAGCTATTCATTATATGGTTAAAGGATTTCTACAGAGCTTAACCCTGAAATCTTCACAAAAACAGGTGAAAGGCCATTTCATTTTTGAAATAATTTTCCTTTAGTTTTGAAGAGTGTTGTCAGTTTTAAACAAAGTAATCATGATGGCTGCTTTTTAATTTTATTTCATTCTCTGCCAATCTTAGATTGTTTCTCTGGGAGCTGGATTTGACACACTTTTCTTTTTACTTGTTGGTGAAGGATTTCTGAAAGATACAAAATATTTTGAGGTAACAGCAATTTATATTTTGGTGAATTCAGATCTTTATGTATTTTAATTTGTAACTTAATGTTTCAGTTGTGCTGTGAAAGAATGTGACTTGAATGTCCACTTCCATTTGACAAAAACACACACATACTATACTTTTTGTTGTGATCACTTTTTATTATATAGACACGAGTGTTTTACTGGAAAATACACCACTCACAAAATTCATACGCGACTACATCCAGGACCAGAGTGGCATATTTTCCATATCTTCACTAGTGAAGATATCAATGACTGATATCATGTTTGTCCTAAACTGTACTTAAATATTTTTGGTGTATGATCAAAACTTCTTCGGATCTTGCTCAAAATTCTTTGGCAATCTTCGGAAATCTTCCATAACCTTCAGAACTGTTTGGGAAATGTTTGTGTGGCCTTCTGACAATTTTTGGAGAATCTTCTGAAATCTTTGGAGAGTGGTCAGAAATCTTCGGAAAATTGTCAAAAAGTCGCTATCAATATGTTTATATAATAAACAAGATAATACTTAGTTGTTTGCAGATATGAATATCTCTTCTCGAGTTCAACTTTATACATGTATCTCACTTGTTTGCCACGCTCACTCATGAGATATCGAGTTGAACACTCAAAGAGATATTCCATATCTTTGCGCACCCACGTATTATCCTCTATATAATTCTCTCTTATTTTGTACCTATTAACTGTTTCTATTAATTCTGTTTATAATCATCTCCTACTCTTTGCAGGTCCTTTAATTAATATAGTAATTGTAGGTCAAGCTATTTGTGTGTATCAATAGTCTGTGTTACCAAATAAAGGATTGATTGATTGATCGATCAATTCATCAATCCAAAGGTGGATTTCCCAGAGATTGCCAAACAGAAAACCAATTTAATCCTACAAAAGAAAGAACTATCCCAAGCACTTGGAACAATAACATCCAAAAATGAACAATGGCTTGGAGGAGGTAAGCTGCCCCTCTCCTTTCTTCTCCTGTCCTCTCCTGGTTTCTCCTCTTCTCTCCTCGTCTTGCGTTGCCCCACCTCGCCTCCCCTGTCTGCCCTTTCCTCTCGTTTCTTGTATTTCCTCTTCTTGCCTCGCCACATCTCGCCTCTCCTCTATCTCCTCTTTACACCGTTCTCTACCCTCTCTTCCATCTTTCCTTCTGTTCTTTACCTCATCTTTCTCTGTCCTTTTACTCCTCTTTCCTTTTCTTTGGCACATTATTTTTAAAATAAACTTTCTTTACTACCATGGTCATTTTTTTTCGATGGGCAGGTATTGACAGTGAGAGGTATTCTCTACTTGGATGCAACCTAAAGAATCGATTAACATTGGAGAGCAGCCTACTGAAATGTGGACTGGACACCACACTTCCAACACTGCTGCTGTCTGAAGTTGTGCTTACATACATGGACCCTCCACAAAGGTATTCATGGAGCTAATCCATTCTCAGAGGGTTGGGAGAATTCCTCGAAAGTTATGCAAGCAGTCCACTACGTCTCGGGTTGCATAATGTTTCGAAGCTTTATTTCACACGGCTAACGGTAAAAGAACACACTCTCGATTCAAAATACATAATTTATACCCCCGGGAGAAAGTCCGCTGACAGGGGCATAAAGTCCGCTGACAGGTACAGGTACAGGTACAAGGTACAGAAATTTACATATCGTAACACATAACTGTCTAGAATTCTCCCAACCCTTCTCGTGTTTAGATGAGGCTATGTAAACACGGAAAAAGTGCTCTATTGCTTAAACTCAACACAAAGAAATTAAAGTTACCTAGATGCCAGCCTCTAAGGCCCTGTCCACAGGACCCGGATATTTTTTAATAAGTAAGGGCTCGTGAGCGCCAGGCAAATTGATGAGTTTGCCCACCTGGTTTGACCATCTAGTGGAAAGTTTTTCTTATAAAGAAGTTCATGTCAAAAAGTTTTGCCCGCCTTTAAAAAACTAGTTGCCTTCCCAGTGAAAATGTTGAGGAAACTCGTGATTAGTGAATGTATATTTCTATATTCACGTATATTTCGACATTAAATAAAAACAAAATTGGCAATACACCAAGACATAAGATAATTTTCTTTATTTTCGTCAACTGTCTTCCTATAAGAAGAAATTAGCTGTTAATCGCTGTGTTAATTTATATGTTTCTTCGTGTAGTTCCACAGCTATTATTGGATGGGCATCGCAGTTCTTCACATCTGCAATGTTTGTAATGTTTGAGCAGGTCAGTGAATGAAGGATCTGTTGTGATAGCAATATATAGAATGTTTGGCAGCTTTAACCCGGCATTGGCGCCCGTAACCGCCCGTGACGAGCGTTGGCCTTTGTTCCACTTCTGACGTCATCGCCTTTGACCAAGATTGGCATCATCTATACTCGAGTTCTGCAGGAGGAAAAGATCTTTCCAATGATACTCAGATCAGAGTAATTGGGTCAATTGAGCATGAAATGTGCACGAAAATACTTAGAAATTTGAGTGAAAAACTCGGAGGAAAATCTGCGTCAACTACTCTTGGCTACTCCGTGGTAAGAATTTCCCGTCTCGATGATGCTTTCTCGGGAATTCTTGAACAGGAAGCAAGCCCAGTAGAAAAGATAGGAAAAGGAGAAAAAGGAAAGGCGAAAAAAAAAAACGAAAAGCGTAAAGACGTAGGTCACTTTCTCGTCCGAAAAATGAATACAGCTTCACAAGTTGTATGGGTCCAAAAATTCAGATGCTGTGTTCTGAAAAAAATTAATTTATTTTACTGCACAGGTATACCCAAGCGACCCCTTTGGAATAAAAATGTGAGTACATTGTAAATTTTCGTTCTTCAGCTGTGTAAAGTCATCTTTCAGTGTTTACAATCCTAACTTCACTAAAGACTTAAAAAGAGAAAAATGTTTGTTTTTTTGTTTCTAAACAAAACAGCGGGTCTACTTACTATGGTCTGTGCCTTATGAAATCTTTGACGAACAGATGATTTTTTCCTGGAGGTCTTTTTAGTTTTATTTCCTGGTTAGTTCCCAAGTTGTCTTGATCGGTCGTAATCACTTTTAGTTTTGAACAAGTAAAACAAGTAAATAACATTAAGGCTATAGCTAATGTGTCTTAAGCTTGTCATTGAAACCGTCTAGTTTATGGTAACTGGCAGCCACAACGACTTTGCTTCTCTTCTGAATAAAGCACAACTCTTTCTTAACTTGCCATCGTTGTTATCGCTATTGCAACGGAACTTTGTTTTTTGGCATTTCGTGTTTATTTTTCCGCGAATACAGGTTTTTCGTTTTTCTTGAGTATTGACTCCGAAATGTCTCGAAGATTCAATGGCCAAGAACACACTTACTTCTTAGTTTTATTGCTATGGAGTGGGTTTCATTTGAGTGTCGAAAAGTAATTGGATTTGCATCAACTACGCCACACCATTGGCTTAAAGAATTCGCGCCACTTTTTCATCCAATCGGAAGTAAAACAAACACCAATCCTCCGTAGGAAAAAAGATGGCGACTGGTACATTTCCCACAGTTCTTAGCACACGAAAACTTTAACAACGTTCATAAAAAGGTACAGAAGGGTTATAAAATCTTCAAACCTACGATACACAATGTCCTTAGTACAGGGACAAATATTGTAAAAATTTGGATTTCCTTGTGTCTTGTACGTTGTGTTAGGTTCGCAAGGTATTGTGGTACAATGTACAGCCTCCATCTTTTTTCCTACGGTGGATTGTGACTCGCTTACACTCGTTTTCCCGCGCTTAGCGTCGGCTACGGGTAATTAATTCGAGTTTTGATTGGTTTACTGTATCGTCTGTGTTCATTGTGGTTGGATAGAGTGATTACTTTGGTTTGCTTTGGAAACCGCTCCAATAGGCTTCGAATAGTTTCTGTTTACTTCTCACAAGTAAGAATTGTCTTGTAAGCGTCTCGGAACCGTTTCTGCATCACGCCGTAGATCACGGGGTTGATAGCGGAACTTGCCGCGCCAGCAAAAGGCATTATGAGGTAAACCTGACGAGGCAAGCTGTACTCTCCTTCAAGAGTGTCCAGAAATTCGATTGTAAAAACAGGGCTCCAGCATATCACGAAGGCGATCAATACAGCGAAGAGAATCTTCGTGATTTGGACCTCCTCTGCAAACGATTTAGCATTGTCTTCACGGAGACTGGAAGCCGCAATTTGGGTAAAATGAGAGTGAACTTTACGAAACACTTTGAAATAGCAAAATGCTATCACTGGATACGTCATGACAATTAAAACTGAGTAGGGTCCGAGAAGAAGGGCTTGGTCCTTCTTGTTCAGGCTCTTGCAAGCAAAGCACGCTAGTTTACCGGGATGGTAACAGAACTTCTGCGACACAAATGGAATCACAAACATTCCCGAAAAGACTGCGCATGCCACGATAGACAAGAGCACGTGATTTCGTGTGTACGCCTTCTGGTAGATATTCACCGACCGGATCATTTTCACGTAACGATTTATCGCAATAAGCGTCAAGGTCAGAACCGAGAAGCATGCGAAGAAATAAGTTAATATGCCTTGGATCTGACAGAGCGTATCCCCAAATGGCCATCTTCCTAGAGTTACCACGGCCAAGCCCATTGGAAGACAGAGAACTGTCAGCAGCAAGTCCGACATCGTTAAAGCGACGATGTAGTAATTCTGAATTTTACGGAGTGCGCGACATCTGTAAAATGCCAAACTGAGAATTACGTTTCCTACAAATGCCAAGATTACGATAGCGAAGGCGCTACTGGTCTCCGCGACAATCATCCATGTCTCCCTGTTCTCGAGTGCGTCCTCTATGCTTCTTTTCCTCTCTAAATTTTCAGACATTCTATCAGGTAAAGAGAGTTGGGTTTCTTGTTGCTCTTTTCAAATTGCAATCACGAGACTCGTCGTTTCATACCCCTAGTGCTCTCCGGGTCTCAATATATCGTATTGCGTTAACAAAAGACGTTACCGCATTTGAAAATATGGCGATATCTCTGCTTTGACACTTATTTTCAGTTTTTCACGGTCTTAATTTAATTTTCAATAACTACAACACACTAATTGGACATATTTAGGCAGCTGTCTGGCTCAAATTAATTTTGTCAGAAAACTGCGCCAAACCTGTTAAGAACAAAATGCAATAAAAATTGAACATTGAAACTTCCCTTTGATAGATTAAAAACAACGCAGTTTTGTTGCCAGGGTATTACCGTTAATGCGAGATCTTTCCTTAAGCTTTCTTGTAGATTTGGGTCTTTGTGAAGCATGCATGTTTAGGAGACAGTACATGTTAACTGCCTTTTAGGTGACACTTTCCTTGAAGCGCTGCCAAAGCAAAAGGCATCAATTCAACTATTTATTTAGTTATGTACACATTGACCAGCAAACATCAATATTAATTGTTTCTCTGTGAGAGGTCTCATTGGAAAGATTCCTTTTGCTTTCTTATCTTAGGACACTGCGTGCAAAATTTTTTTCAGTTCGGATTTCCAGAGAACAACTTAAAAAAAGCACAATGGCGTACCTTGTGTTTGTTTTATGTTCTTCACTTTCCTGAAGACAGCAAATTAACACTGGAATGAACGGGTTGCCGAATTTGTGTTAAATAACCTATGACAATTAATACATGTAGACAGTAAAAATCGTTAAATTTCTAAAGGACAAATTACAAATAACACAGTACCATCAGTGTAAACGATATATAACTTGATAATAAGAGAGTTTCAATTTCTGGATAATACATTATGTTGTTTACCGGCCGGGAGGTCCGTATTAGGAAAAACTGTATCCGAGGTCTTGAGTACGGTCCGAGACCTGCGGCCGAGGGCCGTACTCAAGACCGACCAAGAACGGCAGAGAACGTGTTTATTATTTTCTCTCTCTACGGTATTGCTTTGAAAGCAACTTTAGTGTTGAATTCTAATTATAGCCGTTCATTTCAAATCTGG
Source organism: Micromussa lordhowensis (assembly GCA_964020085.1). NCBI lineage: Eukaryota > Metazoa > Cnidaria > Anthozoa > Scleractinia > Lobophylliidae > Micromussa > Micromussa lordhowensis. The sequence goes on from OZ026601.1 coordinate 2,938,677, forward strand.
CGCACGTGTGCGCTTGACATTTCGGGCAAAATAAAGCGATACTGTTTTCTCGGATTCCATAATTGTTTGACTCTTTGTAGAATGTACAATGTGTATGTACTCCTATATAAAGACTGGATAGCTGACTCAATCCAGTGGAACGATCCAGGTGGTATGCTTTGAATCAAATTACTCCTCCTCTAGGAACGCCACTCCCCGCCCGGATCGTTTCTGGACCGCAGTTCAAATATTAAAATGAGTCCTGAAACAGAGTGATGTGTTTGGTTGGCAGGATGAACCATTTTAAGCACTCAGTTGGAGCTCCTTTGCATGCCACAGAAGCTTTTCCAACTCGACAAAGTCAAATCCAACGATTTATGAAAGAGGTACGTTATAACGAATTGAAACCTTGAACTACTTTACTTCAGTCAATACTGGTCATTCAATCACAGACCTCTGGGTCTCCTTTGTGTTATGTAGCGTTTTCGGCTCACAATGTTGACTTTTACCCACGAAAATGTACATATCGATAAAAGTAAACATTATCATTGTCTCTCTTGGGGTAAAAGTTGTGACGCTTTGTTTTTTTTTCGTTGTTTTTCTGTTTTCTTCATGCAACATTTGATTGGCGACCTTCCACTGTTCTTCGCAGGGCTGGCCTTTGGTCCATTGTCCCACATTGAACTTCTTCTACTATGACGCCTTACCGGAGAAGGAAAAAGCTCGACTGCAAGATCTGGAACCTTTTGATGAGTTTGAGGTGATGATTAAAATGTTCAGATGTAACATTCTCACATTTTTTAGTGGCAACTGCTGGCATGTTCGGATTCGATTGTTGCTGGTTCGATCTGAGCTACGACCAAAGTAATTAATGTCAAGGAGATTCGCTCCGAGGATTCGGTTCAAGAAGATTCAGGGGTTTGATTTCCGGCCCCTCTGTGTAACGAGACTACAAATGGCATCTATCTTAATCTTAGGCCCAGGCGTTGAACTTCACATGATACAAACTCAATTGAGCGAATTAAGTTTACGAGTTCGACGTTTGACTCACTGAACTGACTTAGAAGCCGCGACGGATAGAATCTGTTGGTCGATCTAAATTCGAATTAAGTTCGACATTTGACCCAACGGTCGATCTTTACCCGTTTGGATCGACTCAAATTGCAATTTAGTTCGTCGCCACAGGAGCATTTTCGTCTTGTCTTTTTCTCAGGAATGGCACCTCGTGTGTTCACACTACATCGTTCTCTCGGCTTTCAAAGGATCCTGCCAGGATATCAAAGAGGAACTGTTTTATCAACACAATGGTAAATATTTTTACCCACCTCTAATGCACCTCTGTCGATTTTAAGAAAATATAAATCCGAGTAAACCAAAAACAACTGAACAAGCTAGCACAGACCTTTATAGTCGATATATCCAAGTTTGACTTTTTATAATGTCTGACAACAATTACGTCATAACGTTTTGATCTGTTTACTCTTCCAACAATAGCACTGTGTGAGGAGTCGGCAATTCTTGATGAGAACCCGTGCACTCTTCACACAGTAGATGTTTTACCTTCACGGGATGGACTCAAAAGGTATACACTGAACAAAAGTGCTTCTTTTCCATCAGTCAGTATAAAACGCAGACTGCGGACTGCATACTGCAGACTGGGGACCAGGGATGAATTGCAGATTGCAGACTGAAGGTAAAAGGCAGACTGCAGACTGTAGAATCGTGTCACCGTTTCCATCATCACGGAGAGCTAACCGTAAACAGAGCGGAACCGGAGCGTTATGTAGGCTAACCAGACTAGAGTGATGTTTAGGTTAACCAGAGTGGTATTCAGTCTAACCGGCGGAGTGTAGACTTTCACTGCTTTTAGTCTGAATAAACCTGTTTACGGTTGGCACTCGATAATAGAAATAATAACACGATTTATACTTTTAAACGTGTATAATCTGCAGTCTGTATTTTACCCTGAGTGTGTATTTTACCCCCAGTCTGCAGTCTGCAGTCTTCATTTTACTCCGGGTCTGCAGTCCAGTCCGCAGTCTTCGTTTTCCACTGAGCGCTTTTTCACGTTAAATGTGAGAAACTTTTACCAGCTGAGTTGCCTCACTTGTTCATAACCAGGTTTGGCCACACAGCCACTCCATTGTCTGATAGTGCAGTTCTTCTCACTGGTGGATTTGGTCTTAACAATGGCAAACACATGCGACTTAATGGCGTTCAGTTACTGCGGACTGTTCAAGGTAACTTTGAAACAATCCTTTTCGTCTCTTTCACAGTCACGAAATTATTGTATCTCTTGAATTGTTGTTGTTGTTGACTTGACTTATTATTATAAGCTGGGCTTCAGGCTAGACCAACATTTTAAAAAAGCTTGCTACACTGAACTGCTTTAAACCACATAATGAAGCCACGTGTTACTTTGGTTTCTAATCAGGTGTTTGGCACTGTACGGACTTGACTTCAGACTCGGAAAGTATACTTGGTAAGAAAGTGAAGAAAATGAACTAAATCAACTAATTATCAACAAGACAAAGAGGGACAGAAATAGGTTACAATAAAGTTTAAAATGGGTTCATTTTGATGAGAAATATGATAGCGAAATATTCGCTGAAGTGGTGATGTATTTTGGAGTGAAATGACATGAAGAATAATTTTTAAATGATGGTCTAAACAGTAAGATTTTTTTAAATAATACATCAAACACGAAAGACCGTGTTTGACCTTATTTCCAAACACCGAGTATTTTTGACGAATTTCGAGGTGTTTGGAAATGTGGTCAAACGCGGTCATGAGTGTTTGATGTGCTTTCTCAATCAAAACTAAAACTAAGGAAAAAAAACGGAGAAATAAAATCGTAATTAACGGTCATGATTTCCTTTGTTTAAACTTGGTGATTAATTTATGAGTTTGAGAAAGGAATTGGACATGTGACTTTGGAAAAAGTGAATGCTATAAATCGAAAAAACAGGTGGAAAGCCTTGAAAAAAAAATTTACCGTCTTATTTCAGGTGGCCGAATCTTTCACAGTGCAACAAGATTAAACAACGATAATATTTTAATACATGGCGGTCGGACATCCCCGGAAAAACCTTGTGCAGAGACACTTCTGTTATCGCTCAAGGACAAGGATGAATCACAATCTTTAAATGGTATAAACGTTAATTTTAACTGCCGCTCCGAGAGTGGACGTAAAGGCAGTGACGAATTCCAAGATTCTTGTGAAGGGAAAAAGAGTTACAAACATACGATTTTCAGTTGTCAAGGAGATATTCCACAACCAAGATGGCGGCACAGTGCAACACGTATTGTTCTATCTGATGGTACGTCAAACTGGTTTTTTTTAATTCCTCATTGTGTGTAGAATATCATCGCACTATACTTAACAAACACAATTAAATGACCAGCTCTTTGTGATGGAATGGCAGTCTTGCTGTTTGTCTTCAATCTCTTAAACCACGAAGATTAAAAGTTTTGCCTGCGGTCGAACTAACTTTGGCAAGGTGTACTTCCAGGTTTTATGTGAAAATCGGTCTTTTTGTTATGCCTTTCATCTGTTTATAATCTTTTCGACACCTTAGCCCTCCCCCCCCCCCTCTCCCTCTGCACTACGCCGGAGGGATTTGAAAACGCAGCTTTATTTCTACGGTTAGGCCTACCGTCCACACTAATCCGTCACGAAAACGGAGCTTTTCGAAAACACGCTTCAAACCGGAGGAATTTGAAAACGTCGACTTTGCATTTTTGTGTAGAAATAAAACATTTTGAAAAACGGGGCTTTTCAAAAATGATGACGTTACGATAATCACGATGTGATTTCCCTTCTCGAGTATTTTCTCAAACACAAATCCAAAATGACAGGTGATTGTTGTGTTTTCAATTTTCTCCGGCGTAGTGTGGACAGAAAACATTTTGATCCGTTTTCTCTCTCAGTGGGTGGTCAGCAATAAATAATCCCGGAGTTAGCAGTGCAAGAGAAGTGTATAAGGATCAAGAAGAGAATAGTACATAGTCGAGCAAACTCCAGTCCTCAAATTCCACCTGTTCTCGAATATTTTGTATTTCTTCTTCGCAGGCAGCGAAAGTGTATTAATATTTGGCGGACGCACTTCAACTTGCCTTGCCCTTGGAGACTGTTATTTACTTGACATAAAATCAAAAACATGGACTAAGGTATTGTTGATGTTTCTGCTGCTTTGCATATGCCGCAGGATTGCTGAATTTACGTGGTTTCCAGATCTTTCTCAGATGTAAGAACAGAACGCTAAATAATGTGAAATTTTTATCCCCTCCTTTCAATAGAGTAATTGTGTATCAAGCGGGTTGAATTTTGAAAGAATGTATGGGCTTTCCCCAGGGAAAAAGAGAAATGTCCATAATAACGGGGTGTTCCAGTTTTTTATTCGTACTTTTAAGTGTTTCGAAATTTAAATTATTCAACTGCGTAATATTTGAGGTAATATAAACAGTCGCTTCAGCAGTTTATGTTTCCAACGTCTCCCAATCTTTTTACCTTTAGGATAAGTAACATGTGTATTTGACTTCAATTCCAAGGTTGATCTCAGTGGAGATGCCGCTGTACCACGTCATTCCCATACCGCATGCGCATGGAACGGTCATGTAGTACTGGCGGGAGGCTTGGAGGCCAGTCTCCATGCTCTGAACACGGTTCAGATCATAGATATTCAAGTAAGAAAGTAATAGGCCATTTCCGAGTTACCTAATGCCTCTGTTTCATAACAAGTCTTCTTGCAAAACCTTTCGCGTGAAAATATGTTTGATCTGAATAAAAAAGAACCTGTAGGCGGAACTCGTTTTCGTATGAATAGTTTCGCACGAAGACTCGTTCTGACACAGAGGCAAAAGGGAACTCGAAAATGGGCTATTTGCTCACCTAGTTGACATTGATTATAGATTTGTATGAAAACATTGCTTCATTCTCTCAGTTTGCAGTTCATGATGAAAGCAGAGAGAAATGAACGGTCTAAAATGTTGTCACGTTGCTTCTTAAGTCACGTAATGCATCCGGGTTTTTTCTTACAGGTAAACGCCATGACGCTACGGTCGCTACCTATTGATCCACCCTTACCGCCGAGGTAATACGTCATCATAAATACGTGCTTCCGAGTGGTATGGCGGGAAAATTCTCAGCATAGACTTTTCAGAATTCATAGGCGAGCGGTTGGGTGAATTAGAATAATTATAGCATACCACGAGAAAGCGATGGAACAATAGCTTTTCCCATACCAAGGTTCTCACCGAAACAACTGACACACCAAGGTTACGAACGAGGGGGATTTTTGGCGGGAAACCTCTTGGTGCTGTGAGCGTGATGTAATGCGATGTACGCATCATATTATCGTGGGAAAAAGTTATAGTTGTAAAGGACACGGCGTCTCGAATTTGGGCGAGAAAAGGACGCAGAACGTTATGTCGAAAATAAACATTGCAAGAAATCTGTCTACGCCGGATATATAATGACTTTATGGCTTTCTGGATTGACTGAGACCTCTGTACCATGCGATATTTAACAACTATTCCACGAGCGCGCGTTGGATATGAGACGATAGATATCATATCCAACAAGCGCGAGTGGAATAATTGTGCTATTAAAAACGCCCCCCAAAATATGGAAACTAAAGTAAAATTAAAAGAAAACGCCCAATAAAGTTACGCGTACTCTTGCCATATTTGTTGAGCATGGTATGGCTTCATACCACGATGGCTAAGCCAATGAAAACACTTATAATGCATTATCCAATGATCCAGTTTTTTAACAATATGAGATATTTTTTATGACATTACTCGTACGAGTAATTGGTTTGTAGAGGAAGAATCTGATATAGAAGTGAGCTGTTCCCAGCTACTTTGTTTTATAACATATTTTCGCAAGACCTCAATTTAGAGCTGCATCGGGCAACAAATTACTTACGCCAACAATCCTATTGTGTTGTTGTTTTTTTAGGTACGCACACACGGCTCATGTTGTTGATGACAACCTTTTCCTTCTGGGTGGAGTAACTCCGAACTCTTCCCAGTCTCCTGGGGTAGTTGTTCTTCATCTCAAGTCTCTGTCGTGGAAGTCCTTCACTCTACCGGTTAGCAATCCTTTTCTTAATTTTACTGGACTTTGTAAAACATTATCAAAGTTATATATGTAGTGCTCTCATATATGTAGTGCTCTGTGGTCACCACAGTGATGTTCACAAACAATATGACTTTTTTGCCCAACTACAACAATTTATTAAGGCACTTCATTAAAAACAATTATGTAAAATTAAATATATTCAAAGAAAATAACGTTATTTTGCCATTGTTTGTGCAAGGAAATAACTCATTTCCCAAAGGAGAGAAATTTCATTGTATGGAAAAACTAACATGGCTGCCCACATAAAAACTCTCTATTTCCTTTTTATCGTACTTTTCACGCGACAATTTTCGCTTTTTTCCTGATGAAATTTCGTTTAAAATATGAGGTTATTTCAAACATTTTGAAAGAAAAAGAAAAAAAGTTCCATGATCCTAAAAATGATATTCTTGTGTTTACTGCTGTGTGTTTTTTTATGTTGTTGTTGTTTTTCCTTCAAGGCGTCCACAGCACCTTCCATGCCTTTGATGCTTCATAATCACCGCAGTGTCTGTTGGGAAGATTCGCAAAGCATCATGGTCCTGGGCGGAGGCGGAAACTGTTTTTCATTCGGAACTCATTTGAATGAAGGGCCAGTGTTTATTAACCTTCCTCTGTCTTGATAGACCGCATTTATAATCCCATTAAATACCTTGGGTCGTCTTTTGTATAGAGCAAGATCTTGAGTAATAAAGCCAGCTACAAGAGAAGACAAGAAAGGCTGCGTTGTAACGGTTAACAGGAAAACAGACACAGTTCACAAAATTTACCAGCCGCTGTTCTTGAAGATAGCCTGCGCCAACGAGACGGGACTCGAGAGGGCAGCGCAAAGTCATTTGCCACTGAACTTTTTACGAGGAGAGCTTAAACATGTTAAAGGGGCTGCGTCACGGTATTTTGAGTTATTTCTACCATCGACAAAATTACCTTTAAATTGAAGGAAACCTGAAAATAATGCTTTAGAAAGATAGAAAAACACTAAAGAGATAATAATAAGCCATAAAGGAACAAGGATGGTTAAGGATGGAGAAAGTAAGGGTACATATGAATGTTGTGCCGCGTAGCACTAAGAACACAAATGGTGACACAGAGAATTAACTCTGAAGTGTAAATTTAAGTGCTAAATAAACCCGAGGTCGGACAGAGAAAGTCGGGCTTTCTCTGTCCGACCTCGTAGCTCAGTCGCCCAGTCGCCTCGCGTAGTTCCCTGATTCCCTTTACTAGGGCTAACGCCCAGTGGGTTATTCACGGGTTTATTTAGCACTTAAATTTACACTTCAGAGTTAATTCTCTGTGTCACCACAAGGATGGAGAAGATTGACACGGATTACAAACAACAAGATTGAAAAAATTAGGCTAAATTTTTCAAACCGTTTAACCGTGACACAGCTCCTTTAAATTAATTGTACACACGGTGCTGTACAAAGTTGTATGATAAAGCCATTCTGCGACTCATTAAACTTAAAGTTCAACACTAGTTTCTGCTGTCACCGTCATGGTTTGCTTGACTCTCATTCTAATCATTTGATGCAATTTTTTCTTTCTTTCACTGCCGGAGAGCCCACCACGTGACCTGCAAATAACTACAATGAGGTCACCAACGGGCCAATAATATTTGGTCGTATTAACGGGGTGGCCAGAAGCTAAGAGATATATCACAACTTAGCCTGCGACCAGCAGACGTATTTCGCAAAACAGTCAACAGATTTGCGCGTTAACAGCTACATTTGAATCATGTGGTGCCAGAACTAAACGAATAAAGGAGAAATAAACCTGTACATCGAGTTCGAGAAACATAAGCTCGATCAGATGGATGCAAGAAACATAATGTCTCGAAGTAAAGCTACGACGTCGCCCAAGAAAAACGTACTATACGTGATATCTGTGATAAGAATCTACATACTGTACTTGCGAACAATTCTGATCAAACCGCCGGGCCCGGCGATGCAAATATAGTATGCAAGTAAGCTAGCAGCATGTCCACGGTAAATTTTATATTTTGTCCCTCGAAAGAAAATGCTTGGAGACTTAAAAACATGTCTCTTGCAATAGAAATGAGCCTAGACAATGAGCCTAGACAAAGCAAATTACAGAGGTGTCAAGATAAAAGCGCAAATCATGCAGACTTGTGACCTCTAAAAATCTGCTATAGTACGGTCAGCTCAACTTAAACGCGAGCGAAGCAACAAAAAGGTCGAGAGACCGAACAAAGAACGGCAAATGTACAAATTTCAGGAGTCGTGTAGGCCTGTCAACCCCATTTTACATTGTTAGGCTTCGCGAGAAACATATGACACTTTATTTAGCCTTCTGCGAACTATCTGTCATCGGGCACATATTGACCAATCAGGTACTCCGTTGCTGGGCTGACCTTAAAAAAGAGTTTTTCGTTTTTTTTTTCTCTCGTCTCGCCTTCTTCCCTACTCGGCCACCGCCACATACAGCCCAAGGAGGTAACCATAGGGCGGAGTCTCCTGTACCTAATTTGGCCATTTTGTAGCAAATAATGCTCTGTTCATGCGTAAGCGTAACTACACTCGTGTGTGAAAGCGCTTCTCTGACAGAGAGTGAAACTTGGTGAGCAAATGATTAAACAATTCATTGAACTCGGTTATCGCAGAATCCGATATCCGATATCGTAATTTGTCAGTGTCTCGCAGGTCAATGATTTGCCTCGGCCTTCGGGTTCCGAAAATAATTGATCTGCTCGCCACTGACAAATCTCGATATTTTGCTCAAACTCGTCCATTAATTGTTAATTATTGTCGTCTGAAAATGAGGTGCATGTAGCGCACGTACGAGGCGACCCCTTCCCCATAGACCAACTAGTTTTTCCAAGAGTTTATCGAACGTGATGGCTGTAGTAATCCAATGCTATAAATAGAGAATAGGTTTAAATTGATAAAATCGATATCTATGACACCCTCGTCTAAACTGGTTATTGAAGGATGTCGAAAGACATTCATACAGCCATTATTTTTCTTTTGGAAATATTGCACCTTCCAAAAGGTTTCGCAATGGCACTCTTTCAGTAAATTCTAACCGAAATAAACACAAAACGAAGTCCTTTCTGGTTTGTTTGAAGCAGTACAATTAATTAATCCCCATCCAGCCAGTGTAATACCTTTGTGTCTTTTTTGTTAAGTGTGCTATTAAGTTGTCAAAAATGTGATGGAATTGATTTAATTTAAAGTGCCTTAAATGCATAAAAAGTCGACGAGAAGACACGCAAACTACACAAAGTTTGCGACGACCGCAAATTCTTCGCTATTTTGTTGAATATACAGCATTGAAAGAGTACAGAACTGGTGGTAATTCAACAGGCAATCCTACTGTTTTGAAAGTTTTTAAAGTTGCACAATAACGCCACACGATCAACTGTTTTCCTCAAACCGCGAGTCTGGTGCTTAGGTACAATGCTACGGATTTAAGTATACACATCCAGACAGAAAAAAAATTGATTGCAAAAATAAACTCAGCTCTTTAAAAGGTCTTCAGGTAACTCCATTTAGGATTTGCGACTCAAAGAAATAGGGTGTGCAATGTTATGTCACAGCGCCTATCCCATTTGATGAACAGTTAAGCCGTGACTGATTTTTAATATGGGAGAAAAAGCGCTGTTTTTCTTCAAAGTTTGGCCAATAGATTAAACTTAATTTCAGCAAACCTGCTAATTAGCATGAACTGCAAAGCTATTCTGAAACGTTTTGCGCGTGTTCTTAGTCAGTGTACGTGCCAATAATCTTGCATCATAATCAGTGATTTGCGGGTTGCAACAAAATAATTGCGAAAGGTTCACGACCTTTGTTCGAACCCTCTTCATTCAATATCAATCATACTGGCCCAAACGTGCAATTTCATTGGATACAAGCATCACGGCTTGGTTACACTGCAATTTGCGGTTATATAAGAGCACTCGAACAGTTGTTTTTCACAAATCATTTCACGTAACCGACAGAGGAAAGCTACTGAAAGAGCGACGTTCCTTCATTCAAAGTGAAACCATGTCAGCTGAGTACGAACCCATGCAAGAATCTTTGGGTACTCTGCCAGAGTTCCCGGACCAAGCGGCATTCTATGATCTCCAAGTGGGAGGCAAAGTTCTAAGTACAGCTAAAGAAGTTCTCGTCTACGTGTTTGTCACTACGAGCGGAGAGGGTGAGTTCCAGCGAGGCTACTACGAAATTTCTACAAGTAGAGGAGGAAAACACTTCACTCAGTTCATGAATGTGGCTGTCGGGCAAGGTGTCACAGCTATTAACTCCGCGAATATGTGGTTACCGATTGGCGAGGGCAAGTTGGCAGTGAAACTGGTTCACCCGGATGACGCCAAGAAAAGCATCGCGAGTAAGACTGGCGAGGATTGGAGCGGAGTGTTTGTGATCGGTTACAGATGAGCTGGCGAATGGCTTATTCTCTCCTCCAATAGAACGCACTCGACAAAACTGTTGTAGCATTTGCAGAGATAAATACTTGTAGCTCAAGATTTGTGACGCTTTAAACCAACTCAAATGTGAACCTCGTGTATTAGTGAAATGTGAAATGTGAATCAAACGCAAATGCTAAATAAAGCGCAGATATTCACATTTTTCTTTGGATCTGTTTTTTTTTCTGTGAGTTGAATTTGTGTGCAACAGTGGTGCTCAAAGTTGTGCAACATTAGCAGGGATGGGTGTGGCGGACGGTGGTTCGCCAAACTGCACTCCTTCCCTCCCCCGCTAGCCTCAAAGGCTCCAAAGGGAACATTTTTCAATTTATCTGGAAATATGTGAATGAATTTGGAGAAGAGTCGTCCCAGTTGTTATTTTCCTTGCCCCCCGACGTGTTTGCAGTTTGAGCTGATCGGAGAAAATAGTATTCGGCATTTGGCTGACACAGTATACTACCCCTCCTCCCATCTCTGTCACGCAATAAGCCATGAACCCTAGCCTTATCATCAGGGCAAAAAAAAAGATGTTTTTGTTGGCAGACTACGCTATGTCTAAAACGATGAGCTCTTAGGCCGACTGCCAGCTTATCTTGGAGGATCTTGCAGTATTCATATATCGAATTGTTTATGCTTTAAATATGCCTTCTCAGGGTGGAAAAGGGAGCCCTTCCCTACCCCTGAGAGTTTGCTGGCAGGCTACTGTGAAGTCGTTCAATTTGCAGTCGACTGCTCTATTAATGCCTTTTTATTTCTAATATGTATTAAAGCAGATGCCACCATACCTTCTGTTTGGGTATGTTCCCGTGACTAGCATGGGTTTTCAACGGATAATCTGATTCACCCCGTGACCTGCCGCGTACAGGTCGAATGCTCAAACCGCACTAAGCTACAGGGTAGGGAGAATCATATTAATATCACAGTTCTTGTTTTCGGTTTTGCTAGCTTTTGAGTCTTTTTTGTGTTTTGGTGGCTTGTAGGCTTGACTTGCGCCCGTTCTCTTGAGTTCGGTCAACGTTCCTCCCTATCGAGCCTAGATGGCTGACTGTTTAGTGACTTTGTCCTAATTTTTACGTTAAATCACGTCATCATGTAGTGATGAGATTTCCGCTCTCCACGCTATTTGTACAAAACAAATTAAAAATTTAGTTGGTCTTTTAATTAGCTGTGTATCAAGAAAATCCACGAAAAGCCACGCTGTGAAATAACACGCAAACGACTCGATCAGAAGATTTTTTGACAACACAGTAACATCATAGTTGTATTTTAGATTCCCTTCGTTACAAGCATTCTAATAAATATTACACCATCTGTGAATCTGAACATTTTTTACACCATCTGAACATTTCACTGCAAATATCTAGAATCGTATATTTTTTACCGGTTGAATAATGATTGGTCAATGGTCATGACGTCACAAGGAAATCCATTTGGTCCATTTTCTAGTCACGGAATTAATTCCATTCAAGGGTACATTACACTGAGAGAGAAATAATATGCTTTGACTTTCCCTTTTTTATATTACACTTGTTTAAGTTAGTCATGAAACATGCAAAGCTGTAAAAAAGTGGCCCGTTTAGTTGCCGATAAATACAACATTTTGCCATGGGCGGGGTTATGCTCTTTAAAAAATCGGCAAATCAGTGAACGAACTCGCTTTTCGACCACATTAGAGTAAACAGCTCAGCCAGTAAATGTAGATTCATCTCAACGGGAGCCTTGTTATGTCTCTAACAGAAAGACAGAAATATCCCCACAGATAGAAATATCACAATACATTGAAGTCGACTAGATTAAACCCAAGTCCCCCAAAAAAGCGATCTTTATATTTTGATGATGTCATCCAAGTTTGGGAACTTGAATTGATGATGGTAATGATGATTATGTAAGGCAGCAATACTGGTCTAATTTGACAGCTTTAACTAGTTTGGCCAGATGAAACAAAAATTAATTCAACTCATCTGTGCGCGAAATACGTACGCAAAAAATCAGTTCTCCTTCTCTAACAGATCTTAAAAAATAAAATCGAGTTTTTAAAATCCAGTCGTTAGTGATTCGCCGGCAAGTTCGTTCATTCTCTGCATGCATTTCTGTTACACAAGAAAACCTAAATTCAGTGTCCTTTCGTCAAAACATTTTGGGAAAACTGCGAATTGAGGAAATAACGCAATCTGCATTTAAATGAGCGCGAGCGAAGTTCTGATCGCATCGTTCTGATGCTTCGTTCCAGTTCAGTGTCAAACTTGTCAGTCTGTCGGTTTCCTCTGCAACACCTGGTTCAAGATCTACCATGGGTTCCATCAAGAACAAATTGAACGAAGCTTGAGGGGCGCTCATCTTGGCCGCCATTGCTCAAGAATACAGAAGAAAAGATAGACAAGTGGTAGTCAGCAGACGAAAATTAATGATTCGTCAATAAGATGTCAATCAACTAGAGTGCAATCAAGATCCAACTTGGAACCAGTCTCTCCAAACTAAAACAGACCGACTGCTAATGGCAGTTTCTGGAGCCTTGGGGTGAATCATTTTCAGTTATAAGGAAACGAAAGGAAATCAAACTGTGATCAATTTACCATATCACACTTTTAATTAGTATTACTGAAATATAATATGTACTTCTAACCAATTCAGTGATCTGCTTTTATATGGGGCCCTGGACTCTTTTACAGATTATTACTTGGCCTTTTTTAGGATTTATTATTTTGTGTTTGCACGTAATTTAATATTTTAGCGCCATGAATTGTGATAAACTAAACGAGTTGTTCAGTGCAAACCTTAAGTTCAATTTTTCTTCACAAGGTTTAACGCATTCCAATGGTACAGCAGCACTCTCAAAATAGTTCCTTGCAAGAAGCAATTCAAGCAGCAGAACGATTTATGCAAATGTGAAGAATGTGGCAATCGATCGTTTAGTGTGTTATTTGCGCTGCCGCGTCGTAAGCAGATCTGGGTAATGTGTGCATTGCAAGGTGTGGAGCTAATATTCCTTCACGCTTTCAATTGCTGTTGACCTTCAACTTGGATCGATGTCATTTCATTATGTGAAAAAGAATGTGGCACACCTTCTCATTAGCCGAATTTGTATCGAATATTTTTGCTCTTGGACAGTTAGATCTCGATGGAGCTTGCTAATTAACCAATCAAGTAAAAGAACTGCATTCCAAAAATTGTGATAAAATGCGCGATAATTTTGTATAAAAACTAAGGCAACACTCATTAGCAATTTTTGTTCAGTGTTTCGTGTTCAGTGTCGTTGATCAGCCACAAGGAAGATATTTTCGTCATGTCGTCCTCTCTGTTCAACGATTCAGTGTTAGATGAATTGTCCTGTCCGGTTTGTTTCGAGGATTTTAAAGAACCCAAATGTCTCCCAAAATGTGCCCATAATATTTGCAAAAGCTGCTTAGAGGACATCATCAAAACGCTATCGTCTAACCGCAGATATGTCAACTGCCCGATCTGCCGAGAAAAAGTTGCTATTCCGCCTGAAGGTATATCTGCAATACCAACCAATACTATGATCAAACGACTGCTAGAGAAAGCCTCTGTCCCACGAGCTGAAAAGGAAATTACGAGGGCTTTAGAAAGAAGCAAAGAAAAGATGGAGGCACTACGAAACTCTTTGAAGCCTGGGAAAAGATCTGCAGTTGAAGTTAAAGGCGAAGCCTTGAAGCGCACCATTAAAGAAAAAGCAAGGACGATTACGAAGCTGATCAAGTCTCAAGAGGAACTCATGATTTCAGAGGTAAACGATTTTGTGAAGAAATATGCAGAAAGAGATCCCGTTCATGAAATTAGTCAACTGCTGGAGAGGTTAGAGCTGTCCATGAAACAAGCAGAAGAATTGCTCAGCGAACCAAACAACCTCAAGAAAGTTCAATCCAAAGAAGCCATCGTCCGGATGTTGGAAGCAAGCTGCCATTTTGAGGTGAAGCCCTTCAAAGGTTCCCGCGCTTTCGATTTAGATTTCTTTCCGAACGAGGATCTTGAACAGCGACTGAAGAAAGAGTGGTTCGGAAAGGTGAAAAAAGAAAGCGAAGAAAGTTTAACCACAAAACATCAGGCCAAGATCACGGTCTTGAAAACCATCACAGCTGATGATATTGGCGAAACATCATTCAACCCCTACACAGTCGCGTTATCTACTCAGAAGGGAGAGATGGCAGTTCTTGATGACGAGTCCAATCGAGTCCACATTTTAACACAAAATGGTAATTATCTTCGATCATTTGGCGTGAAATTTGGCGATTTGTACGACGTTGCCTTTCTGCAGGATCAATATCTTGATGGTATTATAGTCGTAAATCGTTCACACAACCGTCTTCTGGCTTATCACCGCTTGAATGGGAGGTTTTCCCCGATGTTCTATTCAAGTATGTACCACAGCATCCATTCCCAGTTTTCCAAAGTGAATTTCTCGAGTGTCTCCACCACAAATGATGACCAGCATCTCATTGTCACGTCCGAAGCGCTGGATGAGAGCTGTGTTGCAGTTATCGATATCCAGTCCACCCGACAGAAGAGCGATCTTGTCTTTGGAAAAGGACACCTTCTTTGTCCCAGAAAGGCACTATCTTACAATAAAGAGTTCTTTGTTTGCGATCGAGATGATGGAGTGGTCAAAGTTTTTGATGCAAAAGGCGTATACCAGCGTGAAATTGGTGAAGAACTGGAATGTCCTAGAGGAATAGCGATTGATCACGGCACGGGAAACATCTTGATTGCAGACCCAGGAACCGACTGTATTCATTGTTTCAATACCTGCGATGGCGCATTTGTTGGAAAGATCGTTTTGGATGAGTCTCCTGTAAGCATCGGAATCAACAGTGAGGGTCATGCGGTAGTCTGCTATCAGGACACTTTGCCTTGTTTGAAAATCCTGTCTTACAGGTTTTGAATGTAGCGTGCTTGTTATAGACTTGATAACCTTTGTAAACTGACGTAAATCTGACAAAACAAGGACTCCATAGATCAGCGATGTTACTTGTGATCGATAACAATAGACTATGGACAAAAGTCGTTGTTGTAATTCTGTCAATATTTTTGCCAATTTAATTCCCATTTTCAATTGTATGGTATTTTTCGGGTGGAGTAATTTATTACAAAGTCTTATAAGCCTGATAAAACGGTAACATGGATGGCTAAAAGACTTTTTGTATGAAAGTGAAATTGTTCATTTTGGTGTTTTGGGATCTGGCATAAATTTTTGCCAGTATTTCTGAGTGGTGTGAAAATTTGAGCCGATAATTGTGATTTGTATTCATCATGTAAATCACTAATTTACTCGCGTTCTTCCCGTACTTGGCTTTTTGTTTTTCTTGGATGAAGTAAATAAGTAGTTAGAAAGCGGACTAGGTTCAAACGAAAATGACCGACAAGGTATTAAACGCATAGCCTCTAACAGGCGTTCAGTTAATTGGGGCGCAGCGCAAAAAAATGGCGGGGCAAAGGCTCGGTCTCTTGAATTCCCGCGCTCGCTTCTCGCCCATCATCGTGAGCCAAATTTTCTCGCTGCGCCACAACTAACTGACTAACTGAACGCCTGATCTTGCAAGTGCGAAACCATTATTAAAGTATTTATTTATGTAATATTTTCTGACTAGTTGTTTAGAGTCAAAAACTGTTTAGATACGGAAGCTCACAGAGCACGAGTGTACGAATCGATCAGGTTCGATTACTAGCCGCTGCTCGGCAACTCGAGAGAGCGGCGAAATCAATGCGCATTGGCTCAACATTTGACCTCAACCTCGTTCCCTTAGACCCCATTTATATGGTCTCGGGTACCCGAGACAACCCTGCCCCCGAGTTAACCTGCCCGAAGTAACTTATTTCGGCAAGTAGAATAGCCCTGGCAAGCGGGACAACTTTTCTTCATACAAACACTTTGACTCGCCTAATCGGGATATGGCGAAAAGCCACTTGTCTAAGAGCCCTGGGAACGAGGTTGCATTTGACCCTACAACGTTCATGAAGCATACTTGAAGTACTGTTGGAAAACTCAGCGGCAGTATCAAAAATGGCGGATTGGATAAATGTGGTCAAGAGGGTGATCAGGTGAAACTAAAAACAGTTTCATGGTCGTTACCGTGTCCAAAACGATATTCTGTCTGCGATTGCTGTTAAGAAGAAACAGTTTAAAGCAATCGCCTTTTATTTCGGGGAGCACTTTACAGCCAATTCGTAGGAATATGTCTAACAATGCAGTTGACACACTGGACTCGCCCGAATTCAAAAGTGTTTTAACTCCAGAGCTCTTCACTGTTACAACACCATTCCAAAAGCAAGGATTTGACATAAGAATAGTTGGAGGGGCGGTACGCGATATTCTTTTGGGAATACCACCAAAAGATGTGGACCTTGGTACAAATGCTACGCCTTCGGAAATGATCGAACTGTTCAAGCAGTATAAGATATACTACATAGAAACAGGCTTACAACACGGAACAGTCACAGCTCACGTCAAGAAACGAGATTTCGAAGTGACGACTTTGCGAATTGATGCTGAAACTGATGGTAGACATGCAAAAGTGCAATTTACTCATGACTGGAAGCTGGATGCAGAAAGGAGAGATCTCACATTCAACGCCATGAGTTTGGGGCTGGACGGCAGCTTGTATGATTATTTTGGTGGGCGAGAAGATCTATTCAATCATCGCGTGAGATTTGTAGGTGATCCGAGGTCAAGAATACAGGAGGATTACTTGAGAATTCTGAGATATTTTCGTTTCTATGGTAGAATAGCTTTGGAAGCCGACAATCATGACCAAACAACTTTGAATGTCATTCGAGAATGCTCTGCTGGATTAAGGCAGATTTCTGTGGAACGAATTTGGATGGAAGTTTCAAAAATTTTGACTGGAAATCACACACCAGATCTTTTTCGCCGAATGTATGAGCTGAATGTATCTCAGTCCATTGGTGAGTGATTCATTCAAATTTCACATCATCAACATCAATAACATTATATACATGTGAATAGGCCGTTTGCATGATCTGGTCACATGGTACGGAATAAATTATGCTGGGACGCAAATAACGCAGTGGGGCTCAAAACAAAGGAACTCAAACCAGTCCAGCACGACTTTCCTTTGTTTTGAAAGTCTCAATGTGTAACTTGCGTCCCAGCATAATTTATTCCATACCATGTTACCGGATCGTGCAAAGGGCCTATTACTTATAAGGACAGGATTTACTGGTAATTTACATTTCTTTTTCTGTCAAATGTTAACTATATTATAGGCCAGTGCTTTTACCTCTCCTCTCCCTCCTCCCCCTCCCCCCCCCCCTCCCCTCCTGATTGCAGGGTTCGATTGGGACAGCGTCACTAGCATCCCATCGTAGGGAGAGGGGGTAGTGAAAATTTTCCTAGATTGTAGTCACTTGCTACAGAAACTTGGATACTCCAAATGCTTTGGATTTATGAAGGTTTTACCTTAGTTTACGTTTTACACACCATATATAATTTTTTTTAATCAATATCTTTAACATAGGTCTTGTTTTTATCTGTAGGTCTTCCTGTTTATTCTGAAAAAAGCATACAGGAGTTGACCAGAGCCTGTAATGAACAGAAGATCCATCCTCTCCAACCTGAAACTCTGTTATGCTCTCTTGTCAAGACTGCAGAGGAAGCTGAAGAACTCACCAAACGTTGGAAGCTTTCCAATGCCGAGAAAGCTCTGGGAAAGTTTACAACTGAGCACAGACAGCCAAAAACTCATGAGCATGTTCTCAAGCCATATCAGGACATGATAGTCTCAGTGCCAAATACGCAAGTGAAGAATCTGGTAAAAAGTCACGTAGTGGAACTCTTGCATTATCAAGGAAGACATGATCATGCACAGGAAATCCAAGCATGGTGCATTCCAGAATTTCCAATCACTGGAGGACACTTGAAGAAGCTTGGAGTCAAGCCAGGGCCAGAGTTTGGAAAAATGCTTGGGAAACTCAAAGAAGTTTGGAAGGATAGTTATTTCACTGCCAGTGAAGCTGATTTATTAGAAAAAGTAAAAACGTTCAAAGATGGCTAGGATTGTTGTTTAGCTTGAGTACTACACTTGTTAATCAAACAACGGTTTTTGGGTGATCATACATGGAAATAGAATTTTGGGTTCTTATGTGGTGCAGAAGACACAGCTGATGTAAAATAATAGTCGAAACGTCAAAAGAAAAAGGAAAACAATGAGAACAATAAGTTTGTAGGGTGGTGTTCTTTTGTAAAATTTCCTGTGTCTTGTACATCAAGATTGAGCCAAATTTTGACCATACAATGGTAGAAATTTGCATAGGTGTACAGGCAATTTTTTCCGGATGGGGCAGTGAATCACTTTCCCAAAACATTTTTTGCAAGTTGGCCAAAATTTTTACGAAACATTTGAGCACAAACGAGGGTCATAAGATTCAATAACATAGACCTGCATTTGGAGTGAAAATAATCTTACGTTTGAATCCAGAGTGAGAATATTCTTGTATATGAATCTATCATATACTTGTAGATCACCTTACAAGTAGAACACCTTAAAAGAAATAATTGTCTCTGCCGTTGCGACGGCCAAAAATATCAATGAAACAAGACAACAAAACTAATGGGTGTTAAGAAAATGCCGACTAGCACTTCTTTTGAGGATTGAGTCTCACCTTATGTATGTTCATTCTCTGTTTTTTAGTGACATTGTAATTTCTCAAAACAAATGGAAACGTTTTAAAAACCCTTTGCCAAAATTTCTCTTGTTGTCCCAGAAAACTGACTTGCTCAATTTTTTTTTTGGGGGGAGAGGCGGTGCAGCCCCCTGGCCCATATGCCTATGGAAATTTAGCACTGTGACAATCCTCCGTAGGAAAAAAGATGGCGACTGGTACATTTGCCGACAGCTCCTAGCGCACGAAAACGTTAAAAACATTCATAAAAAGGCACAGAAGGGTTGTAAAATCTTCAAACCTACGATACACAATGTCCTTAGTACAGGGACAAATACATTTGTATTGTAAAAATTTGGCTTTCCTTGTGTCTTATACGCTGTGTCAGGTTCGCAAGGTATTGTGGTAAAATGTACAGCCGCCATCTTTTTTCCTACGGTGGATTAATACTTCCCTGCTTGCTGTAATAAAATAGTTCAGGCAGTATCCTATTAATTAAAGAACTTGCTTGATCAGGATATACGAAACTGGATCACTGAAATATTACACTACATGTATTTTCAAAATGCACATTTTTAGCTTTGACTGTCACAAGTACTGAATGCCTGGAGCTGTTCTGCATGTTCTTTAATGGTGCAATTTTTTGCTTCAAATGAAGGGAGACCAAAAAATATAAGAATGTTATAAGGAAGCTCATAACTTCACAGTGAAATTTAAATTGCATTGTCTTGAATCAAAAGAAAACACTTCTTTGAAGCAGCACTAGTCAAATAGCAGCAACATGATATTTTCTGGAAAAACCACAAGAAACAACTGCCCCCACTTTTCCCTTTGTGAAATGTCAACTGTGGGAACAGTTAAATTTCATTGGCTTTTCCATTTAATTCCAATTACATTTGTTGACTGTTTGACCAACAACAAAATAATTCTGTCGCTACGTAGCCAAAGCATCCAGAATTTCCCTAAAGGACGACTGCCTTGCATTGCAAGCTACACCGAGACCTTTGACAATTTCTCACTTGGAATATGATCATTCCATTTGATATAATCCTTCCAGAGTTTCTTGAATTTTCAGTTGAATGGTTTGCAGTTTGGAAATTTTATTAACAATTGTCAGATTTTCTGGAAACTTGACAAGGAAATTTCCAGTTCCGGAATTTTTGCTTGAATGGATTTTTAGAAGACTCCAAATAGACATGACATATCTGTCACGTGATTAGATTTCACTCCCCACCACGTCACGCATTGACGCATACAGATTTTAGGCGCGGTTGCTCAATGCGTTAGGGCTGAACCTTCAGAGGAAGGTAAGCTGCTTTGATCGGTGTATGTTCTCGAAGATTTAGACGACTTCGAGCGGCAAACAGACTGCCAAGATGTCAAATGCCAAGGAGAAGCAATTAGGGTTACATAAAGTGATTATGGTGGGAAGTGGCGGGGTTGGCAAATCAGCCTTAACTTTACAGTTCATGTATGACGAGGTGCGTATTAATTAAGCCGCTTCAGGAAACCGTTTTTTTCGCAAACTAGTAGTTCACTTTATACTTACCTTTAAGACTATAAGCTTCATTACAATGAAGATCGTGTACAAAGATTGTAATGTCTGCATTTTTAGAGCGTTGTGCAGGTGGATAGCTCATCGTGTTTGTTGATAAACCTACTGAAGTGCTTGATTTGTCGTTGATTCCAGTTTGTAGAAGACTACGAACCTACAAAAGCCGATAGTTATCGTAAGAAGGTTGTTCTAGACGGAGAAGAGTGCCAGATCGATATTTTGGACACAGCGGGGCAAGAAGATTACGCCGCGATACGCGACAATTATTTCAGAAGCGGCGAAGGATTTCTATGTGTGTTCTCTATCACTGAACCGGAATCATTTGAAGCAACGTCGGAATTCAGAGAGCAGATCCTTCGAGTGAAGGGAGACGATGAAAATATCCCTTTCTTGCTGGTTGGAAACAAAGCTGATTTAGAAGACAAACGACAAGTTACAGCCGATGAAGCTCAAGTAAAAGCAAAGGAATGGAACGTAGCTTGTGTCGAAACGTCAGCTAAAACAAAAGCGAACGTTGATAAAGTCTTCTTTGATCTCATGAGGGAAATTAAATCACGAAAAGAAGATGGCTTAAAACCGGTCAAGCAAAAACCGGGAAAGAAGAAAAAGAAGTGTGTGATCTTGTAAATTGTAAAGCTTAGTCCCGCCCTTATTACCTGTATGATTAAATTGTTGCGGAAATTCATTTTTGACTACGTGAAAGTGATTTACTATTTTGAGCTAGTCAAGTACATGTACAAATTTCAAGCTTGCCCAGAGAAGTTTTAGTTTTCGGTACGAAATTGAAAACT
Organism: Micromussa lordhowensis; assembly: GCA_964020085.1. NCBI lineage: Eukaryota > Metazoa > Cnidaria > Anthozoa > Scleractinia > Lobophylliidae > Micromussa > Micromussa lordhowensis. The sequence goes on from OZ026601.1 coordinate 2,960,186, forward strand.
TTAAACCCTGTAAATTCAAGTAGATTTATTTGAAAAAAAATCTTATATTCACAAGTGATAAATATCAGTTTTCCTTAAACTGTCTTGATGTATCATTAAATTCTCAGATCAAACCTTTACAAAATGTACTGGAATCACTAAGGAGAAATTGGATAATGTGCTTAGGAGTGACAGGTTATTCCTGGTGTATTGAAAGTGTTTATAAATAACAGTGACATTGTAAATATAAATCAGTGGTCTTGAATTTCAAAGGTTATAAAGCCTTTATTTGCTCATGGAGTTTAATTTCTGTGAGGGCATATTAGTCACTTTTAACTTGTGACATTTTAGTTTTTTAACCTCAGTGAGATTGACCACTTTCTTTCCACTAACGTCTTGTTGAAATAAACCAGTATTACTATCACAATGAAGGGGTCCCTTGTTTATTTGCAGTTACAATTTTGGTGCACTTTGGAGTCCCATTTCAATGGCACCAGGTCAGGGTGGACAAAAACACAAGAAATGATTGTGTGAAAATGCCTTCCCCAACATCATCCTGCTGCTATTGTCTGCAATGAAGTGGAATGCAGGAAATGTCTCTTTTTACTTGGGTGATGTTGGTAATGGCAGGCGTGAACTTCAGACTTTGCATACTATACTACACTACACATATTTATGATTAGCATTATTTTGGAGGGCTGAAGGATCAGAGCTTGCACCTTGCAGGTGGAAAGGCAGCCAGCTGCCCATCCCACATATTTTGCAATGCAGCATACCCCACAACATTTTGTTGTGGCAAACACTGTTGTTTGAAAATGATATTCTCAAACCATGAATAATTCATCTTATTTAGTCAAAGGAAATCATGACTGTTGGTGGATTTCTGATCTTAATTAGGATAGATTTTTGACTTTATTTCTCCTTAGTTTTAGTTTTGATTGAGAAGAGATCTCAAACAGTGTTCGACCAATTTCCAAACACCTCAAATTTGTCAAAATTACTCCCCTGTGCGTCATATTCTCAACTCTCTTTTTGGTGTTTGGAAATGTGGTCAAACACCATCTTTCGTGTTTGATATATTACTTACCACACTCTAATTGAAGGGTTTCCATTGAAAAACAATGCAACGCTCTCGATCATGTAAACCAAAACAATAACAGATGTGGTCCATACTGGGTCTAAAGAACTTAACACATCTGAAACCTCCAACTCACTTGATATTTCCAGTGACCTTCCATGAGGAAGGTGAGGAAGGTTTGTATTTTCTAGAGCTGCACATTCAGACTTTCTTGTGGAGACATCAACTGATGTTAGCTTTTCATCCATCTACCCTGTTATTGATCATGAATTAGCTGTGGATCCACAGGTCAATAGCTGAGAAGATCCATGGACTAATTTGACAATGATATGTCAAAATTCATTGTCAATAACAGGACAGATGCATGAAAAACTGATGTCTGTTTGTTTTCTATGATTAGGCTTATCACAAGCTTAAGCTTATCACATCGCATAAATAGTAAATTCATGTGTCTGTCCGCTTACTGACAATGAAAATTAGCCAATATAAGCACACAAGAATTTCTGTAGTTACTGTAAAAATGCTTTTTTATGATACGATGAATTGAAAACAGATCATGAATTAGCTGTGGATCCACAGGTCAATAGCTGAGAAGATCCATGGACTAATTTGACAATGATATGTCAAAATTCATTGTCAATAACAGGACAGATGCATGAAAAACTGATGTCTGTTTTCTCTGATTAAGCTTATCACAAGCTTAAGCTTATCACATCGCATAAATAATAAACTCATGTGTCTGTCCGCTTACTGACAATGAAAATTAGCCAATATAAGCACACAAGAATTTCTGTAGTTACTGTAAAAATGCCTTTTTATGATATGCTGCGTCCAACAGTGCCAGAAACAAGCTCCAGGCAAAGGATTGATGAAGCTTTCACTTCTTTTGTATCATCAAAAAGTTTATTTTTATACAAAATTCATTCTAGAACATTATGTTACAAATAGCAGATTTGCCTGAATAAGCTGTAACATAGACTCTTTATATAAATGGAAGCTAAATATGAATAAAAATTATACTTATACAACCTTAGCCTCACATTCAGGTGACAAATCTTTTGTTTTGAAACATGAATACGAGACTAAGGATGCATAAAGTATTGTTATTCAAATTTAGGTGCCATTTATGTGAAGGGTCTTTGAAGTTTGCTACATGTTTTGTTTTCATGTCTCATTTTGTGTTCTGTAAATGGTGTTCAAAAGATGTTTAGAAAATAAATCTTTATGGACAGAGACAGTACTAATAATACTTAGCAATTGGCAGATCTATAACTGCAACAATCACAAACCAACAGCTCTCACACAAATTCAGTTTTCCCCTCTGGTTGTATACTTCAAGTATGTGACCAGAGGACATGGCCGGAATTCAAGCAAAGAAGCTTACAAACACTATGTTACTTTGAACTGACTAGTGAAGTCTTGTAAGTTAGAGTCAACCATGTTTTCAGATCAATCAGTGTATCATGATTGCCACATTTTACAGTGAGCTTTTGATAAACATGTTTACCTTGTAAGAAACACTACAAATTGGTTAGGAAAAGAAAACTTTTCTTGTGGCAAGATTGTTGCTACTCGTTTCTTAAAACTTAAATTAAATTATGTACAAGTCTTTTGTCTTTTGAAATAAATTTTGTTGCTATCTTGTGTTACTGCAGTGGCATGAATCTGGCTGAGCAACATAAAATAAACTCCTTGAATGTGTTAGCTGACAAAGTCCCTTGATGTCACCACCTAGGGTATGATTCCACACTGCGATGTGGACTCTTTCCTCTGTTCTCAGGAGCAATGGGATAGCGATCGTATTGTGAATCATTGTAATCAAAAACTTCACGCTTGCGAGAAAAATCCTCTGGGTAACGCTCCCTATAAAGGTATGATGCTGATTCTTCTCTGTATCGTGACGACATCTCATCGTATTCTTTGTTACCACCTCCATCTGTGAAACTGTAATGTCTATACCGGTCAGGATATGATCGCTTCCCTTGATCTGTAGGTGGAGACAACTGTTCATATTGCACACTAGATTGTGAGTACCTATCTCTTCTTTCGTTATCAGCATCCTCCCTGGAATATGGATGTGAATAATCATCTAGAGAGGTCTTGTAGGAGTGGTTACTAGAGCCTTCTGGATAGTCTCCTCTGTAATCACGTTGATAGTACGAATCTTCTAAGTATGCGGCCTTCGGGTGTTCTTCAGTATATGAATACTGGGTTGATTGTTCTCTATCATAGAAGGAGTGTCCATCTTTTGAAGAATAAGCATTGCCTGCCATGTCTTCTGTTTCCATTTCAATGGTCTCAATGCTCTGTCTGCGTAGAAATGTTGAGGATTCAAGAGGTGCTAATGAGCTCTCTGCCTGCTCTTCTGTTGCCGGTAGAGCAGGGAGCTTGTTTGAAGCTTCTGAACTGTCAGCAACAGATTCTCTTCTCGTCTGTTTAGCTGAGCTGCCATCCTCTGCACCCTTCCCTTCTGTCTTTCGTCTGCGTTTCTTGCACCACATCTCATGACAGTCCTGCCAAGTTGGTAAGCTAAAAGAACCATTGATATAATAAATTAACATTTAATTGACATTTGTCCATGCAGCAACAAATAATTTGGGATACTACAAGAGATGTAGTATGAAAACCTATGGTAAATCTTTGAAAAGGTTCAGAAAAGAAATCCCCCAGGGTTCTCAGAGAGCACTTTCATGAAATATTTGTACATGTAGCTGTTTGTTGTTATCAAAATGCTTTTACATGTAATTAGCTGTTTCTACAGTAAAATTGCTTCATTAGCACCATTTGTTAAGGAATGCATGATTTAGCAACTCTAATGTGGTTTAAAAGTACGGAATGTCCCTTGTAAAGGTGTCTTGGTTGTTTGGTAAGAAATATAGCCGGGTTCTCATTAATTTAGGGAGTAGAGGCTAGTTTCATGAAGTAGATGCCTGACACTAATTTCCCCCAGAAAAGATTTTGAAACTGACAGGCCCTGAAATGCCATTTTACTCATTGTCTTGAAACTATTTCCTCAAAAAATCAAACAAAAATGCCAAGAATAATTATTAAGGAATTACAAAGACGTTTTTCAATTTTTCTCCTAGAGCACTAGCACAACCTTACTGAAAATGTACACCACATCCTGACCTAATGCCCCCTCTCTAGCTACAGCCTTGACAGTCCTCAGAAAGAGACAGTCATGGGTCAGTCATGTTCCATGTGTTTTCCTTAAATTACTCTTTACAACTTACACACATTATTTCACGAAAAGTAGGCAGCTCAGAAATCAAAGTAGGCATTTTTAGTGGAGAGTGCACTATTGGGATGGTTTAGGGGGTTCCTGTTTGCTAAGATACTAACACACTAACACGATAAGGTGCAAACTTTAATGTTTGTTTAATTAATTAATTTCAATTAATCACTTAGCCATAAGGGACAGGTGGCTGGGTGGGGTAGGTACCTGTGTGCACTACACAAAACATGTTATACTAACATTTGCTTACTTTAATAACATGGCAAAACTATATATTTGTTTCTGCAAATCTCTTGCTATCCTTGTGGTGCTATTCTCTTTAGAACAAAAGCAATTTGTTCAAAACACATGCACAGCTTAGCATCACTGTTGACTATACATTAGGTGAAAGATACATTATTTTACAGGATTACACACAAACGTTGAGTGCTTTTCCTTGTGGTAGAACACAGCATGTAAGACCTGTGCGTTCTAGAATTGCTAGTGTGATAAATTGAACTTTTCCGTGTTAGTTACATGTAAAACTAGTAAGTTTATGACAACAGAAACTTCGCAATTATTGCTCTAGACTCCATGACACTTACTGAAACCACCAATTAATCAGATATCATCAGTCTATGACATGACTTGCTCACCGATGCAAGATATACATTGTAATTTCTGTCAAGTAACGATCGGTACCTTCATAAGTTTGACACCAAAGGTGGCGGCAGAAAAATTGACACATTTGCTACTTCTACATATTATTGAATTTAAAATGAATGAAACTCAACATAAAGCACCACAAAAAAATTTAAAGCCACCATGACAAACGCTAATTGTAAGTTATTTTTGGGCCTTGAAAGAAACATACACACTGATAATATTGTGCCTTATCAAGTTTTTGTCCGCTCATATTTTGGAAACGGGAAAAGGCCTAGTTAACTACCAAGGAAGAGAACCGCAAGGGGTTAGTACCTGTGTGACTACGGTACCAGAGCCATAAATTACACTCTGCACTAACTGAGATTGTCTCACTAGTTTTAGAAGGCAGACGGCTCTAAATGAGAACCCTGATAAATTGTTTACCTTGGAGGACTGATGTTCTCACAAACAATGTCCTTCAGAAAAGGATGCTGCAGTGACTCTTCAGCTGTGATTCTCTTTGAAGGATCTAGTGTCAGCATACGATCAAAGAGATCCAGTGCGTCAGCTGGCATACTGAAGGAAAACAAACAAACCAAAAACTAAAGGTTAATCCTTAAAAAATCCTAAAATTTCATGAAGTCAAACATTGCATGACAAGAAACAGGTTGTCATGGAGATTTTCTTTCTTTAATCTTTAATCATTATTTATACACGGTAAAAAATTCATCCGGTACAATAAATTACAATAAAAAATGCCTTAAATCCTGAACGAAATCCTAAAATTCTAATCTTAATATTATATTAACTTACAACAGTATTCCACTTACAAACCTGATTTCCACGAAGGCCGTGTGTTTAAAAAGTATGATAGACAAGGCGTTTAAATTGATTCAATGAAGCAGACTCTCTAATGTTACAGGATAAGCTGTTCCAAAGAGTTGCACCACTGTAACTAAAACTATTTTTCATGTAGTTAGTTCTCGGAAAGGGAACAACAAGTTTGTTAACCAAGTCCCTCAGAGCATAATTTGATTCATTTCGTGTTACAAATTTAGAAGTGAGATATTCAGGAACCAGACCGTTTAAAGCCTTAGGGCTTTCTGGATTTGACGTTGAGATTGCAAGTCTTTACAGCTGAGTTTGTGAAACAAGGAATCAACATTAGCGTCAGTGTCTTTCATTTACAAAATAGTTATTCCCAGGCTATTTGGTCTAATTTGAAAAGGAGTATATTTCTACTACTTCTGAATTTGTTTCTAGTGCAGTCCATTGACAGCATGAGTACTCATTATTATTAGATGTACTGTTGGAGATTACTAACCCTAAGGGTAAAAAAAATTATTATTATTAATAAATATATTGTCTGAAAACCAAAAAGGGAATGGTCAGACCTCAGTAGTCTAACAAATCACCCCACTGCATGGGTGGACTTACAAGGAAAACTCGTCTTTTAGTCTTCTCCTATACTGTTTCTTGGGCTTGATTGTGTGAAAGTGAGGCAAGTGGATGACATCTGGCCAAACTGCAGGCATGGGAGTCCCACAGATACGACTACGGAAGGGAAAAAACAAACACCATCAAAAGATTCATCTGATAATGCGTTTTGATATCCAAAATTTATACAGATATGTCTTAGTACAAAGTAAGGTAGAAACTACAGTTACTCGAGTAACTGTAGTTTCTATCTTAATTTTTATTTCACTCTACACTGTACATGTATTTGTATCAAGCACTTCTACGACTGTGTGAAACCACTTCTTACTATTTTTCTTTGTTTACAGACTGAAATGTCTACAAATTAAGATAGAAACTACAGTTACTCAAGTTTCACACTTGAAGCGATCATCACACAGTCTGATACTGTAATTTTTATCTCAATTTGTATTTTGTGCTACATGTATTTGTATCAAGCACTCCTACAATTGTGTGAAACCATTTCTGTTTTTCTTTGTTTGCAGAAACGTCTACCAATTTTGTCCTTACAAGTTGGTCTATTTACAGGTTTGTCCTCCTCACCTGATTAGTTCTAGCTGTCCTATTTCCTGCAGTGCAGGAAATATTGGTTTCTTGGTGAATAACTCTCCAAGTATACACCTATAAAAGAAACAAAATCAGTGTGGTATGAAAACATTAGCATAATCGACCTCAATCTTGAGAATGATGTTTGATACATCAAAACGTTGATTAACCGTTATTTTAATTTTTCTTATTACACTGTAAGTGCTTCAGCAAGCAACTCCTAATCCGATCGGCCTGAAAACAGGCAGTCAATTGAACACAAGGGAAAATGTGTGGAACAAGATGAAAATAATGGTTGCAAAAGGAAGAAGAATTTCCCTAGATTCTGAAGATGACCACATTCCTATCAGACAAGACTACTATTTAAGTCAAGAAACTACTCATTGCACATCAAATATTTATAGATGTACAAGTACTGCAGTGCTTCTTGTGAACACTTAATAGTTCCTTGCGGAACAATGGTCAAAATAAAACGTAATGTAATATAATTTGATTAAGAAGGCAAGATTTAATAATCAGAGTGTACAAGATATAAAACAATTTTATAAAAAAAAAACTTTTTACATACCCCACGCTCCAGATGTCTATCCCAGGCCCGTAACGTTCCTCTCCCAGTAACAGTTCTGGGGGTCTGTACCACAGCGTGATGACTTTATTTGTGTAGGGTCTCCTAAATTTAACAATGAAAAACAACACAAAAGCTAAAGCTAGGTGATACAATGTATATTTCTCTCCCATTCAGAAGAAGGCTAAATTAAGCAAGCTCTAACTCTTCTCAGCCCCCTTCCTGTTTAGCAGTGTTCACCTGTTTTGATACAATACCATTATCATAGCAAGTTTGTTGTTGAAGTTTTAAGTCGGTCTTCCAAGTCTATTTTGAGAAGCGATATTTTGTGTTGTTAAATATCTCACCCGACATCTGCTTTGACTGAAAAACTGGATTAAGGAACCAAAAGAGCTACAGTACCGACTAAAATCACATGAACATTGCCTGCGGGTTTCACAAGGTGGACACTTGGGTAGTGCACAAGGTTTGCCCATGCGTCCACCTCGGGAAGAACGAACAAAGCACAAGACGAACAACAAAGCACAAGACAAAAAAAAAAGACGAAACCTAGGGAATCGCGCATTCTTCAAGACCGCGTCTTTGTGCTCTTGATTGTCTTTCCTTGTATTGTTCAGTGTTAGACCACAATACCCAAGATATTTTTATTATTAGAAACCTTGCGAATTAGTTGGAAAACACACTTGGCAGAATAAAGTCATCCTAAAATAATCAAAAATGTTTACAGCCTGCAGAAAGCACTTGGCGTTGTGAAAAGGTTTTATTTTGTTGTTAACATCAAAATGTTGCATGTTATTTCTTTGTCTGTAATGCACAATTTTAGGCTTGAGCTAAAATCTATAAGCAAATTGATAGAATATCGAAACTTCATGAGCGCTGTCAGAGTCACGCTTCCATTAATTGCATGCCTTTTGCCAGTTGAAACTCATTGACAAATACTTATTGACAAGTAAACTTCATTCACTGTTTTTAAACGCAAATACTTTTTATTTGTTCTTATGTTTGATGAAACTTTCCAAGAAGAATTTGCATGAGTAAGTGATTACGATAATTTTCTTTATTGCCTTAAATGAGTAAGGCACTCACACTACACTTTTGATGCACCACCAAGCCAAGTTATCTCTGGCTTTTCGTGTTACAGTCCCACACTCTCAGTAAGTTGTAAATGCGAGACAAAATCCATTCAAAGACAAACAATAACCAGACAATTCCCTATTACATTATATTTTGTCGGCCTTTCGTCCATTTGACCAAGGTAAAATTTAAACATAGATTTTTGTTTGTGAACCACACGGGTCTCGTTTGTGAACCGCACGATTTTGTCTGGTTCCTGTTGTGGGGACTGCACGCATTCTGTCCTTATGGTTCACGCATCCCCATGTGCATATGATTTCAGGCAGTAGTACTGTATATTAAAGGTACTTACAATATATGCAAAAACATTGAAAAAAATATTTTAAACTAACATTCATAGCAATGTATATATGAAATTACCCCACCTTTCATCTGCTTCATACAATCTTGCCAATCCAAAATCTGCCAGTTTTATTTCACCCCTAGAAAAAGAAAAATAACAATTAAAATCAATTAAGCATACATGTTATCTAAACAGTGGAGATATTCTTAGCCCACTTGCCCTTTTTAATCACATACTTTGATTTTATATTTTGCCTTTTATTATCTAACTATACAGTGTAAAGCACTGTAAATAATTTAAAATCAGACACAAATTAAGTTTGTTGTTGTCATTGCTTATGAAACATTGACCTTCTCAATCTGGCCCGAGCTGTTTAAAAAGTGGATAATGTTATCCACCAGATAAAACACTGTCCAGCAGATAGACAGTGTGGTTTGTTTAGTTAACACCCACTGAATAGCGATTTATCAAGTGGATATCGTTATCCAGCCTTTGAACAACTGGGGCCTGAAGTCATAAATTGTCACAAGAATTCCTGTAGTGATGGTAAACAATGTAAAACATACATACTTGTTACTTAGCAAAATATTGGAGCACTTGATATCCCTATGAAGGAAATTCTTGCGATGACAGTAGCTGAGACCTTCTAAGAGCTGTTTTGTGAAGGACTTGACGTGGTCTTCAGTAAAATGAACCAATCCAGATTCAAGCACACCCATAAGATCATGGTCCAAGTACTCAAACACAAGGTAAAACCCTCCTGCAATTAAACCAAACAAGTTCTTCCTTTTGCTGCCCAGTGAGATTTACGTTCCTTTTTGTCTCCCAAGATATAATTATGTCAAAGCTATACTAGATAGTATCTTGTTGCTCATTCCTCGTGCCAAAACATTATTCTTTTTGCACTTCATTTGCACTTTAGATTAAGAAGAGTATCAAGTAAAATCCAGTAAATAAGGACAATGCCACACAGTCTATGTCTCCTGATCAGAAATGTTCTCATTTTCTGTAGAGTACTACTGTAAACTGCATAGACTCACTGTACACTTTGTAGAACTGTAGAACTGTACACTCGAGATTATAAATATATTAACATTTTTGTTTTTGCAAATAGAAAGGTAGCTGTTTCACTGCAAATGAAAGAAATGGCTAAAACATTTCATCCCAAATGCACATACATCACATTATACTACGACATAAACATTGACAAGTATGTGTGCAAATTTGATAAGAAAACACACTCGCAAGAATTGCACTGCATAGTACGTTAACTAACCTTTATCCTTCCTGAAATCCAGAGCATTGGGCTTGTCTGTCACAATCTCTTTTAGGTTAACAATGTTTTGGTGATTCAGCTGCCGTAGAATTTTGATTTCTCTGACTGCTGTGATTGGAAAGCCTTCCTTCTCATTGTCAGTTCGTACCTTTTTCAGGGCGACCAACTTCCCTGTCAAGGTAAGGAAAAAATGATGAAAAAATTGTGGATTGTTTGAAGCAAAAATTCATTTGAAAAGTGTCATAAATGACTGACACATTTTACACAGGTTAATAATAGTACCTGTTATCTTGTCCTTAGCTTTGTACACTTGTCCATATGTTCCTTCCCCCACTTGGTCAATAATTTGGAACATGTCCACGCATCTTTCTCCCCACTCACTTTCTGCCGGTGTCTTGGGTGTGGTGTCTGGTGTTGACAGTGGTGTTCCACTCTGACTACTTGGGCCAGAGATCGATGGCACACCTGAGCCACTTGGATCCTTTAGAGGTCTTAATGGTGGAAGGGCCTGTTGGTTGGACTTGGGTGATTCAGGAGGTTTCCCCTCTAGAGACCGTGGTGAGTAGGAAGTAGGAGATTCGCCTGGGGTGCCAGGAAGTTCTGGTGGTAAAGGTAATGGTGGTAACGTTGGTGCAGGAGGCGGTGGAGGTTTCTCCTCATCTGGAGGTAATGGAGGAGGCTCATCACTTGGCAGTGGCGGTGGTGCTGGTTCATTTAAGGGAGGAAGAGGAAGAGCAGGCGTTGATTCACTTATTAATTTTTTTGTCTCGTCAGGTTCTTTTTTAATTCCAGATGAAGTTAAATCTCCCTTAACAGGTCCATTGGCTGAAGAATCTTTCACAGTAGGTTCTAAATTTGGTTTTGCTGGTTTGCTGACAGCATCCTTCATTAGATTCTTTTTAACACCATCCACAGCTTCAATCCTGTTTTTAACCTTAGACAATGTTTCCTCAGAAATGGCTGGTTTCTCTTTGGAGTCTCTGTTTGTAGACTTGGTTTCTGTTTGCCTGGTCGTGTCATTTCTTGAAGAGCTTGACCTTTGCCAGGAGGTGGTCTTGCTTCCAGATTTATAACCTGACTGATGTACAGTTGGACTTCGAGGTGCTCCCCTATGTGGAGACCGCTTTGAAGGTGAACGCTTTCGATTGTTTGTCCTAACTGACTGAGGTGGTGACGGAGACCTACTACGTGGCCTACTCCCTTGATTTTTCCTATTCCTCACTCCAGTCCTAAATGATGGCGATGGCGAGTGATGCCCATAAGGAGAGGGAGACCGCCTCCTGCCACTGTATGATGTGAAAGGCCTATTACGACCATAGGGTGAGAAGCGCCCTACTGGTGATCGGTAAGCAGGAGATCTCTCCTGAGACCTATAAGTTCTTATGGGTGACCGTCCTCTTGATTTAGCAGGAGGGGAAGGAGATCTTGACCTGTGGTTATAGGGAGACCTTGACCAGGCTTTCATCATGGGAGAATTGCTTTTGAAAGGAGACCTTCCTCTGTAGGGTGACCTCCTTGGACTCATACTAGGTGACTTTGGTCTGTAGGCAATTGGAACACGTGGAGATTCAGAGCCTCGCTTCTTCGATACAGAACGCGAGTATTGCTGGTATGTATCCTTGCTCGGTGGCGGCTTCGGGGACGGCGTCAAATCTTTCCACTTCGATCTCGAAACTGGCGATATAGTTCCCTCTGGAGGATGTGGAAGGTACATGGGCGACTTGTCTCGTTTCCTACTCTTTTTGCTTGCTCCTTGCATTGAATTATCCTTTTTTGACTTCTTTCTCTTTACATTAGTCTTTGATTTTTTCGACGCTACGGGCGAGGGGCTCCGTGAGATCGAGCTGTACTTTTGAACAGGCAACAGTTCGGTTTCTTCCGAGGCTGAGGAAATGTCTTCATATTGTCCCTTTAGCTTTTCAGCCGAAGCCTCAGGTTTGGGACGTTTCTTATGTTTCTTTGGTTTATGGGATGACTTTTTGCTTTTGCTATGATTTCGAGCAGAAGGGCTCGATTCCCTTTCATTTCGGGAACTGGGCATCTTGATGGTAAATATCGGCTGAAATGTCACTACATTTTTCACTTCATTGAGAACTACACCCGTGAAAGAAAAGATCAATAAATTGGGACAAAGATTTTTTATCAGGAGCGCATTTTCATGGAGCAGGAAACAAGATGAAAGTGGATTTCCCAAATGGGGTTTTGATCTGGCACCGGCGCCATTTTGGATTGTGGAGGCATTTGGCGCAAATAGTTTTGCGCATGTGCTCCGGCATAAATTAGGCTAATTAGGCGGTACTTATGCCACAAAATGGCGGAAGGACATGAAGAAATACATGTTCGTGAAGCGAATGAGGTGGATATGGACTATAGAAAGATGAAGCAAACTCACGAAGTGGTAAAATAGATGTCATTCGTTAGATAGTGCATTCAGTTCTGCTTATAAAATATGTATTGTTATGTATTGTTCAGATATCTCTACTATGCTTGGTCTTTGTAAACGTGTAGCTTGAAAACCAGATTCTCCTTTCTTATCTTTATCCATTTCTTCGTATGTCAGTTTGGAGAATTTATACTCCATCAGAAAATTTTAGTTGTCTATATTTTTAGCTCACCTTTGTGCTTTTCACAAATATATTATATGTAGACTTGAGACACTTAACAAATTGACGTCAGTTTTTCATGCGTTTGTCCTGTTATTGATCAGAAATTTCGTCATCACATTGTCAAAGTAGCTGTGGATCCACGAGGCCATAGCCGAGTGGATCCGCAGACTACTTTGGCAATATGATGACGAAATTCATTGCCAATAACAGGGCAGACTCATTAAAAACTGACATCAATTTGTTTTTTACGATGCTTGCTGACGCATCGCACGAATTTCAAATTCATGTATCTGTCCGCATATTGACGATGAATTAGCCAATGAGCACACAAGAATTTCTGCAGTTATCGTAAAATATAAATTTGTGGAGGCTTCTCTGACCAAATTATATATGTTTGGAAAAAAAGTATTATTTGCCAAAATATAGGAGACCTATTGTTATTTAATATGGCAATGAGAAAACCATTGGCTGCTAAAACAAACAGGGGACTAAAGCCAACACTGAATTTTTTCTCTTGAGGCCCTCGTTGTTCCCGAGGCAGCAAGTGTTACATTCTACAAATGGAAGAAATTCTAACTTCTAATTTCTTTCTAGGTCCATGCAACATGCTCACACTGTTATTGTGAACTTAAAAGGCTTTCCTATGATTTAAATAAACTCCACACCCACCATTGTACACAGTTTTCAATTAAACAAATTGATGTCAGTTTTTCATGCGTCTGTCCTGTTATTGATCATGAATTTCATCATAACATTGTCAAAGTAGCTGTGGATCCATGAGGTGATAGCTGAGTAGATCCACAGACTACTTTGACAATGTTATGACCAAATTCATTGTCAAGAACAGGATTGACACATTTGTTTTTTATGATAATAAATTGTCAAATTGTCTGCTCTTGCTCTTGATGAATCGCATAGATTATAAATTCATGCGTCTGACCGCTTATTGTCAATAAAATTTAGCCAATGAGCGCACAATTATTGAATGAGGCTGAGTAGGATATGAAGAATTCTGCAGAACAAGGAGGGTGTTATCCACAGGGGCTGAAGGCCGAGGTGGATAGTACCCTCCAAGATCTGCAGAATTCTTCATATCCTACGAAAGCCAAATTCAATAGTTGCTTTATTATTCATTCAAAATATTTCCCCGTTCTCAAAGGAGTTTCACCATTTCGCTCTTTGTTTTTTTCGCTCACTAGAAATAACATAATATCATCCTGAGGTTTTCTCGGTCAACGGTTCAATAATCTGCAGCGGGCTGCACTTTTGACATCATTTTGACGTGATCAGTTCAATAATCTGAAGCGGGCTGTACTTTTGACGTCATTGATTCAATATGGCGAAGATTCTTTCCAAATTTGGTGAGCAGCAGCCAGTTATGGTAAATTATGCGTGTGGTTTTAATCAGTTTTGAATGAATAATATCTCTGTAGATGTACTTATGTAGTCAAGTTGTGCAGTAGTTTTATTTTAAACAAGATACATGACAACATATTTTTGATGACAAACATGTTCCTTTCTTTGAGGCTGGATATCGTGAAGGCCTGGAGTCAGGAAAAGAAGCCAGTTTACAACAAGGTTTCAACCAGGGATTTATTTATGGCGCCAACATGTCAAGGGAATGGGGAAAATTAAGAGGTGTTTTGAGGTAAGTAATTTAACCATAAATCAAGGAATGAGAACAGGATTGTCCTCACCCACTATGATGTACCATCAAATTAAATATTTTTACTCTAACTTGTTTATGTTCTCACTCGCACAGTGCCCTGATGTCATTTGCAAGGTCCAAATCTGGCCATGATATAAATCCACATATAACTGCTGAAATCATAGAACTGTTTGTATTGATTGACCAAATGGAGAAGCATTCTCTTGATAAACAAGCCATGCAAGATGCTTTGGAAAACAGAATGAATCAAGCTCAGCATTCATTGGAACTAAGAACTGAATCATTCAAACATCGCAAGGCGGCTATCAGCACCAACACTGAAGAAGAACATGAATTATCTTCAGCATTTGAAAGGCTTCACACACAAGATACACAGAAATCTGTTGGAGATTTAGGAGTAACATACAAGACAATTCAGGACAGAGTAGAAACAAGAAGTGACTTAACGGACACCACTCTCGACCCTGTTGTATCCATTTACTCAAGTGGTTCATTGGAAGCATCTGAGACAGTACTGAGTGAGGTAGAAACCTTGTGGTCATGGATCGTTTCCTTAGCTGAAAAAATTGGTGTTGATAGACAAAAAATACTTCCTGTGAAAACTATTTAATAAACAATTATTAAGCTTACACTTTTAATTTATGTAAAAATTAAATTTATCCTGGAAAATAAAAACAACAAATTATTAAAATTTTATTATTTCCTCAGAGCAAGTCTGCAGAAGGTAGTCGTCTGGAAAGGCAACCAAAGCAAAAATAATTGTTAAAACCTCGGATTTCAACATACAGCTTGAACACTAGCTTACGACTAAAATACAACTTGAATAGAACTCACACTATTCACACAGTTCGCTCGATCGCACGATTCAATGAGTAATTATCCTAAATACAAAATTCTCACGAAATGTTTTACAAAATTATTAGTCTTCCAAAATGTAAACAATGTCTTCCAAACACAACAGTCAAGTGTTTATTCTTAAACAATGTCTTCCGAACAGAATGTTTGCTGAGTTTGTTAGTTAATTTACTCAGATGAGGCTTTGCCTGATTATCTGCAGCTGGGGTGGGGAGTGGGGGGGGGGGGGGGGAAGGGGCGAAGGGAAGTGTACAGTATCTTAACCATGCATAATAAAATAACATTTCCATGGTGTAGTGTTTTTTAAAGGGTACTTTATGGGGATTTGTTGGTTTCTATTCCTTCAGGCTTTGGTACTCAACTAATTATTCTCAAAATGATCTTCTATTTAAACAACCTGTAAGATTTCATTTGAAAACAAGTCTGTGGTGTAGGTGCATAAAATATTTCCTAGAATCACCAATGGTAGCTTTTGTGTAAAGTTAAATACCATCTGATAGAAACAGTCAGTTACTACTGATCTTCTACTTTTATGTTACACTTGCTTATAGATATAGATGTATCTTTCTGGACACCTGATGACAAAAATCCTGTCTTTTCAATGAAAGGCCTGCTTGGTCCATTCTGATGTTGCTAAGTGCATGTGAGAGCAGGATTGAACTTTCCTTGTCCCTGCTTGTTTAAAATGGCTTCTAGGCAACTAGATCTCAAATGCAGGAAATTTTGATGACTTAGGCTGCAATAAATCAGCTAAGAAGTAAACTGTACCGGCCATTCCTGAAAAAAGACAGAGAAGAAAACAGATTGAAATAAACATAATTTTACAGAGTTCCAAGTATTGTATGCCTGTAATACATCCAAAGGCTGGTTTACACTAGCGGCGGAGTCAGAATCGGAAGTGCAAGGAGCATTACAATTCAGTGTAAATAAAAAAACCAGAAGGATCAGAAGAGTTTCTTTTTCTTCCGATTCCGCTTCTGCTTCCGTCTCTTCTGATCCAGTGAGAACAAGCTGAACGGAATCAGAAGTGGAAGCGAAATTATCAGCCAATCAAAAAACTCATTACCAGTCCCTTTCAAACTTAGAGCAAGAAAAAATTGGCAGCTCTAGAGGAAAAGCTGGCAGAGGCTGTGAGACAGTTCCCCATTCTTTATGACAAGTCCTGCAGGGACTTCAAAGACAACAGCAAAAAAGGCTAGAATGGGAGGATGTTGCTAAACAAGTAGGACTTCAGACCGGTATGTATTGCAGTTTCATTTGTTTGATATTTTCGTTAGTCAGGATAACGCTGTTGGCTGATGTTTTCTTCAACGTATGAGAATAAAAAGCAATAACAAAAGCAGTAATCTCTTGTCATCTCCCGTTTACAAATAAAAGCGAGGCTTATGA
>OZ026601.1:2981900-3009400 GCA_964020085.1 Micromussa lordhowensis
GCGGGCGAGATGAAGCAAATCCTGCACTGCGATTGGCTACCCGACCAGGCAAGATGGAGCTATCTTGCCCACTCCGGATTAACCGCTGTGTCCCACAAGAAAATAACTGGGTTCTTTTTCTATTATAATAAATAGTTAATTATTGATCAAGCCTGTTCTGCCAAGATGGCTGGATATTGGCCTCATTCTTTTTTTGCATGTTTATCTACCTTGACTCTATCTCAGTCCATAAACAAGCAAAGAAAGAACTTGGCCAATATCCAGCCATCTTGACCTCCTGCTTGGCCAATAACCCATATATAATTTTTGAGATCAAGCTGCTGTCAGTGTGATGTATATGTAACGAAACAAACTAACCTTCATGGCTCGATGAAGCCACTTTGCGTCACTTGTCTGCTTGTACAAACAGAGGAATGTGTATGCATTCCCTGCAACACCATGACATTTACCATAACCTTTCTTTAAGATACCATGGCTCCAAACTGCTTCTCCACACTTGAAAGCTGCACTCAAGTACTTGTCTTTGCCAAAAACCTAATAACCATTTATAATTAGCAAAAACACAGTAACAATAATCTGAGTTGAATCACAAGCAGGAGAGTTTATAACAATGCGCTCAGAAACAATCCAAACTTGCACAAAACTCTGGCGATGAGGTATCGGGTGATGTCTGCATTGGGCTTTAGTGTCCCATAGGTGCCAAATGAGTGCTAAATATAAGACACACTAAAGAAATATTGTACAAATCATCTAACCAGCATCTTTTTAATTCATTGTTATTAACAAATAAAGCTTTCTCCACCTGGTATGCTTTGACCATGAGATGAACAGCTCCAGGAGCTCCATGGCACCAGTGATGGAGCTTGTCTGTTTCATTCTCAAGTGACGAGGGAAAGTTGCCTGATGGAAACTGCTTTGACACAAGAAACTCAACACAGTTCTCTATGTTCCTCAAGTTAGATTGCACTGATTGGGTTGACAATGACTAGGAATACAAAGAAACAAACATCTGTCATAAAATAATGTAGAAATATGATCTGATAATCCTGACATTTTGCTTTTGCAGAAAAATATCGATACCCCTACCACAGAGGGTTGTTTTGGATCATGCGTAATAAAGGCATTAGGGTTTGACTGTTGATCAATACTCTTAATCGACCTGTGATTGACATATTGATTGACACTAGATCGACATCCCAATCAATACTCTATCAACACTTGTTCGACACTCGATTGACCAAGTGTCAACCGACTCATGTGCATTGATCAAAAATTAGTCAACTCTCGATACACTGTTGTCCAACATGTCAATCAAGTGTCACCCGATGTGTTGATCAAGCATCGATTGAGTGTCAACCAAGGTGTTGATGAGTGTCAATCGAGTATCGAACAAATGTTAATCAAGGGTCAACCAAGGGCATCAATTGAGGGTATGGATCAACACTCGCCCATGGATGCCTTTAGTACACGTGATCCATTGTTTTTAATTTCAACCTTCCTCTTTCCCCTTGTCACTGATATCAAACCTGTTATCCATTTGACTTGGAACCTGTTCTGTAGGCACTACACATGTCAAGTGTTTAATATGTTATCATCTAGACCTGAAGTCTGGAAACATTAACTGTAAATAATGTAGGTTGTAGCTACATACTTGCATCATTCAAGCAATGAATCTGTCTGAGCTAACCTGAAGTACCATGAACATAATGCCAACAATACCATGTGCTGCACCAATGTAATGCTTGTCATGCCATGTATACATCAGTGGTGATCTGCTTCTCTCGTGCTTAGACAGCCTCTCACCAGAATCTAATATAGCTTGGCAGACCTTTTATGGGAATGATAACATCATTAATAAGAGTTAACAATAACAAAATCATTATCATAAATTTAAACTTGAAAGCCAAAAGCATCAAGAGGAAAGAATATAATACTTTGTGCCCCAATCATTTGAAACCTCTAACTTAGATTGTCACACATACCGGTAGTCAATTAATGCAAGAGAACTTGGTAGTATGGAAAAACAGTTTTTCCCACTTGATGGTGTCCTTAATTCTCACTCCTCATAATCTAGTGACTACTGAAAATAAATTAAAGTTTTTATGGAAACTAAATATATTGAGTAAATGTACTTGTCCCTTGCGGTTATGATCACTAATAAGCACTTATTCTAATCAGTTATTAACAATATGTACCTGGTTAATGATATCATGGTTGATCTTCTCAGTTCCCAAGTGCTGTCGTACAAACAATAAGGAAAATAAGTAACCAGCTCGGCCATAGAGCACTTCATCAGGCAGTGAAGGATCTCCTCTACACACATGATCGGACAGACTTAACAGTTTAGAGAGACATTTTCCACTCTTATCATCTTGGCCCAGTTTGGAATAGAGAACAGCAAGCATGGAGAGAACACCTGAAATGCAAATAAAATAAACACATCTCACTTTTTGACTGTTGAGTTCTTGGAGAAAATATAATGCAGACTCTAGCTTTCAAAAGTACCTGCGTTATCCCCATCAAGGTGTATAAAAGGGAAAAATTCAGGTGTCAGAGCAAACCTCTGAGAGAATGTTATACATCTTATCCAGGGAGAGTACTAACATTTAGTTTGTAAATTATTATGTTGCTTCATGTTAGAAGACCAGAGTTAAAATATAAGGCTGATATGACCTGATATGGTGAGTCAGTACTGTCAGAACGAAGGATATAATCTGTTACATCAAGCTAAGTGCATTTAAAAACTAGAGCTTGTCTTAGTCAGTTAATTTCTGTAGCATGAAGCGACTGAGAATACAGTATTATTTAATATGTGGCTTCTACACTCCACTCCAGTGCGATGTTAGTCTGTCACAAGATTATCCTCTGGCATTAAATTTGCTCCTGTACCCATTTATTATAGACCTGGGCCGAGTTGTTTGAAAGCCGGTTAATGCTAACCCAGGATTAAAAGTTAACCAAAGTATTAATTTTTCTTGTATAAAAATGTTTTTCAGTTCTTATGTTTTGTGTAGTTGGAGATCACACAAGCTCACAACTGAAGGCCAAACAATATAAACAGAAAAACGCACCGAAAAGTTACAAAACTGAAATCAAAATTCTCACTAATCCTGGGTTACCTTGATCGGGCTTTGAAAAAACCTGGCCCTGGGTGGAAAAAGCACTGTTACAGCTTCTTGCCCAAGAACACAACAACACTGGCCAGCACTCAAACCTGGAATACTTGATCTGGAATCCAGTGCACTAACCATTTGGCAACCTTGCCTCCTACACATACATTCCCAGAAATAGATTTAGTTTACTTGATTGTTCTTAGCAAATGACAGTCAAAATAAACACTCATTTAGCTTGTTTGGAAAAAGTCTCACCTGGATCTCCACATATAAAGGTCATTCTTTTCCCTCTGAGAACATGTTGACAGGGCTCAAGAATTTTCAAAGCATTGTTTAAGTACAGCTGCTTTTGGTTTTCATCATCCTTGAATAGCGTTTCAGATAAATGCATGTACAAAAGCGCCATGCCTAACAGGATTAAAACAACATAATGTAAATAATAAACAAATAATACATAGTTGAACTGCAAGGAAGGAAGACTACAACACTATGACCCAGGTCAGGCTTTGAACCCAGACAGCTCTGAATCTAGGCTTCTTTGAACTAATCATTTGGCTCTGTATATATCAGTACACTCTGCGTACTTGGTGGTGGTTTACAGCAAAAGATGCAAATGTAATAAAACGCTTGATATTGTACATATTAGAAGCAGTTTCTCTTTGTGCATGTCTCATGTTTTGTCTTAAATAATAAATATTTGTTAAATTGTAAAAAAAGATGACATTATGTTTGAAGGGGGTACGTTTCTAAAGAAACTGTGGTGCTGCATCGATGGGAGCATTACGAGAGCCCTGGATTCGATCGCTGATGCTTGAAACGTCAGCTTTCGAATCTCTTTACGGTGGCCAATTCACATTATCAACTGATTTGATAAAACCAGTTGAAATTGTCTAACATTATGTTCGGACTGAAATGTAACCATACCTCCACTTCCCGTGTACACAGAATAATCATGCTCATCTCTACTGTGCTCAAAACCTTCCTCACATTGTTTTAACAGTTTGAAAGCTTCATTTCTTATCCTAGAGTAATATGGTTCCGCAATCTGCTGTAAAAAATACAAACAAAAAAAAAAACACAGTCAAACCACAAAATCATTCAGCGACACAAGCTATTTTTGCTGTGAGCTTCACTAATTGAAACTTTAAGTTGTTACAGTTCAACCCCTATTAAACGGCCAGCCTCAGAGAGATGGATAGTGACCGCTTTTAAAGGGGGCTGAACGCTCAGTTGAGGTAAAAGCAATAGAAAAGCCATCATTGAGACTTCGCCGCCAAACCTAATTCGACTGTCATTAAAATGAATATATAAACGATCCATCCTCTTACCTTACCATCAGGGCTTTGTAAGCTCGTCCTTCCATCGTAATCTTGAAATCTGTTCTCAAAATATCTTCTTTCCGAGCTTGACATCGCGTCGAACTGTTTTTCATAAAAACAACCAGGCGCAAGAAATGCAAGGGACGGTGGAGACTGGTGTCTATTAACATTGCCGCTGACTGTAAATATCGCGGGCTTCTTTAAAGAAAAGTAAATATTTGGAACGTTGTCAAAAGATCAGCTAGAGGGTTTGAATTTGAGAGGGTGTACTTCCATCAACAACTTTCTTTTGTGAAGGAAATGAACAGGATGGTGAAGGTATGCAATGACGGAGAAGCTATGATTTATATAACAATATTAATTGCGAACGCTACTCCCTGAATTGCGGTTGTTTCAGCTGGCTCCACAGATATGATAGCGAGTTTGCATGTCATACATGCAATTTACTGATTACCATTAACCATAGATATACCGGGTAATTTTACGGCGGAATTTGCGCAACAATATCGATTATTTAACTGATACGAAGGCACTATTTCTTAGTAGTTTTGCTGCTTCGTGTTCACTGACTCGGGTAAATTAAAAATTGTGTAAGCTTCATTCGTAAACTTTAATTTATCAGAAAAACAGCTGTTCATCCTCATCGATCGAGTCATCGATCGGTGACCACTCTGCCAGCCTCTGCCGTCTTCTCAGCTTCTCACTGCATTCGTTGTGTATTCTGCAAGTTTATTTATAAAGTAACCATTCCGTTGACAGTTTATTTTTACTCGGTCTTTAGCAGTTTCATTAATAATGAGTCCAAATTAAGAAACCTACTCAGAATGTTTGCGGGAGTTTTGTTTGCCACTAGTCAACATTGATGGAGAAATATATTCTAGAGTGTCAGTTGATGCAAAATTCGAAACAGATCGCTTGGGATTTTCTTTTGGCAGAAATGGTACATATTAAGCTTAATTTAAGTGGAGCTCGCATTTAATCTTTTGAGGATCTCGTTCAGGATTATTAAGATCTTAGCAAACTTGCCAAGATCTTGAAGAACCAATGTCCTCCGGCGCAGCATGGATCAGGTGTTGACAGAGAGTTAAGACAATGATGCTACAACAACAAATACAGCAGTTTACTCTGCAAACAGAGAAAAAGAAATTCACTTCTGTTGTTTTCTTTCTTGCACATATTTTCTCAGATCATGTGATTATACCAGTGAATAATGAAACAGAATTTACAGCAAACAGATTTCTTCAAGAATCGCTCACCATTATAATGCTTATTCATCAACTGAAAATACCCTGGAACATTTGACAATGGCCTCAGCTCAAGGGAACTCAAGCAGTAGTGATCCAACAGATATCAACCATGTCTTGGAAAGCCTAGGAAGCTTGATTGGAGAGTTAGATTCCTGTGTCACAGAAGTTCAAGATGAGCAGGTTATTGCTAATTCTTGCCTAGAGCTGTGAGGTGCCTTATAAGAGTTATCATTCAGACCTCAATGACACTCTTTGCCTTTTTTAGGAAATGTCAAAAATCCAAATTATCCATGTCAGCTTAAGTCTCTATGTGAGCCTAGTACATCAATCGGGTGCTTATCCCAGTTCAGTTTCTGAAGGATGAAGTGACTAGGAGAATTTCTACTCCTCCCTAGATGGGATGCTAGTCCATTGCAGCATCACCCCCAAAATTCACCGGTACCCATTTATACACCAGGTTGGAGAGAAGTGTTGTGAGAGTAAAATGTCTTGCCCAAGAACACAACACATGTGACTTCAATTTTACAAATCGTAGCAAAAAAGCATTTTATACCTTTTCCTTTAAAAAAATCAAACTAAAACTTCAGACGGTATTGGGAATAAAATCTACAATTAATTTACTTTGTACTATTGAAGATGCCAAGTGGCTATAACTGTATACTATATATTACTAATACTGTGCAAAAGAGTAATAAAAATAATTTCAGACAACTTGCACCTAAGTATACTTCTTTGTCTTATTTTAACGTCATTTGTTTTTATTGCAGGCCAATGCCAGTGGAGTGGAAAGTAAGTAACAGTGCTACATATATGTTATTGATGCTTGGGTCAGAACTTCATGCTAGCCCACATATCCATATATGGATAGGAAATAACCATATATGGATATATATGGATAAGACAATATGGGAGTGTGCTCTATATGTGGGCTAGCATGAAGTTCTTGCCGATGCTTGCATATAATAGAAAATTAACCTGGACTCATGATTTTTGTTTAAATATTGTTACAGATGAAATAAATCTTGAAACTCTACTAGCTGACACAGATGAGTTTGAAGATGATGAGCATCAGTATCTCATTCCTCGTCAAAGGTCACCTGTTCAGAATTCGTCACCTGGTTACTTTAGTCTCAAGCCTTGTGATTCTCTTAGTGAGGGTGCAGTGGGTGGTGCTAGTGCTAAAACAATCAGTTCATCTCACCCTCTCCCCTCACAATCACGAAATGTGAACATTGCCTCTGAGCAACAAGACTATGCCGTTCTACCGAACAGGAGTGACCATAAAGGAGCTTTCAAGGAGGTTGCCCTTAGTGTAGACCTTCATGGAAGTTTCAAAAAGGTTGGTGAAGCATCTGCTGCAGTGCAGAAAAATGCTTCACATACTCCAGCTGTCCACACCAAAGCAGAACCTAATCATTATGTCGCACCCAGTGAACTTGGTTTTCAGAAACGTACTCAAGGATATGCGAAACCTACTGGGACAAATGGCTTGCCAAACAGTGTTGAGCAGCTGAAACAAGAAAAACGTGCTACACAGGTATAAACTGACCTCACTTGATGGGTGAATTATTTTAACATTAATTCAAAACATTCTGTCTGCCTTTAATATTAAGTAAATTCAGGGACACACCGGTTACATTGACAGTCATACAGAAACCATAATTAAACGTGGAATATTGTTAATATTGATGTGATACTGATTTGCTATTAGATTGTCCAAACTAACAGTAAAAGAAAAAGTAAGCAGTCAGTAAGGAGAATAATTATTTAATTTTATTAGTTATTATTGGTTTGATCATGTGACTTTCTGAGTACTTTCCTTGTTTTGGTTTATTCATCACACACCGTAAACTTCCGAAAGAAACGACCCTCATTACTTTCGGAATTAGTAGCCATTGGAGCTCACTACTTTCGGGATGGGGGGGGTGCTACTTTGGGGGGGTCGTTACTTACAGGGAGCAGAAAATGTTGATATATGAAGTTGATATTGTTCCTATGATATGAATTTGATGCAACTGAGCGCTTTTTTTCAAAATTAAAGACAAAAATTTGTGAAAACAGCCCTTAAAATATTACATGAAATTCTTCAGTCCAGCTTAAATTTAGGGGGGGTCTCTTTAGCTCTAGGTCTTGTTGTTGGTCGGTAGGAAAGTAGTATGTTTCTACTTCATGATGCACAGCACTGTTAGTGTGATGTATTAATATCTTGGTGGGCTGGTTGAGTTTTCAATGTTAATTTAAAGAAATGTTTGTTTTTAAGTACGGTACTATCAAAAGTGGCACAGAGTTTTTGATTTTAATTTGATGAAAATTTCCCTTAGGTATATTCCTGTTGCTTAATTAATGAAAATTTTCCAGTTTCTGTTTTTAAATTGTGCAACATGAATGGATGAAGAACAAGTGGCATTTCACAATGCTTTGTGGCATTACCGATGCCTTCCCTTGTAGATTGTGGTGGGATTGCTACTTTCGGGGGTCGCTACTTTCGGCATTTACCAGCTGACACAATTTTTAGATGTTACTTTCAGGGAGTCTCTACTTTCGGGGGGGGGGGAGGAGGGGGGGTTTACTTCTGGAAGTTTACAGCAGCTAACTACATAATGTATGTTTTTTCTCTGATGACAGGAAGTAACGGTGACAGTTTTCAATGAGGACAACAATCCCATTGGATTAACAGTTTCATCCAGTATGAAGGCCAGGGAAGCTTGCCTCAAGTTAGCACTGTTAGACAAGGTTGAAGCCAATGCCCACCGGGTGTTAACAGAATATCTGACAGACTTAGGGCTTGGTAGGTATCAGAGGGGGTTGCTCTGGAGAAATTCTGGAAAACCCTTCCTAAAATTAAAGTAGTACTCGTAGCATGTATATTTGGGAGTGGCTGATTGAAGTTTATTTTTCATATTTACAATAATTATTATCAATGTTAGTAGACTCTTTTATTGAATGAAACACTAGGCAGTCATCCATCCCTTCTTGCAGGGAATTCATTATGGGTCAGGCACCGGGCAAATTGACCGGCTGTGCCGTGGGGATGATTTTACCCGCCTGGTTTGACCATTTAGAGGCTAGTTCTTCAGATAAATAAGTTCAGTTCAAAATGTTTCTCCTGCCTGAGAAAACCAGTTTCTCTTCTGCTGAAAATGTTAAATGGAACCTCTGTTATTTTCTTGATATTCCTTCTTGACAACCAATTTCCATTAGGTTGTGACTGACTTTTAGGTGTACTGTAATGTGTACATGCACATGTGAAAAGTATGACAAGGCTCCCTGTTAGTGCTATGAAGAGTTATCATCCCCACCTCCCTGGGCAATTTAATTCCCAAGTGAAATAAATGAAGAAGTGTTCTCAAGTGAATCACTCGGAAAATAAATTTTCCGAGTTCCTCAAATTAATGGGGTTCAACTCCCGTTGGGGATCTCGGAAAATTTATTTTCTGAGTAATTCACTTAAGAATGCTTCTTCATTTATTTCACTTTATCCAAGTCACCATTTCACTAATTAATTCCCAAGATCACTCAAAAATCAACTGTCTTGAAACTTGTGCACTGCACTGTCAATTGAAAGGAATTATATTTTGCAAATTTACCCATTCATATGGCACCTCCCAATGCTGGTTTTAGAACTTTATACAAATGTACTATGTAGATTGGTCATGTGCTAGGGACAGCTGACCAGTGTTTTGCTATTTCAGCCTTAGAAAGTACTTGCCTTTGATTGTTTTACTTTGTACTATTTAAGAATGGATCTCTGTTTTAATTTGTTTCTGTTGATTGTTATTTTTTAAGAACGTAATCTAGAGGATCATGAAAATCTCATGGCCATATTGAAGACATGGGCACCTGGCTCCAACAACAAGTTGTTGTTTAGAAAGGACTCTAAAAAATACCACTTCTTCTCACATACATCTGTAAGTAACTTCCACTACTTGTTGACATCAGATTCCATGTAATACTGGTATGCATGCATTATCAATAAAAAATCTTAAATGGTCCTTTAATAGACATTCCAGAATATCATATATTAACTGACGAGTTCTAGAGACTCCATTTTAACCTCTAGCATGTGTTCAGCGATTAAATTATCCTTAAGGGCTAATCCCTAAGTATCACTTGTTGTGCATGAAAGAGTAGTGAGTGGGGAAAATGAATATTTAATAGCGAGAAAACTTCCTTAGGGTTACCATTTCAGTCTCTTGTGAGAAATCTGTCACATATAGTCACTTGCCTGGTTCTTGAAGGCAGATGCCATAAGCCTAATCAAAATTTAAGTTTTGGATCAAATTAGAATGATTTTGAAAAAAACACAAGTTTGAAATTAATAATGAGCCTCGTTTGTTGGCATTCTGTCCCTAAATGTTTAATATGTAGCAAATTTTAAACAATTATTGGATGAGGTTTTTGTGATATCCAGAATAATCAAGGTCTCGGTAAGGGTTATCAGCCTCAGCCTTCGGCTTCGGCAGATAACTCTTACCTCGACCTTGATTATTCTGGATATCACAAAAACCGAATCTAATAATTGTTTTATTATACATTGAACGAACGCAAAAACTTGCATGTTTCTGCTTCCTCACTGACGGCAAGCAACACGAATCGCGCGAAGTTGACATGATTACCCTTGGAAATCATGCATTGCGCGCGCAACCTACAGATTATTCACTAATCTGTAGGTACAGATTAGTGAATAATCTGTAGGTTGCGCTGTTTCCCAGAATTAACAGTAGGCTTTTAGCCAATGAGAAGACAGATGGTAACTACAATGTATAATAAATCAGTTAAAATGAATTTTCTCTTTAATTATCTGCAGAACTATTTTCCTGCTCATTTGTTGGACTCTGAACATTCTGACAAGGCCGTCACAGAGAAAGCTCAAAAGGCCAAGACAATCTTACAACAGGTACCAAATTGAACTTGATTTATGGTAAAGAATGAAAGTGGTAAGATAGATTATTATAATAATATAAATGGAGCAATAATTATTGAACTAATGAATTACATCTTGGTTGGATTGTCAGCACTTAGCACTATCATAATGGTCCAGTCATAATATTTTTATAGATCATTCAAATTGAAGTCCAAAAAACAGGCTAGTAAAAGACAGTAGATCTCCCTACCCTTTCATATAGCTTAACTGATGAAATCCCTACCCTTTTGTATACCTGAAGCCTGAAAAAGGTTGTACATGTACTAAGCCTTTTGGGCAGAGCTTTACCTTTTAGACCATGATTACAGGCCAGTACTCCATCCCCCCTCCCCTCCCAGGGTGAAAACATGTTTAGTTTGGTTGTGCAATTCTAAATCAGGCTGGTAATCTGTAGCAGCAATTAATGAAAGGTGGTATAATAAAGATGATTAAATGTGGGTAACTTTAGAGTAGAAGGGCTAAAAGTGAGTCCATTTGAACAGCATGTCTTTTTGAGCACCAAATATACAGTGTGCTCTCATTCATCTCTATTTCTGTTTCCCTGCAGAAATTATTTAGCACCTGTACCAGAGTTCCTGAGATAGAAGGGACCTTACATTGTAAGGATTTTGGAAAGAAGTCATGGAGTAAGAAATTCATTTTCTTGAGAGGGTCAGGTCTTTATTCCTCAAGTAAAGGAAAGTCAAAGGTACAAAGGTGTCACAGTATTGATCTAGCTTCTAACTAGCCCTCTAAAATTCTCCCATTTTTTCTGCTATTAACCAATTAATATTGATATATTGTTAAAAACTGGATCATTGGATATTGCAATTTGAGAGTTTTCATTGGCTTAGCCATCATGGGTCATGAGTCATTATATACCATGCTCTACAAATACATTTATGGTAAGCATACGCATGATTTTTTGGGGCTTTTTTTTATTACGTAGTTTTCTATATTTTTGGGGCAATTTTAATAAAACAGTTACTTCTACTTCCAACTTCTAACTTTATTTAAAGAATACTTTACAATACAGAACAAAAAGGACTGGTCCGCAAATAGCATTAGCTAATCTAGGCGGAACAGTCACACTAGAAGATTATAATGAAAATAAATAAATAAATATACAAAATTTACAAATGCATGCATGCTTGTTGGCTAAGCACCTTGTTGGCTATCTACTATCTCATATCTAATGTGCTCTCATGGAATAATTGTTAATTAAACCCTCAAAACTGAGGGCAATTACTATTATAACATAGCACTCACACTAGTCCTACCTAATTCCTATTGAGCCATCGTGGTAAAAATCTAATATATTTATGCACGGCCATGCTTAAAGAACCTGACGTGTGCAGTGTCAATTTAGCTGCAAAATCTCCGTCGAGTTTAGCTGCATATTACTTTTGTTAAAGTTTTGGCAATGTGAACATTATTCTGAACAGTCCAAACCCTACTTTGAGTCTGACTTTTGCCAAACTAAGGTGTTTCCTAAAACTTGAGTATTTTGACCATGTTTGTCTACATTTTCATTGAGTATTTTTGACTGACTTTGTTTGCCTAAAAGCGAATTTTTTATTGACAATTTTAGAACCAGATGAAGTGTTCTCATTCAACCATCGCTCAACTTATTGTGGTGTGTTTTTAACCAGCCAACAGGATCCTTTGTTTTCCTTCATTGTTTTTTAAGAACTTTGTGGTCAATCACAAATTTTATAAAACATGTTTTAGCACTCAAGTAGTTGTTGCTATGATATAAAAGAATTGGTTCATACTTTTAACTGTGCATATATCGAGTTATGGATGCACTTGGGAAGTTTGGAGAGCACTCAAGAAACTAAAGTTGATCTCGGCTGCACATTGACCAACTCTTATGCTTCTCTCGTGCTCTCCAAACTTTCCGTGTGGATCTATAACTCAATATACACACGCTAAGCATGAAGCAATTCTTTAGTTCCCCTCATGTATAGGTCACGAAATGTGTAAGGTCTAGTTTGTACTATATTTTCATTTCCTTTTTTGTATTTGATGACTTGATTTTGTGTTACTCCAATTATTGTGCACCAAGGCGTTTTTGTCTACAAAGTATCATCAAAAGCTAAGCCTTTTCAAACATAATATTGTCTGTAATTTCTTTTTTTTAGGCTTCTAAAGATTTGGAATGTTATGTACAGTTTGATGGAGCAAACCTCTACAGCATTCATAATCCTAAAAAGTCTCACAAGGCACCAACAGAATTCTGCTTCTGTATTGTGGTTAGGTTTAAGAGATTTTATGTTTTAATTAGCTGCCCTTTACATGCAATGAAGCTCTTTGTGATTTTCAGCAGTGGTCAATTCATTGTCACTGTCTTAATCGTGCCTATCATTGATTCTAACTTTCTTTTATTGAACTGGGTCGAATTCAGCTTTTTTTCTCAGTCTAAAGGTGTTGCAGAAAGTGATGGTTGTGTGGGTATCTTATGTTGCAATAAACAATCTGGAAGAATTTTATTTCTGTTTCCAGTATGTAGAGTTATTACACCTGGCAAAAGATGTACTGACTAGTAAAAAAAAGATTTAGATCACTTTCTCGATTTTCTGTACATTTCTTTGTCTCTAAATTTTCATACAGGGCTTGTAAAAGTGAACTGAACTGAACATAACTCAACTGGTTACTTGAATATTAAAATGTTGCAATAATTTGTTTCCATTGTTACATCAATGAACTGTCTAATGTTTGTACTTGTCTGTCAGCCTTATAGAGCACGAGAACTCAAGGAACTAAAATGTCTCTGCGCAGATGACGAGAAGACATTGATGAGCTGGATAATGGCCGTCAGGCTTGCAAAGGTAGGTTGGTACCTCTTAGGGACAGGAGATGTGTTAAGTAAGAATTGGTACCTCTAAGGGGAGAAAAAAAAACTTCAAGCCAGGCCCACAAAACAGGATCTTGGTACCTCTTAGGGGTTCTTTTCAACATTTCCGCCGAGAAACCCCCTCTTTTTAGTCCCCCTCGGACCTTAGCATTTCAATTTATTTTCTCTCTTTTTTTTTGTTTAAATTCCTGTAAAGTGGTTGACAAAACGTCAACGAGTCATCACTACTAATTCAGTCAGGGCTCGAGACTAACGTTGGCCAAGTACTCAACAACTACAGCCATACACATATCAGACTATTAAAAATTCAGATTTCGCTCGAAATTTTTGACTTTCCACCAACCTCTTTGGCTGTCCGCTCCTGCTATTATTTTTCGCGCTGTTCTCCTACAAACCGAATGCCAGGAGCAGGCTGCTAATATTTTGTTAATCGCTACTTGGTGTATATCTTTATGTTAACTAGCTCTCCAATGCCAACAGTTTCAAATCCAGATCTTGTGAGCTGTAGTGAAGCATCCAGATTTAGCCAGAAGGCTAGTGAAATTTGTATCGAGCCCTGTAGGAAACCCTTGAGTACCGGAACGTAGGTAACGAAACTTCAATCAGTTTTTTTGTGTTGTTGTAATTTTTCGAAGCAAGTATTCAGCAACTCAACATCAGACGTGCAAGTTTGTTTGTTAACAAATTTAATTCAATTAAGTTGAATGAGATTAATGCTAACAAGCCGCGAATTTATATACCAAAACGTGCTTTCCTTTTTTAAAATGAACTTTCACCCCATGTGTTTAAAACATACCAGTGTTTTCTGAGCATTTTGTGAGGATTGAAATGAAACCATGGCAACGACGCTAGTATACGTTAAAAAAAACATACATAGGGCGAATTTCTTTCCTCTTTTTTTTTTCTTAAAAGGTGAGAAACCCATCATTATAGGTTAAAAAATTGAATGAAATTTATTCATAACAAGAAACATGTTTTATTCACGTATGATTCAAGGAAACCCCTCATGTGCAGTGCCTGCTTTTACTTTGCACGACTATCAGTTTACACTGCGAAATGGCGAACTTATTCCTGTATGCAAGTGAATGTACGAAAGATCACAATTCTAATTCTAATTCTTGTATGTTGTTGATGTTCTTATTCTTCTAAGATATTTTGTCAACCCCGTTATGATTTATATCCATAAAATAACGGTATTTCGAGCAACTGGTTTAAGGCGGGGGTAAACATGAATAGGTGTGAAATTTGAAGTGATATAAAAAAGGAAATTGTTAGGATTAAGATGCGTTGGAAACACTACCAGACAGTTGACCCCCGGAAAAGAGAGCCCCAGGTTGCTAGGGGACTGTTTGGTATCCGTCTACTAATTATTCACTTCAAATTTCAATTTTCCAAATCCATCAAATCTTCAACATTTCATATTTTCCTCAATTTAACCTATCCTTTGAGAAAAAGTATCTCTTTCCCAAAATGCCCAAAAATTTACACAAAACCGCCAAACAGTGGTTAATGAGATAAGCAGAGAGATTTAGTGTCGCTTGAAACGTGACCGAGATATTGGCAGAAAGGCCGTGTTAAGCGACCTCAAAACAACCTTCACCTTTACCCCCTGCCTTAAGAGGGACTGGTTGGCATGTAACCAAGGCTAAGCTGTTTGGTGAAACACAAAAAAATGATCATAATATGTTTAACAGTTTAAAAGTGACGTGTTGACATTTAATCTAGGCTAGATCACATTTAAAATGGTCATAATATGTTTTTCACAACCATTGCAAATATGGTCCTGCTTCACGACAATCCGTGCTGCTCCGTAAGGATTTCTCATCTCTTTTTTAAACTTTTTATTTCAAAACATTAGTCTGGTAGGTATGCAGCAGAATTGTCTGGACTATCCTCGGTATAGCGAGCGTGTTATGAGCGCTTTTTTTAAAGTGTAACTTGTTGATTGAGTTGTCTCGTGTTCGGAAAAAAACATGTCTGAGAGATCAGTGACTGAAAAATAACCTTCATCTATGACAGTACACGAATTAAGGCACGAAAACAAAAATTCCTCAATGGCTTCAATAACAATTCTTATCTAATAAAAATAAAAACCTCAATGACTTCAATAACAATCCTTGCCCGGAATTTTTTAATATCTATCTTGTGTAGGTGGCTTTTTGTAATTTGTTTAAGCAATAAATCACAAACCTTATTTGTTCTACCTAACCCTTCTGTCTTGAACGAAAGGAAACGATTTTTGGCGTGGCCTAGCTATTTTAATTTTTCCCGGGAAAACGCTAAGCTGTATGTATTGCCTTATTTTGGCTTCATACCCAATCTTAAATGCTTCGCACGCCATTTAGTCATTTCCTCAGAACTCAAGAGTAAAAGTTTGGACTTCTGTTTTGTTCTTTATTTAAAACGTTAAGAAAATAGCGAGAACTGCTTTCCTGAAAAACACAACAACACAACAAAGTGGTACTAGCTAGACGCCACCACGCCCCAGCTACGACTATGTCTGAACCTCGATCGTTCGCGACCTTTATGTAACAATGTTTTAGACCACAATGCTTTTCCCAGAGATTAACAAACCCTTTAAAGTGACATATTATACAATTTAGACGTAACCATACGACGAGTTAGCCTGCCGTGCCGTGCAGAATGCCGAGAGGAACACATCACACAAAGCAAAGGAAATGACCCTAGTAACATGAACATAAGCTGACATGAACTATTTTTGTTCCCTTCCATTTTAAGCTTGTGACGTCACGTACGTCTGAAGCGTGTCGACTTTCTGTGTTACACAGTGTTCTCGTAAGGCACAATGTACCAGCAGCTAATCCTATAGGGCATCTGCTTACAGTACATAGCTGTTCGTGTTTCTGTTTCGAAGCGATGTGTACAAGTACATCAGACGTCGGCAGAAGTCGAAAGGATCTTCGACGAAGGGTACATAAGTGATTTTTTTGAACATTTTGATTTTTAAACAAATCTCGATTCTGTCGCCTCTCCAGATGTTTCTTAAAATTAGCTAATCCACCGAACGCTGTACCATATATATATATCCATATGCTCTGAAGTGGCGAACATTTTGAACAACTTATGACTCTAATTTGTCACTAAGTAAAGTATTTGAAACAAATTGTTTAATTAACCGCTATGACTTTTGTGACAAACAAAAAGCCGGTAACTCTGTTAGTGCTTTAGATTCCGGGATTAAAATAGGTCTTCACAGACTTTTTGAGAGTGTCGGTCAGCCGCTGAGAAAAACAACGGTATTTGGGGTAATACACTCGAATCACAAAACCCGATGGTGTGTTTGAAATGTAAAGAGTTGTCACAGTGAAAACTCACTTCACTAGGACTGAAATTATATTTCTGGGGCAAATAGTGCGATTCCTTTCAGTTGCAGAACGAAACATCCAGGGAACGTGTTCGTGTAGTTTTTTCATTTGGTAGAGTAAATGAATTTTGGTTTGACCCAAAACAGACATTAATTAAGATCGCCACTTGCGTAAGTGAACATAATTTGAGGTTATTCGAGGAAGCTTTAGTAAAGTTCTTGAATTACCCAAAATAGTGTTCTGCCATTTTGACCACGACAAGATGTGGAACTGTTGTTTTACAAGGATTCAATCGAAAGTGGCGCGCTTTCAATTTCTACTGCTGCAGATTCATGTAAATTTAGTGGGTGGTTATTTTAAGTTGTGCCTATAATCAGTCATCCGCAGCTGTACTGAACACCCAGTACAGATAGATAGATTAGATAACGGGTAGAAGAAACGTAAGTATGGGGTATGGCGTTTGTGCTAACTGAATTAGTCCTCTAATTAATTGTATGACGAAACTTTCATTTACGTGTTAGACAGAAATGCCACGTCGAAAGAAAAGTGGAATAATTATATGGCTAGCTCCGTGAGCGGGCAGCAAGGATGAACCAAATCCTTCGCTCTGATTGGCTACCCGAGTGGGAAAGATGGCGCAAGATGATCTTTCCCGCTCGGGACTACCCGCTGTGTCCCGCAAGACTGAAAATTACCGCAACAGCCATATAACTCTGAAAGCTCGTTCGGTCAAGATGGCTGGATTGGATATTGGTCTTATGGACCGAGACTCCAATAAACACGCAAAAAAAAAGAACTTGGCCAGTATACAGTCATCTTGACCTCACGCTTGGTTTCCTAGATTTGAGAGTTATTTCCTGAACAGAGCTCTGCAAAGTTCTTATGTTTTACAGAAGTTGCTATGGCTGTTTTTCATTTCTAGCATACCGTCTCGAACTAATGAAATTTGATATATAATTAGCAATTTATTGAGTTTTTCTTTCCTGTCACCGAGGTGAATAGTTTTGTTTCTGTCACCAAGGTGAATTTAAAAATATACATTAAAGATCTCCAGCTGGTCTCGACCACCAATGGCATGCAGATCACTGAATGAAAAAAATAATCGAAATTGGATTGTTGTATTAAAGTGATTTAACTGAAAGGCATCTGTTGTAGCACATATCAATTGTGTATTTTCTTTTTCAGTTCGGACCGCAGCTCCGACAGAATTACGACGATATGCTTCGGAAGTTTGCGAAGTTGACCAGATATCGTGATCAGACTTCGGATACACAGGTAAGAATTCGGTTTGAGATCAAGGTATGGTTTCAGTTGAGCCCCGGCCAAACGATGGCAGTATTTCAACACAACATGTTGCGTCCAACAATGTTGCAATATGTTGCGTTGCTCAACTGCGAAATAAACCAAGTTCACAATCCACTGAGCTGTATATTTAAAGTGATCCGCCCGTGCTGCTGAAAATCTATCTAGATCCCTGCTGTAGCTTTAAAGCTATCGAAAGAATTCCGATAAGTCACCACCACCCCCACCCCCACCCAGAGTATAAGCCTTCCTAAAAAACAAACACCACCCCCGGAATACAGATATACGAGTTTACTTATAGTTGCTTGAAAAATAGCTCTTGAAAAATAGCTCTTGAAGAAAGAGATAACGTTTGGCGATTTCTACTGTAGAGTTTGTTTTGCATTTTATGTCGTTCACGGTGCCCAGAGACAGTTGATGTTCACTTGATTTCTTTAAAAC
Organism: Micromussa lordhowensis; assembly: GCA_964020085.1. Taxonomy (NCBI): domain Eukaryota; kingdom Metazoa; phylum Cnidaria; class Anthozoa; order Scleractinia; family Lobophylliidae; genus Micromussa; species Micromussa lordhowensis. The sequence goes on from OZ026601.1 coordinate 3,000,409, forward strand.
AGCTTTTTAGTTTGCCGTGTATTGGAAGTTTTGTTATGCGTTGTTCTTATACACACCTGAATTTTTTTTCTAGACTGAAAATTCCGACTACATATAAATGCTAACATTCGATCCGATAAAAGTCCTCTGTAACACCTCACAAGACCTCCAGTCCTTGTAGACAAATATCAGTATAACGCTTATCATCGAGAACGGTTTCTCATGCCAGGTGTGAGGTCGCCCTATCTTCTAACCCTGTCCATCGTGACTAGATAGCCTCTGACAAATATACATTTTTGTGTAATTGACAGTCGCGTAAAATGGCACCGGCGCCTTTAATGTTTTAGTAGTCGAGGCATGTTGAACTTATCACACAAGTGATGGCATCAAGTTTGATATCAAACACACACATTGATCACAGGACAACCAACAAAAACAGTTTTATTTTGAGAAGCCACGGGAAGGCATCACAACGCGAGCGCGAACATGGCAACAGTTTTCAATTTGACTCGGTGCAATCGGTAGGCTGTCGTTTTGGGTAGACGTTTTTGGTTACCCTGCGAGATATTTTCATGCTAAGTGGGATACTTGTAGGACTGAATTGTTTTGTCTATTCAGAGTTTAGTAAACCGCCGACCGGTTAGCTCAGTTGGTAGAGCACCGGACTGCTGTGCGGGAGGTCGCAGGTTCAAATCTCGGCCGGACCAACACTCAGGGTCTTTAAATAACTGAGGAGAAAGTGCTGCCTTTGTAAAGACATCTGCAAATGGTTAGACTTTCAAGTCTTCTCGGATAAGGACGATAAACCGTAGGCCCCGTCTCACAGTACTGATGTGGGACGTTAAAGAACCCACGCACTGTTCGGAAAGAGTAGGGGACGATGTCCCCGGTGTGATGGCTTATCACTTATTCTGACCTGGGGGCACCGGTATATCATACTGTACTTTCTCATGAAAACTGTGAACTGCGTGGAGCAGTCTGGCAAAGTCCCCCACAAAGTGTTGTAAAGCGCATTTGATTATATCTATAGATAAATGCGCTATATAAATAGGAAATTTATCTTTTATCTTTTTTAAAGGGTTTATTCCGTTTATAAAAAGTTATCGTTCTTTTTTGAATTCCAGTGCTCCCGCGGTAATAGTTTCCAATCTGCATTTTAAAGTTCAAAAAAAAAAGAAAAGTGATGTTGTTACCCCCAGCTAAGTTTGGCGGAACAAAATATATTTTATTGCTTGACGTTTCTCTTCATTTTAAATATCACAAACCAGCAAGTTATATTGCTTCTGTGCCGTGAGAAACACTAAGACTTTTCATGTCAAAAGCGCTCGTTCATTAATGCGATCGTGACATCATGTATGGAGTATTTCCGTTGATATTTCCTCTGTGTTTACCTGCATATATAGACAACCCGTTAGGCATGAGGGCATCTCTGTAGCCTCTCGGTCGACTTGCAATGAAGATGTGTGTGTTGTAGTTCTATAAAACTCGTTACAGTCGCGGAACAAGAGAGCTGATTGAGTTACTCGTGAGAAGGAATTTAGTATTTCTTGACGCAATGTGCATAGGCGAAAAATAACTTTTCATTGAATGAGATCTTTTGTGCGGGCCAAGATAATTATGCCATTCAAGGTAATCATTTAAGGTTAATTTAATCGATTAATCCTTTTGATTTGTTGCCATGAATAGTCTCATTCTTTTTGCAGTTGCTGTGTTTTAGTTTGTTCTATTCCTCCTGAAAGTAAAGCACTAAGCATAATTTTGTAATTCCTTTACAAGTTTGTCTGTCCATATTCTTGTTATTGTCACGAATCACCGCGAATAATACGCATACGAGGTCAAAATACATTGACAGATTGAAAGGAAGACAACTTTATGGACACATTTCTCATTTCATTTACTTGTTAAGTTCGCTTAATAGTATTTCTTGAAAATTCAAGAGAATTGTTTTCCAGATCAGCATAAACCGCAGCCCTGTAAATGCACATGTGACATTTGTTGAAATGAGTGACGTAAACACTGAAATGAATGTCAGGTTGTAAATGACTCACTACATCTGCCCCCGCCTTGGATATCACGTTTATTGTGTATTGAACTGTACAACTTGTATCAAGGATGCCTTAAATTATTCTATATTGAAGTCCCCATCTGTCGTCTCATTGGCTAAAAGCCTACAGTTAATTCTGGGAAACAGCGCAACCTACAGTAATCTGCTAGCAGATTAGTGAATAATCTGTAGGTTCCACACGCAATGCATGATTTCCAAGAGCATTGTCAAGGCATGGACGGTCTAATCGCTTCTTCAACATAATGCGTTTGTCCTTATTTTTCTTTAAAACAATGTGTAATAAAGCAATTTTATGATATCCGAAATAATCAAGGTCTCAGTAAGTGTTAATCGAGGTCTCAGTAAGTGTGATAACCCTTACCTCGACCTTGATTATTCCGGATATCACAAAAACCTCATTCAATAATTGTTTTTAAAACGTCACATTTAGCGGCCGTAATTAATCACGTGACGAGCGCTGTCCTGTGTTCCACTTTTGACGTCATCATCTTTAACCAAAATTAGCATCGCTTATAGTCAAGTTCTGCAGGAGGAAAAGATCTCTCCAAGGATACCCAGATCGTAGTGATTGGATAAATTGAGCGTGAAATGTGCACGAAAATGTTTTGAAATTTGAATGAAAAACACGGAGCAAATTTCCCTCAACTACACTTGGCTACCCCGTGGTAAGAATTTCCGGTCGGGAATTCTTGAACTGGAAGCAAGCCAGTTGAAGGTCAACAACTACTGCAAAAGGATGAGAAAAGGGCAAAAAGGAAAGGCGGAAAAAATTGAAAAACCGAAAAGCCTGATTTGTACGCATGCCTGAGCTAAAATCTCATAAAACGCGATGCCAGTTGAAAGAAAGGCATGCTGTCATGTTGCAAATGCCTTTTTAAGTAGATTGGAGCGAATTTAGCTCATATTCATGCCGAAAATGTCAAAAATGTCTACAAAAATGCGTTTTCGCCAAAGCTCTGGGTGCCACTGAGTTAAATGACGCCCTTAATACTTCATCATGTATATAAGATTACGCGCTTTACTGTCTTCTAAAGTATTAAACAGCTTGAAAATCTATAGTCGTCGTTGAATTCCTTTCTCAACTTATAGAACGTAACAAGCGAGATGGAGGAAGAAGAGATTAAAATAATCACTAAGGAAGGTCAAGTAGCCATGGATTTCAGTGGCGAAAGAGGAAAAGTCATCACAGATATGAAAGAAATTCAACAACTCGCCAACACAAGGAACAGAGTGGTACGTATCAATGTTGATCGTCGTCAGTAACGGGGCTTTTGGTTGATTCAGTGATTCTTGTCGTGTCGAGTCCGACAGACAGTTGCAGTGACAGAATGATATCTTAAATGCAAGGTTTTCACTTCTCATCTTTGTGTTACACAGACCCTGAGCCGCCGCAGTTCGTCTCAGCACTTCGTCCCGACAGACACAGCTGTTTCAGGTACCACGGATGTTTCACTCAGTTTATCAGTAATGCCTTTCAGTTTCCGCCACACATCAGATCCTGCAGTTGTTTTGACACATCTATTCTATTGAGTTTAACATTATTCACATGTATGCTGGATAGACTGACAGAAATCATGATTAGCTCAATTCATATTCATATTTGGCGCTTTAGTGCTTTGGTGTTTTAATTTTAATGGACTCAGAGCTTAATGCAATTGAATGAGAATTTTGAATAGAACAAAATAACCTAAAACAGCACGACCTATTGTAGCACCCTTAAAGGCCCGGCGGCAGTTCATCGAATCGCCTTGAATGGCGTGATCTTTGACTGCGACCAGTTTGTTTTTATGCAACTGAATCACCTCAATAACGTGATCTTCAATCCACGAATACCAGTGTGTATGTCACGTAATCATCAAAAGTAGCGTGACAAAACCGTGACTGTAGACTAATGCAGACCATTCTTGTTACCCATTCCTTGTAGGACACCAGTTTGTGAGCGAGCCATGGTACCACGGGCGAATTACAAGGGAACGCTCGCTCGAGTTACTCGTGGCTGCGGGAATAAAGGACGGGTAAGATAGCTTATTTGACGTGCGCATATCCATGGAATATCCCCCGAGTTGCTTGTATTTTCTTCTTATACACAGGATCCTTTAGCCGAGTGTGTATACCAAGAAACAAAAAGCGACAAGAGGGATATTCCATGGTATACCACCAAAAGGAAACACAGTCAATGCAGTGCGCAATGGGAAGGTTGGCTGTCTTACCGTCAAGTAGGCAACGGCCTTGGTGTACTCTGATTGGCTGTATTTCCATGATATGGTTAACAAATTGACGTCAGTTTTTCATGCGTCTGTCCTGTTATTGATCATAAATTTCGTCATCACATTGTCAAAGTAGCTGTGGATCCACGAGGCGATAGCCGAGTGGATCCGCAGACTACTTTGACAATGTGATGACGAAATTCATTGTCAATAACAGGACAGACTCATTAAAAACTGACATCAATTTGTTTTTTTACGATAACAAATGGTCGAATTGCCCGCTCTCGCTCGCTGACGCGTCGCACGAATTTCAAATTCATGTGTCTGTCCGCATATTGACGATAAGAATTAGCCAATGAGCGCGCGAGAATTTCTGCAGTTATCGTAAAATATAAAATATACGGTATCCCTGTATATCCTGCTCGCAGAATCCACTATGAAAGTTGCTGAAAGGAACACAGGCGCGGATCCAGGGGAGGTGAAATGGGTGAATTTTCACCCCCCGCCCCCCTTTTTCTGAGCCCCCTTCTTTCTGAGCCCCCTTCACACTTCAACCAGGATTTGGTTCTATTACATTATTACAAAAAGTCACTCCCCATTTCAAAAGTTACAAAACTTCACCACCCATTTCAAAATCCTGGATCCGCGCCTGGGACAGCATTCTGAAAACAACGTATACCTCCTATTTGTCGCGCTCTTTTGGTGATAATAATTCAACACATATGCAACCTCTATAGAAATGTTATATCAAATTTTCTGGTGTTAGTCGTGTATAGAACGTTTTCACGCATGTGACCAGCAGCCATGCAAATTTATCGGAACAAAAAGAAAGTATTTTCGTAATAAAAGAGTTCAATTCACAGAGGATTGGTTTCGAACACCAACATGGCCGCCGTTTCATTGTTTTGGAACACCAATATGGCTGCCGTGACGTCATGTAAAAACGCTCTATACATTTATGGGTATTTTTTAACAATACACCATTCTCGATATATTAAAATTCTAACTTGGCTCCGAGGCTTGGGGGAATGAAACAAAAGAAATTACATCGAGGTTGAGGGATGAATAATTACTCTCTTTTGTTTTATTCCCCCAAGCCTCGGAGCGATGTTAGAATTTTAATATATCGAAAATGGCCTATTGACAGTATTTTTCTTACTCGATTGAAGAGGATTGAATTACCTGAAAGAAAGACTCTCCGAAGAATACTAAACCCAAATGTAACGTCCTAGATCGTAAAATTTGACGTATTCACGTTGCAGGCTGTTCCTTGTTCGTGAGAGTAGCAGCGTAGCGGGTGTGTTTGTGTTGACATTTTGTATGAACAGAAAAGTATACCACTGTCAGCTAGTACAGGTAGGTGTCAGAGGATTTTTCCCAGACGTCTGTTGAAATGGCTTTTTTCCAGGCCGTTGCACCGTCGGCTTCATTCAAGGATTCAGAAACGTGATCACGTGTTTGCACGTTTGTTGGGTTTCGAACTTCCTAGCAAGATACAGACCAAGATATGCTACAGAGAAGGGTTCGGACGATGACTCCATCGCATGGACAAGATTTGCCTCGAACTCGATACTTTTGAGGAATTTGCAACAGCTGTGCTGCAAACTGTTACCAAGAGATCTTTGTCATCACGTGATCACTTTATTAAAATCACGTGAATGAAACCAACGGTGCGTGCAACGACCTGAAACGAGATTCTTCACCTTACGTCTCAGATTGCGTTCGTCCAATGTCGAAAGCTATTCATTTCTCGAGCAGTAGCCCTCTTTTCTCAAGACTGTTTATTAGACGAGCACAATTTAGCATCAGGCTACCACTTTTCCCCGCTCACGAATAATTGTTCTAAGTGAAAAACTCAAGAAAGCGCCTTGAAGAAAACCCAGCGGTGATCAGGGTTTGTTTGTTGGTAATCGACGTACTGTTCCTTTACATCGAAACTACTTGCTCCCCAGGTTGGCAGCCGAAGTAGTTGAATGATAGACAATAGACGTATTCGGCTAACGTGTTTACATCCTTGTTGCCACCCAATTCAGATCACGTGATGATTCATTTGGGAGGTTACAATTGTGCAATTTGCTACGCGTAACTGCGTGCATGAGGGTACGTGCAAACAGAACAATTGTATCCTCCCAAATGGATCATCACGTGATTTGAATTGGGTGGCAACAAGGATGTAAACACGTTAGCCGAATACGTCTATCGTGTATAGTAAATGCAGTTCAGAAGAGTGTTCTAAATTCACGTTGTTTCCATGATTCGACAGCCTATAGTCCTACAGTGCGACTTCTCGAACCGGGACACCTAGAAGGAAACTAACCAATCAAACGTAAACTGAGAGCAATAGACTGGTAGAGTAACTTATGACATGATTACGCATGACCTTGAGTGTCCTTGACATGATTATTTTATAATCTGCAGCTAGATGACGTCACAGGTGCTGATTTCGAAAAATTCACTGTACTTTTTCGGCCAATCAGTTCAATGTATAATAATCATAATTATAAATCTCGCTCGAAAAATTTAGCGTAAAAAAACTCATTTTGCGGCGACTAAACCAAAACCGCTGAATAGCTTACAGAATTTAAGATCGAAACTATTCAAATCAACAAACGGTATAGTTTCTTGAGAGGTTCTCAGCACCTCGCAATTTTAAGCTCTATTGTTCAATGTTATTGGTTTATTCAAGAAAAAGACCGCTGCCCCTTGTTCTTAAGTAACGTTCTGATTGGTCAACTCTTTTTCAAGGGGGCCCGGTTCGAGTAGTCGTGCCGTCATCACTCTAAAACGAGCGAAAAAGGAGTCAGAAAAAAATTCGTAGTAGACTAAGTGTGTTTTGCTGTTTATATTTCAGGACATTGGTGAAGGTACCCGATTGTTTTTCAGCCTCGGCAAAGGACCAGCCTTTGAAACTTTGAATCAGCTCATACAATTTTATCAACAGAAACCATTAAATGGCGTCTCTCTGGCCTTGAGAACACCTTGTCCCAAACACAGGATAAACCGTTAACCTCGTAAACACGTGAGAGTAGCCATGTTAAAGGAACATCAACTGACGATTTCAGAAACAGTTTGTGAAGAGGATGCTTTCGAAAAACGTGATAATGAACGTGCATTTTACTCGATTCGTACTTTTAATGATTAATACTTGTAACATAAAAGAACTTCAGTTTTTTTAAAGAAAAGAATGTTTATGATTTATCCATAAAGATCAGTCGAAATGAAATTATGACTAACGAATCGCTGACATTTTGTAGATTATGTAATTATTTTGAAGTTTTGGCCGCTTTCTGTTAGTTCACCAGACTTTCAGCCAATCAAAGGTATGACAATCACACGCGCTCTTCTCGACATTTCAGACATTCATTGTTACTGTTTATGATTAGCAAAACAATTGGACTAGCGTAAACTTGTCAGAACGATTTCCAGAAAATCTTCTTGGAAACACATAGACCTTTGTATAAATGGCGCTGATGTTTCAAAACCAATACTTATACATCCTAAGCCACACATTCGTGTGAAAAGTCATTTGCCTGGAAAAATACGAGAATAAGGATGTAAAAAGTATTGTTATTTGGTTTCAGGCGCCATTTATGCAAAGGGTCCATGGAGGAAGCTTTAGAGGTCCACTTTAGAAATTGAATTTGTAATCGCTGGAAGACATGTAAATATTTTTTATTCGATGAGATTGAACTAAAGCTATACAAATCTTGTAAACTAACCGATTATGAAAATATGAAATTGTGAGTAGAGGTCGTATTCATTAGTGCCAGATAATCTGAGGTGAAGACACCTTATAAAGAAAAATATACAAAGAAATAAATATAACAAGATGTCATTCAACTATTCACTGGTCTTATAACCAACGTACGATGAAGCAGCTTTTTTTACTGGAGAAACATTCGGGACCGGCAGACCCTTATCCAGTATGCCTGGGGAAAATATAGAAACAAAAGCAAGCTCGAGGGAAAAACAATTACAAAGCTAAGGAAAACTAAATATTCCTGGATTATCATTTAGCCTGCGAGCCGCGTCACAGGGCTTCACTACTCGCGTGTGGCCTGCTTAGCAAACGTTTCCGCAGGTACGAAGAACCTTTTGCCTTGGGAGGGGGGGGGGGGGTGTCTCAGGTACCCTTACTACCACTTTTTGGAGCGTTGCCTCAAAGAACACCACCCTAACAGGACCTTATCTTAGGACTTCAGATTCCTTCTGATGGCTCGAATTTGAATTAATTTTATAACTTTTAAAGAGGAATAGAACTTCAATATCTCCTCGATTTTATAAACTGTCCTCAATCAAGCATAGCTTCCACAGAAATTCATGCCACGAAAGAGACCGATGACCCCGAAGTACCAAGATACATGAACTGTATCTTACTTAAAACAGCAATCTTCAACGAGAGATGCAGGAAACATGGGTTATTGACTAAGTGTGAGGTCAAGATGGCGGGACAAGGCGGGTGGCCCCGAGCGGGCAAGATAGCTCCATCTTGCCCGCTCGGGTAGCCAATCACAGCACAGGATTTGATTTATCTTGCCCGCTCACGGAGCTGGCCATATAATAAATGTGGGATACTGACCTTCAGCATGCGATCCAGCTTGTCTCTTCTACCAATACACGTGACCCAAGGGCAACAATAACTTTGGCCACAGCGACTTTCAGAACTAAACGGCTTCTGTTCTTTATGTTGCCGTTGCACTCAGTGCAAACTATGGCCAGCAATGCTTCATCGAGGTTGTAG
>OZ026601.1:3014400-3026900 GCA_964020085.1 Micromussa lordhowensis
CCACCAACCAACTCGCCGCCAAATAAAGCAGTGGAGGTGAATTAGCAGTTCGAACGAAAGTAAAGTAGTCGAGATGAAAAAGCTATTCAAACAAAGTTCGCTTGCTTGTCTATACGCATGCAAATTACATGTTGTTGGTGACGTTTATATGTGATATTTGTTCCGTTGTCTTGGGCGAGCGACATTAAATGTGCGCATGTTCTTTTTTTTTGTAGAATGGTTTTCAAAACAACACAAGTCGCGCTCTTGTTTTCTGACTTTCTTGTTGTGATTGTGCAGTAGTCTTTTGCATTGCCTTCGTAGCTGATTGTTTGTTAATTTAGTATTTATTTATTTTGGAGTCGTTTAAATAAATGACACAACTAAGCTATTTGTACAAAGTAAGCTGATATCTTAGGGCTACAACGGTGCAGCACATCGTTCGACGTAACACGAACTGTATGAGTGTTTTAAGGGCTGCGTTTTCACTGGGCCGAATAAAAAGCTGAACATTCTTTCTAGGTGTTTGTTTACAGAACAACATTTGCTAGTTCACTGGAAATTTAACCCAGAAGATTCAAATTACGAAAACGCTCAACTTTCAAAAATGACTGAGGGAGGAAGCGCTTTTCTACCTAGATTTATGCAAAGGAGAAGGCATTTGTTCCGGAGGATGCCGTTAATTTCCCCAGAAATAAGGAAGATGCGACGAAATGCCGTAATGCAAGAACTCGTTTAACACGGCGACGCCGTGTCATAGAAAGGATCCTGGCCGAGGAACTGGAGAATCGAACAGGACCGTTGAAATGGTAAACCGAAATAAATGAGAAGGACTGAACTCGTCTGCCGTTTTAAAAGTTCAGTTTCGCACACTGAGCCGCGATACGTGCGTCTGGTAAATACTATTCCCAAATATTTTGGCACGCATCTGTCACTACGCGGAATGTGATTGGCTGCGGCATTTACCAAGACAAGTTATACCATCTCGCGAGGTAGTATAACTTGGCGTGAATTTCCGGTCATGTTGGCGAGAAAATTGCTTGTTTTTTTCTGGTGAAAACAGCGTGCATTTTTAACTTGCTAAACTCAATACGAACTGTTTTCACTGTATTTCCGGACTTTTCCAGCTTTATCTAGCCAAAATTGTCCCGGTGAAAACACAACTAAACAAGGTAGAAAGAACTTCAGTCTCTTTAGCCTCCTACACAGACGCTCTTTGGGCTCGTCACGGAGGAATATTGCGTGACGAGCCCAAAGAGCGTCTGCGTAGGAGGCTACAGTCTCTTCGGCTTGTGGTTTAATGTTTAATTAGATTAATCCCTGGCCGGTAACCGCTGTCCTGACACTTCGCCATCGACGCGTCATGATGCATGAAATTGATGCCGACAAGGACAGATTTTAATCCACACACCACAATTTGACGCTAAGGTTATAATGTAAGACTTGGAACCCACAGAAAGATTGATGACTACGTAAAATATGTCACTATCAACAGAATGTGCCGCAACATTACAATCTTTTAGATACCCTAGTAAGGTTCTGAAGAATATAAGAAAAACGTGATAATCGTGACAAGAAAGCACATGGCTCACTGCGCATCCTAAAATGTTTCCGTTCGCGCATAACCACAATTCCTTGCGCATACCACTGCGCATCGTAAATCTCCCATTTGCGCATAACCACAATTCCTTGCGTTTGGTAAGAAAAAGTGATTGCAAGCCCCTATAAAGTAATCTTCTGCTGATTAGAGAGCTGCCTCGCTCGTTCGCTTCAAGCTCACTCGCTGCGGCAGCAATTACAGAACTTGCAACCAATACGCGAAGATGTTAAAGTGTTGATTATCTTTCTGGTGCCCAGTCTTCATGGTTCACTGTGTGTCGTGTTTCAGTACACTGTGTTGTGATTGAGCTGTACCGCTGCAGTTAATCTGAGTTTCAGAAGAAGGGAAGGGAGAAATAAAAACGCATCTATTCGTCGAAAGGTGTTAGACATATTTGCAACGCAGGACAAAACTGCAACGCAAGTTGTCGCGGGTTAACGTCCCAAATCTAGAGAAGACCCTACGGACAACCTGGGGATGATTCAAACACTCAAGTTCGCGAGAGGACTGGGTACATCTTGCTTCGCATCGTTGGGGTGTGCTGCGCGTGGTGTTTGGAAAGATGGACTTCAAAGAAATCGGAGAGAAGTTTGTGCTCGCATACTACCATCTTTTCGACACCGACCGGTCACAACTGGTGAATTTTTACGTGAGTTTATCTCTCTGTTACATTTTTGTAGCATATCGTACATGTATGTTAGCGTTTACTGAATTTCTGATTACTGTAACTTCGAACCTTTCGTTTCGGGTAAGCTTATTTAGCGGCCGTGTAATGTTAAAATTATGTCTTCATTCTACGTTTTATGCAGTGAAAGTCGACCTGTAGTGCGAAGGGATCTTTTTCTTTTCGCCAGTTTACCTTATAAGTCTTAATATACTGAATTCTTTTGGCATTAACTGATTACTGGAAGGCGAATCAGTAGGTAACGTGATATAAACTCCAACGATCTGTCTCTCGTAGCGACTTTCAGTTATTTGTTTGTTTATCTACTCGCAAGTCACTGGACCTAGCAGTTAGGGACTGTTCGTTCTGCCAAGTTGGGCCACCCCTCCTAGAGAGTAAATTTATTTAAATATTCCCCCCCTCGATTATGCATCTGCAAAAACGTAAACCCCCCACCACACACACACACTTAGTTTTCCATAAGCAGAGTTCTTTATATGCGCGTGGGATAGTTGAACTACTTGTGACTTTTGATATTTATTATCCAACTCTGCTTCGTAGAGTACAAATATCACACGATATTTGTACTCGTCTCATTCCTCCCGGCCGCGTGAAGTTCAAAACCTTGGCAAGTCAGAATTTTGGGAAAAGAAATCGTTGGATAATAAATCTCTTATTAGACGTTTTGGTGTGTAGTATCGCTGTATATTTTTACTCGTTGTTTGTATTTTGACTCGCCCTACGGGCTCGTCAAAATACTGCACAACTCGTAAAAATATACAGCGATACTACACACCAAAACGTCTAATAAGATATATGTATTTTATCAATAATATTAGGTTTAGCAAATGGTATTTGCAAGGATGCAAGCAGTGCGTTTCATCAGACATTTTCCATTATAATTTTTCATGTCGTGTACTTAACCTTGTTGGGTTTTGTACCTGAGATCTCTCTTTTTATGTGGAACACTGAATTGAAGTGGTTATGTTTTCCTTCAAGACTTCAGATTCCATGATGACATTTGAAGGAGAAAAATTTCAAGGAAAGGATGCAATAATAAAAAAGATAGTAGTAAGTTACAACATTAAATTATTTAAAGTGTTTCTATATATCCTTGATTGTCATGTTGCCAAAGGAAATTTAAGTGAAATTAGAATTTGGCAGTTGCTGGTCAACAGATCAAAATGCATAAACTGCAATCAGGTGGGGGTTTTTCTTTGCCTGTGTGTTGAATGCGGAAAGGGCACTTAAAAGAGGGTTTGACATGTTTCAAATTCCAGCTGTGTACTCTCTGCCCCCACCAAATCTTATGTTTTGTGTACTTGGGTTGGTTGCCTTCTGTGTTGCCATAGATACCTCAATGCTTTGGTCAAATCATGTATGAGCCCTGCCATGCCTTTGTTATGTTCTCCAAGCCCATCTACTTGCAAGTGTTGAGTTTTAGTCAAACCAAGTTATTTTGAAATCTTGCATTGTTTGTTGTGTACCCTAAATCGTAAATGTTAAGCTTATTTTTCATCTAAGTTTGGAAACATGATTATGTTCAGCTTCCCAGCAGGGTTGTGTTCCTTAGGTTCCTGTTATTTTTACTGCTGACATATTCTGAATACGCCATCACAAGGCTGCCCTATGACTATTGTTGCAGTGGGGACCCAGAAATTTCCTTACCTTCAGTAATCCAGCTTGAGGACAGATCCATAAGATGCCATTCCACTTATATTAATTTTTGTTTCACTTATTTCAAGGAGTTGCCATTTACCGCTGTAAAACATGTGGTAACCACAGTTGACTGTCAGCCAACTGTACAAAATGGAGTGATTGCCTTTGTAGTTGGGCAACTAAAGGTATAGAATTTAATACAGATTTTTTTTGGCAAAGAGTTAAGTCAGCTGCCATTCTGCGTTACTTATCAACACTGCAGCAAATTACAGTTAACTTGCTTTTTGCTATTCAGTGACACTTCTTACCTGTTGCCATACATGTTTTAGAATAAGATTGCACATCATAGTTAGATATTCTTATCATTTTTGCTTTTTTATATATCAGATTTTTAGCAACTGTGATTCAATTATATTATAGGCCTAGTTATTATTTGATTGTTAGATTAATATCATGATAAGCACAAGATTTTTTTATAATACTATTTGTCTTTTTTTATGATGTATTTAGTTTGTGTCCCCAAATTAGTACAGGGGATTTTCCCCAGCTATGTGGCTTTGACACAGAAATAAAGTTTCTACTACTACTACCACTACCACTACCACTACCACTACCACTACTACTACTATTATTATTAAAATGCTCACTTTTAACATGAATTATTGAGATGTTGAGGAAAACTGGATGCTTTAAGGTTACCATATACCTTCAGGGATGTCTCGCGTTCAAGCGATGTGGCACGTAGCTGTAGATAGCTAAACCCCTATACCAAATTAAAGGTTACAGAGCTGGCTATCAAACTTTACAAAGAATTTTGAAATAAATGAACTGCTGAATTTATCACGACCACTAAACACAAGCACCCTAATCACCTTTTGAAAGCTACAAGTCAAAGAAAAGTTTGTTTTTTGCCAATGTCATTTTTCCATGCATCCGAACAGATGTTGTGCCAGGCATCTGTCTATCATTTCATTAAGAAGAGATTAATTCCAATTGTGTATGAAAAGACTCCCTGCAAAAAAAAACCAGGTCTGATTGCCTGGGGCAACTAAACTTTGCTCTTGGGCATGTGAAAATGGAAGGTTGGTGGTGCAGTGGGCAAGTGAAATTAGCCTCTGTCAGTAGTCTTGTTATAGTCTATATTTGATTATAGACAGTACCTAGTAAATTATGGGATTGATAGGACATGAACATTGTGCACCTATTGGGCAAGTAATATTTTAGTGGGGGCAACTGAAAACTGAAATGTACTGGCCCACTGGGCAACTGGATTGCAAACTTTTTTTTCCTGCCCTGGATCCATCATGACATTCCTCTATCAGAAACATCCTTGTAGCATATCTCTTTATTAATAAGAATTTCTCTGGTGTCTTTCTACATCACGAAGCTATTATTTTCAAGTTTTCTTTCAAAAGAATAATCTCTTTTGCTTTTGATGTAGAAAAATGACTCTTTGGAATGAGTGCACATTGCTGTGCCTTTAATAACATAACCCTGAAGTCAACTTGCACTCAGACAGCCATCAATATTCTCCCTCCCCCCAATAGCTCATTTTTTCCCTCCCCACCCCTCATTTTTATCCTTGGTTATCCATCCCACTAATTCATATTGCTAATCATCCAGGCCACAGTCATTACACAGAAGGGTAACAGATGACGTACATGGCCTTCATAAGTTAATCTAATGTCGTATCTTTGTTTGGTTATCTAGACAGACAATGACCATCCTCACAGCTTCAGTCAGTGTTTTGTCCTGATGCCCAGTGAAGTGGCCACATATTATGTTCTCAATGACATGTTCAGGCTGTCACTACACCATGCTTAACACCACAGCTGCGAATTTGTATTTCACTGCAGAGAGACTGGATTATTTTAGCCATGTATGCATTAAAAACGAATCAAGAACTAAAAGAGTTTTACATCGATAGTAATTGTTTGCCTAGTACTATAAGATAGCTCAATGTGGCATGTATGTGTGCTTGCAAACGTGATACTGAATAGGAACGATTCCCAGTAACCTGAAAGAACAGACATTGTTTGCATGCTCATCCAGCCTCGAGCGAGAGAGATCTTTATGGAAAGCGTTGTTGTGTGATTGGGAAAACCTTGTTGTGTGATTTCACCCAAAAAGAAAGCCAGACAGAGTCACTACTTGGAGAAGTTCTATTTTGACTGTTGCTGCACAAAAGATTGACTATTTGCCATTGTTGCTTTGTTGGAAAAATTGTAAAATACAATAGAAGAATTTTTGACAAACACAAATGGCAACTGCTTATTAAGTTACTGGTTTCGAGTATTTAGAAATAAAACTTAATAACCCATGTAGTTGATGAATGTTCCTTTTAATGGAATATCTCATATCTGATTCCAGGAAAGGGACTACAGTAAAAACCTGCATGTAAGAACCTAGTTGTTTAAGAACCTGTTGGCAAGAAAATTTGCCATTTTAATACCCAAAAATGTAAGAACCTGTTTAGCCAAACAAAATCAAGCAGGTTCTCATATGTTTGTGGGTTACAGTGTGACTTTGAGATTGCAAACTTACATTACATTAATAATACAGTTATGAATAAATGTTGTATATTCAAGGACCAAATGGTTTGAAACCCAAGTTTTTTTATTTTTCTGGTAATCAACTCATATATCTCCTTCCTACTTAGCATAAATCTAAAATAACTGTCCCAAAATACAAGATGCTATTTGCCAGACTTCAAAAAATGTAGGTTTTTACAGGCTGGTTTTTACTGTACCTTGCATACTCTAGGTAGAGGGGTTTCCAATTTTGGCCCTTTAGATGAGATGGGATTATACATAGATGCAAGCATAAATAAACTTTATTTATATTTGGATTTACTGGGTAGCATACTACCTACGTGGTGGCCTGGTGGTTAGTGCGCTCGACTCCAGAGTGAGCAATCTGGGTTCGAGCCCGGGCCGGGAACACTGTGTTGTGTTCTTGGACAAGATACTTTACTCTCGCGGTGCCTCTCTCCACCCAGGTGTATAAATGGGTATCGGCAAATTTAATGCTGGGAGGTAACCCTGGAAGTTTCTGGAATGAGAAATCTACAACGTCCCTAGGGCCTAGGCTTCCCTTCTTTGTTGTTATCAGGGGATAGGAAAACTAACTCTAGGTTAGAATCAGTGAGTAACATGCTAGTTAGACTACCAAGAGTTTTCATCTGCTGTTTTTTTTCTGATGAAAAAGTTGGTTGCCTGACCCAAGTAAATTCGTCATTGCCCGTTCATTTTACAGGAGCCGTTGAACCACAGGTTGCCCAAGCTCGATATATGAGAAGCTCAATTTTTTTGTGACCTCTGTACTGCAACGTATTTGCCTAATTTTCATATTTACAAGGGTTTGTATGGGGAGAGAAATAGAGCCGAAAATTGCAAAAAAATTACTGTTGAATTTTAATATATTATTCAACTTGGTATAATTTTGAGCAAACGATGGAACTATAACTTGATGGAAACGCTACAAATCCGCTAGAAAAACACAGAACGCGAAAAACCCACTGGTTTTCGGATCTATTTCTTTCCCTACCCTTGTAAATATGCAAATTAGGCAAATATGTGAGAGTACCGAGGTCAACAAAAAAATTGAGCTCATATATCAAGCTTGGGCTACCTGTGATTGCACCGATCAGAAAACGGAGGTTTCACTCTGAAAACGCATAAAATGTTTTCCTTCCACACTACGCCGGATGAATTTAAAAACGCAACAATCACCGGTCATTTTGGATTTGTGTTTGAGGAACACTCGGGCAAGGAAATCGCATGATTTTATCGTGATGCCAACGTTTTTAAAAAACTTGATTTTCAAAATGCTTTCCGTCCACACGAAAAAAGGCAAAGCCGGAGTTTTCAAATTCCTCCGGTTTGAAGAGAGTTTTCCTAAAGCTCCGTTTCGAGACGGATTAGTGTGGACGGGTAGGCCTAACCGAAGAAATAAACCTCCGTTTTCACACATTGCTCTGGCGTAGTGTAGAAAATTAGTCAAACGTAACAAGAAATAAAGGGGGCAAGTTTCTAAAGAAACTGTGGTGCTGCGTCGGTAGGGAGTATTACAAGATAATTTGGTTTTATCAACTGAGTTGATAATGTAATTCGCCACCGTAAAGAGATTCGAAAGCTGACGTTTCGAGCGTTAGCCCTTCGTCGGAGCGAATCCAATAGTTTACCAACAAAAAGAAACATGTCTTCTTCTTTTGCGTCAGAACTGGGAATAAAGAATTCGACAACGACTAAAAGACTATATTTATTATCGCTTCCACTCCAGTATCAGTGATCTGTCTCAGGGATACCCTGGCTAAAGTTAGATGACTACCTAACGACGATGAAAATGTAATTCTTCGTTATTGCTGACTGATACAAAATAAAATCAAACTTTTTACATTGACGCCTATGGCAGAAATTGCCTATTTTTGGCTTCAAGAACAGAACAGAGCTTATCCTGTAGTAATACGCTTTGTTTCAGCTGTTATAACGGACATTTTTAATGTACGATAATGTAATAATTAAATATTGGATGGTCGGAAAAGACGAGTGACTGTAGCCAAACTGATATATTAGAAAAAATAGTTGCTGTACATACAATAGTGTATATAAAAACTTTTCGAAACACACATTCTATGTACATAATAGTCTGAGTTGTCCTTTGGTGAAGTCTCGTCTTCTCAAGTACAAAAAATCGTTATTTCTATTTATTAAGTTTAATAAATGGGAATTCAAGGTGATCTATGCGTCTCTGTATGTGAACGATGAATCAACAGGGACAATGCCAACTAGGAAAGAACATCAAAACACAAGTCAGAAAAGAAACAATACTTAGCAACAGAGCACTATTTCCGTGTTTATGTAGCCTCATCTAAACACGAGGAGGGTTGGAAGAATTCGAGACAGTTACAACACCCTCACTAACTTATCACACTATCACCATTTTGTTACACAAAAAAAACAACACGAAACAGTCAAAACCTCAAAACGTCTTTTAGCTTTGGCGTTTATTCATCAATTTCAAAGACCTGATTAATCCTACTGCCATTTAGCACATCTAACTACGTACCTCAACAATTTCAACCATGACAAAATCAAAGGGTCTGTTAGTTTCAAAAGAGTATGAACGCGATGTTGTTTTCTCCGTCTAAACTACCTGGTTACTTACGTTTCTGTTTCTTTGCAAAATCTACGCGTTGTCGTCTGAGTGGAGCACCTGCGCCCGGTCTTCCCCACATACCGTCCATAGTCTTTAAATGCTGAAAAAAGGCAGCGACCCTTTAATTAATCTGAGCATATTCGAGAAGACACGGCACAAGAGATCCATATCTTTATAAACTTGAGCTCTTTTCGGAAATTGTCTTCAAATTTTAAAACAACGTCTTGGCGTGACGCAAGTCACAAAATCCGTTCATTGTGTGACGGTCACGTACCTCTAACGACTTAACCCTCTGTTCCTCTTGGCTCTGTTTGCGATTTTGATATCTCTCCTGTGCTTGAGTCGCCAAATCGGTATGGTATTCACGGCTTCTTTCGTTCTTCTGTCTTCTTATATTTAAAACCTGATCGAAAGAATGACTTGGAATAAGAAGGGCAAAATATCATCGTTTCTTTTGCTTGATGCTTAGCAACAGGCCGTTTTCACACTTGCGGAACTGGAATGCAGCTAGCTTGCAATGTCTTGGGGACTAGTGCAACAGAAACACCTACGACAGTGTTACATCAATCCCACTACCCAGTCTCCATTACAGGCTAGGACCGTTTGTGATGAAGCGAACTACAACCTTGGTCAAGGATTGGAAAACATCATTCTATACGCATTTTGCCCCTCAGTCCCCACTCCCCGTGCAATGTTGACAATACACTTTCATCTACCACAAGTTTGCACTATGATTTTTCCCATTTTCCAACATTGAAAGAGGAATAGGGGTGCTGACACATATTCTGTAGGTATTACGGTTATGATTTCATGTTTTTGCACTTTTCCGATCAACATTTGTCCATGGTTGTTGGTCCAGTTCAGTTACAACATTTATCCCAGTTCACAGTCGATATTGTGATCGTCACGCAAGCTTCTCGCTGTGTCTTGTCGCAAAATATGGTATTTTGAACATTTCACAACCCAACTAATGGCTGCGAGAAAGACCACTTAAAAGTACGATGAAGATTTAAGGAAATTACTTTTCAAAGGCAACACACTTCCGCCACTTGTTGTTATTAGTTTTTACGTTTACCTGCGATGTGACATCTGAAGTTTGTTTCTTTTGAGCAATGATCTCTTTGGTAGTGGCATCATAGCTAGGCTGTCCCACAACACCTGAACGCAGCCAAGAAGCAACGTCCTTTTCACTCTGAAAACAAACGACACGCCTGTCTTCATTTACATACAAGCTGTTCATTGGCAAAGAGAACACGTGCATGCTGGACTGGCATTAAACCCGAGGGGGTACTCCCAGAAAAATTGGGTGTGCGGTCCGCTTTCCAATGGCCCTTACACTATTTAAGACCAAAATCTGCGAGTTTTCCTTCCCTATTTATGACCTGACCAAAAATTCGATAGCCTGTTTAAGACCTGACCCTTAAATCAATAATCTCAATATCCTGTTTTAGACCTGCCGTATAATTAGTTCCCTAGTTCAGACCACTGTTAAAGGCAATGTTTATATGCTTTTATTAGGTAGAGTAGCTTCTTCTAAAAGACAAACCCAATTCAAACCATATCTTATTTAAGACCAAAATGGGCAAAATCGATACCCTATTCAGTTTTGATCAAACGGCAAAAAAAAACATATCTTTGAAGCCAATATAAGGGAGTATCCCCGGAGCTTTAAGAAACTGAGTTATCACAAAGCTCCGTCCAAACGTGACAAAGATACGAGTATGGAAATACTTACAGTTAAGAGATCTTCATGTTCGGCCTTCCGTCGTTGTCTACTTTCTTCAGACATTTCCTCTGTTGAGTGCAATAAATAAAACTGTCTATGAAATAATGTAAACTAAATAAAGACAGTCTTTTATTATATGACCAGCTCCGTGAGCAGGCAAGATGAACCGAATCCTGCGCTGTGATTGGCTGCCCGAGCGGGAAAGATCACGCTATCTTGCCCGCCCGCTGTGTCCCGGAAGAAAACAGTGTTCGTTTTCCATATGATAAATCCTTTGTTGACCAAGCGTGAAGTTAAAATGATTAGATATTGGCCTCGTTCTTTCTTAACGGAGATAGGCTAACGTAACGGAGATAGGCTATCCTTGTGGAAGTTTAAAACTTACGTAAAGTTGAGAGTAGTTCCTGCTTAGCCATTACATCGCTCTTGCCAGTTGCCGAGAGTGCCTAGGATGGTAAAGATAAAGAGTACATTAATATCAAACTTTCTGGTGCAAAATTCTTTCATCATGTTGAGTCTATTACAAAGTTAATCGTATCTATAACAAAATTCTCGATCGCGATTGGTTCTCCGCGAGCCTATTTGTCACGTAATCGGCGCACGATCACGTGGGTGTTCCAATTACAGGTATGTGATTCACAGGTCAAATACGCGCGCTTTGATGTCCTTCTTAGCAATGTTCCATTCCCTACAGTTTCAAAACTTAAGGAAAGCGCTGCTTAGGTTTTCGCTCAAAAGAAGTTCTCAAAGGACATTTTCAATTCCGAAATTTGTTATAGATACGATTAATTAGTAATTGGACATCCCGTCGTACAATTCAGTGATAAATCGTGGTCGTACTTTCAAATCGGCCTTGCGCAATTACTCCCTGAATTGTGCTCCACTCGGTCCAATTACTATTACAAATCATTCTGTTTACAAAGACTATCGAATGACAAAAACATGAAAAAGAAAGTTCAAAACCAGGGGCGACATTAACAAAGCTCTCGTAAGTTAAAGATCTAGTAAGTACTGTCTCTTGACAATAAATAGGCCGTTGAAAAGTAATACTATTAAGATATTGGCAAATTAAAGCTGTTAATGTGGAGTTGTTACCAGTAGTTCTTTAACTAAATGTGAAGTTTGGAAAACCAACATAAAGACGTCAAAAAGTTGCACATGTTTGATTGGTTGAGAAGTTTGGAACACCAACAGAGAGATGTCAAAAACTTGCACATGTTGGAATGGTGGAGAAGTTTGGAAAACCAACAGAAAGATGTCAAAAAGTTACACATGTTTGATTGGTTGAAAAGTTTGAAAAACCAACAGAAAGATGGCAAAAAGTTGTAGGTGTGCTGGTTCTTCGATTGCGCGAGAACTTTGGAAAACCAACAATAAAATAGTAAAATAGTAAAACTTCGCCAAAAACAACAGAATGGAGCATTATTAGCTGTAACACCTTTTCGTTCTGCAATTATACCACGAAATTAAACAACTTAGAATGGGATTCTGTACTTACACTTGAATCATGAGTCACTCTGCCAGCGGTACGTGTTTGAATTTGTCCCTCGGGGTCCGTTATGGGGGCTCCAGCTCCAGATCTTCCCCAGGGGTTGTAAACGTCACGCTGATTGACAGGACTAAAATCACGCTGAATTGTTTCTACAGATAGACAGAAACCATTCGATAAAACATCTTCAAACTGTCGGGAACTCTTGAGCTTTCTCTGATTGAAC